>VXBA01001574.1:347426-456737 GCA_013399895.1 Serilophus lunatus
GAGGAACGATTGAGGGAGTTGGAACTGTTTAGCCTGGAGAAAAGGAGGCTCAGAGGTGACCTTATCGCTCTCTACAACTTCCTGAAAGGAGGCTGTAGTCAGGCGGGGGTTGGTCTCTTCCACCGGGCAGCAACTGACAGAACAAGAGGACACAGTCTCAAGCTGCGTCAAGGGAGGTATAGGTTAGATATTAGGAAGAAGTTTTTCACAGAAAGAGTAATAAAGTTTTGGAATGGACTGCCCAGGGAGGTGGTGGAGTCACCATCCCTGGATGTGTTTAAAAAAAGGCTGGACGTGGCACTTGGTGACATAGTCTAGTCTAGTTGAGGTTCTAGGGTAAGGGTTGGACTAGATGATCTTGGAGGTCTCTTCCAACCTAGTGATTCTGTGATTCTGTGTGATTCTGTGTAAATCCCTGTTTCCTGGGCAGCCTGTGAACTGGAAGAGATCCAGCCCTGGCAAAGCACAGACACTACCTTACTCAGTGTCACCAGCATGCATTGGTGTGGTACCCAGGGCAAAGGACAAGTGGGCAGTTCATGTCCCTGCCATGTGGCCACATTCCTGGAGCTTGAGATGGTTCCTCGGCTCTTCACATGGAACTTAAATGATTAAGCGGTCTGTGCACATCAGCAGGTCATAGGCTGTAACTGACAACACGGCTTCTGGTCACAGGGAGTTAATAAGGTAAAAACTGGTATAAAGAAGGAGAACAAAGTATAGGATTGTCTGTGAGGATTTAGCTGCCCATGTGCCAAGCACTGAGGATGCCTGAAATTTCTTCATAATACCAGATTTTAGAGGTACTATTACAATTGTCCACAAAGAGTTATATTACAAGAATTCATTGTAGAAGGCTTGGGTTGGAAGGAACCTTAAAGATCATTTAATTCCAGCTCCACTGCCACGGGTAGTGACACTTTCCACTAGACCAGGTTGCTCAAACCACCTCTAATCTTGTCTTAGAACACTTCTAGGGATGGGGTATCCCCACAGCTTCTCTGGGCAAAAAATTCCAGTATCTCACCAACCTCACAGGAAAGAATTTATTCCTAATATCTAATCTAAGACAACCTTCTGTAATCGCATCAAATACTATACAGGTTTTTCTCACTGGTTTTAACTATAGAAAATCCTCCCCTTCAGTCATTCTGAGACTTTTTTTTGAGTGTTGACTCTGAGAATTAGGGTTAGAAAACTTTCCTGACAGTTCAAATCCTGTTCTTTCTCATTGTATGCCACTCCACACTGGACAGGCTCTGTGCTAGATGCTGTATGCTGAGGCTCAGGCTCCTCTACACATTAGTTTAAAAGAAATTGAACCTGAAGAGACCTGGGTGCAACAGGTTAAACTTTGAGTTTTTTTCACCTATTTTTCTTCTCTAAATTGATTCACGGGAAAAAAAAAAATCCTCCACAAATTTTGCCTAGCAGAGTCAATTCTCTGTCAATAGCTTTTGAAAACAAAAGTAATTTGGTAGTGACCGTGCTCCATTCACTTTTTCTTTAAAGTTAACACAGAATCCAAAATTAATGAAATTATGATCAACACTAGAGAAAGAGATCACATATTTGCTAATCTTATCCTTTGTAATTAAGCATGACAAGTCTTTTTTGTTGCTTATCTCTATTCCACTGGAAAAAGTAACTGGGGACAAAACAGAGACTCAGGAAGTTAATCAGGTTTCTTGACCCTTGAATTTGCTTAGGTATTTTTTAGAGTGGTGACTTTAACATCCCACACAGAACAGATACTCTTTGCCTGACACAGGCCAATGAGAAAATGCCAAAAAGGGGCTGGTGGTGTTTTAGCACCACCGGGTGGACAAATAAGGGAAAAAAAGGTTCATTTTTGAGACTGGATGCATGGGTGTGCAGGCAGGCAATGGTCCCACCTTGGGGCAGGAGCCCTGAGCAGTGCCCCGACCTCACCCATGTTGTTCTTCTTATTGACAAGTACCTCAGGAAGCTCTCATACACCTTGTCACCAAATCATGGGGGTTAGTTACACTGCATGTGATCCTGGAGTCACCTCAGAAGACACCAGATTTATAATTAAAAGCATAATGTCTGTGATAAATATGACCACAATAGAAAACAAATATGGTCTCTAGTTTTTAATACAGAATTTCAGTTGCCTCAGAAGTAGCTCAGGCACTTCTCAGTATTTTCTGCCAGTTTTTTGCCCCTTTTGAAATCAATGGCCCAGCAGGTAAATAAGTGAGTTTTTCCTTAAATTACAGGAAAACAAAACTCTTACTGTAGTGTTCCAAAGTGTTTCTTACACCTCAACAGTTCTACAGGGCTTTTGGACAGTAACTGTTGTGGGTAGCTGGCCTTGCAGAGTTTTTAAGGCTGTTCACAGATAATATATGAAGACATGCAGCAGCTGTAGCTACAGAAGAACTGCTTTCCCCAGGCACAAGGTAAGATACTTTGTTGAACTAAATAAAAGTGCACTCAACCTTCCCCTACCTATTCCATGTACTTTACTAGCACACTTCTGCCTAAAGCTTTGGCCAGCAATGTATCCTGTGACTTATCTGTTATGAATCTGTTCCTTGGCCGTTCTACAGCCTAGAGAGCTCTTTGTGCTACTCCACAGCCAGGGAGGAAATGAAAGCACAGGCCACTCTGGCTTTTCCAGCAGCTCCTCGGCAGGACCCCCACGATGGCCAGTGCCCCACAAGGGGTCCGCATCCTCCCTCACCAAGCAGGTGGAAAGCGGGCACAGATGGCTCCTTTCCAAGACAGGATCTTCATGTTGATGTGGGAGACAAGGTTCCAAAGTATGTCCTATAAAAGGTTAACACTTGGATGACTAGTGAGTATCCTTTGGAATACCTGACTACACTGCTGTAGCCAACAGATCTCTCCTGGTAAGCAGCTCCAGGGCAGACTATGCGCACCCTTTCCGCAAATTCCACATTTAACAGCATGTTTGCTGCTTGCTTATCACATGCAGCCTGCTTATCACACACAGTCTGCTTAAAATAGAAGCCTTTGAGAGACAGTTAATGTCTCAGGTCCTCTCAGCTTTGGATGAAGGAGAAAAAAAAAACCCTCAAGAGATTCAAAGCCTACAAATTGTAGTTATTCTAATCTTTGTCACATACTTGTCCTCATTCCACCCACACACCTCTGAGGGTCAAGCGAACACTCAGTCAGGTCAGGCAGAAGATATCTCAGTTCTTTATAATACATCAAAGCACCTAAGTCCAAAATAACACAGCCAAAGAAAACCAGTCATTAAGGTAAAGAAAGCAAGGAGTCTGACTGCTTGGTTAAGCTGGTATGGTGGAGGAAAATCCATCTCCTACCTACCTGCCACTGTCAATACCAGACATGGTACTTGTGTCTTCAGCCTCAGCTGAAGCAGGCTTGGCTGCTTGATAGTCCAAGCATCTGTAGGAAAACTGGCAAATTGCAACATTATTGCAAAGTATCTATAAGCCAGATATGTCGGTTGCACTCATTTAACCCTTCAGAACAAGGAAGGAATTCACTCCAGGTCCTGGGCACACCAGCTGTGCAGCAGGCTGCTAGGTCAGGGGGGTCAGCATGGTGTCCCAGCTGTCAGGGCTGGCTCACCTTCTTCAGTTGATGGCACACATGTGCAGTCACAAGAGCACTTCTTACGCGCTTGTAGGCACTGTGCAACTCACAGGACTGGAAACCTGAACACACAGGGATGCAGAAATTAATCAAAATCAGCAGGGGTGGAGAATAAGCGTGTTAGATCCCATGCAATACACCCTATCACAACAACTTCAACCGTCTTCTCTCTTAAATAAATGGTTTGCAAAGACAACTGGGCTGAAGGGAAGCTTCTGAGCTATGGATCCTAAGTAAAGCAAAGCAATGAAATCTCTGAAAGGCAATATTTTAACATATGTGTGTCCCTAGGACTTCTTGCTGGTTCATTCCGAGATGATTCCCAACTCTTGCTCTGCCTGTTGGCATTTTGGATCCCTTTGAGATCATCTGAGTCCTCCTAAATGTTGCGCACCGCAGAAGGTGGGTGCCTAACCCAAGGTCCAGCTTCTCTTCAGAATAGGGAGCTCCTTAAAGTCCAGCTTTGTAATGTTCAGTTTATAGGCAGTAAATCATCTTTTACATCTAGTTCTCAACATCTAGGAGACCTGTTTTGGAGCTTGTTTGGAAAATACATTTGATCTTTGTTTTAACTGGAGTAGAGGACCTCTATTTTGACTTTCCTCGTTGTGCATTGGCCAGCTGTTTGTGTACTGTCTTTTCTGTGTAAACAAGCCTGCTTCTGCCTCTATCATTCAGCAGTTTTACAAGCTGGCATCTCGCAATTCTCAGGCCTTCCTTGGAATAAGGCTGATTAAAGGAGAGATTGTACTACCTCACAGCTCTCCTGGAAACTCGGTTATGGGAAAATGGATGCAAATAGCACCATGAATGCATTTGAATACACTGAAGATGTTGTTCCAACTCGTCCAGCTGTAGCAATGACTTTAAGAAAAGCAAGAGTTTGTGTCTTGATTTTTATACTAGGAGTAGAAGGGCTTTAAAAAGCGCCAATACAGTGTATGAAGCAGGTCTCTTTTACACCTCTTGCCATGTGGCTGGCTCAAACCCTGCAGCTCTCTTACCTACTGCAGTGCTTTTCAGAGATGTAGCAATGTGTTTTATTTCCCAAATAAACTTCCATGGATATGCAGCCCAGAGAGTTAAAAACTTCTGCCTCAGTGGCATCCATCATTTCCCTGTCTCTTCCCTGTCTAGGAACCAGCTTCTCACCCTTTTCCCTCCTGACTTTCTGATCCTTTGCAGGAGGCACCGACAAGTAATTAACCATTCCCATTCTGAGCTTGTTTGTCACAAACATCATTCAACATAATGATGAAGGAAACAGGACAAGACCCAGCCAGCAGCTCCCCACACCTCACGTGCATCACTCCATCATACCACACCACATTCCTCTAATCCATGGTGCCACCTACCAAACCACCTGCACTTTCTCTGGAAGACAATGAATAAAGAAACCAGAATGATAAAGCATATAAATAGAGGTTAGCATCATAAAATCCATAAATAAAGAAAAATGTAAATTCCCAGCAATTCTGGCTGTTCATTTTCGATAACCTTTCCAACAACAACACCTACAAACCTCTCCAGAGCAGGATTCAGCAGCTGCGTAAAGGCAGACATCTCCTCAATTCTGTGTGCTCTCTTTGCTCCAGGTGAGTGGGAAAAGAGGTTTTCACTAGTAGAAACCCCGAATAATTGCATTGATTAGTAAACTTTAAATTAGTTTAACAGTAAGTAATGTAAAGGAGCCTGCTATTGAAATCTAATAGACAATTTTTTAAACCAATGTTCTGTTTAACAATTGCAGCTGGTGGAACTGTTCTCATTGATGTCCAGCATAATGTCCATTAGTATGGCCATGATTAGACTGCTGGTGTTACCCAGTAGTTGGGTAACTCCACATCACAGGGATTCCTCACCATTAAGGAGGCGCCAACTATTTAGGCAACTTCAAGTGTTCACAGGTTACACCCACAGTTAACCTGAAATCATTGTAGATGCAAAACTTGGAGGCTCGTAGCCGGGGGCTCGGTGTGAGAAGTACCTAGAGCAACCATAAAATAGTGCCTGCCTGTTGCTTTTTCATAAAGATTATGGTCTAATTGAATAAACATCAATCCAGGGAAGCCCCACACCCTGGGTTATGCAAGATATCAGATGAGATAACAAACCTGTCTCAGATTTGCAGCTGTGAAATGGCTGAACCCTTCCTCCAAGTGAGTGTAGAATTTTAACCCTCTGTGAATCCAAACCGGAGCTGGCTGAGCAAACTGACCTGTAGATAGTTTGTCCTACGTCATTGGTGACCAACGGATCTCCTAAACATGCCAATCATATCCATTATCTTATTTTTAAGATTATATCTGAAGATGATTGAAAGACGATTCAAATAGTGTCCACAGATGGGGATTATAGGCTATCAGGTTTTCTAGTTGCCTTTATCTAAAGTTCACTCCTATGCTAAATATAAGTTAATGCTACTTCCTTGATCCTCACACGGAGATTTTTCTTAGCACCAGCAGTTTAAAAAAATCTTTACACAACAGACAGAGAGTGAAATGAAGCACCTATTAATATTTCTGACTTGGAGAAGAGATCAGACTTTACTAAAAGAGCCTTTTTAAAATGGAGTTAGTCTAATCTAAGATGTCAGTGGTTTCCTCGCTGATTTTTTGCCTTTATCCTTCAAATAATGGTTCATGATCAGGAAGCAGCTTTACATAAATTGCCCAATAAAAATCAGTATCATCAATGTTAATTAGCTAAGATCACATGTATTTGTATATTTGTCTTCTTTTTACAGCCCTTTTTAAAGCTAAACTCAGATATTCTCGGTAGAGTTGAGTAGATGGTTTCAGAGATGAATATCAGCAGAATGAGGAGAACAGAGCAAAAGACAAGGGATCTCAGATACAATGACATTAGATAGTTGATAGGAGAATACAAGAGCACTCCTCCAGATGGCAAAAGCTGCAGAGGAGGAAGAGCACGACTGCAAGAAGCAACGAAGGGAAGCTAACGATAGATGAAGTAGGATGAGAAACAGACACTCCAAGGCACGCAGCTAATTCTTCAGGTTACATAAAATGACTTTTACCATTTTTACCACCTCCCTCCTTTTCTGGGTGATGAACATAGAGTTGGTAGCAGGTCTTGCAATTACCCCTGCCTGACAGTTCTTGTTACAAACTCCTTTCAATTGCTGGTAAGTTTGTTAGATGTTATTCAGCCAGTCTGAAATGTCTTCTGCCAAGGATTGGCCTCGGGCTGATTCTTTTCCCTTCCATTTTCTTTTGGGAGGAGGAAAGGGGAGGGCAGTTTCAGTAAAAATGGTTCTGTGGTTTCCAGGGCAAGATTAGGCAACTGTTTATTTGAGCAAGAACTTGAAATTTGGCAAAACAGGGGAGGAGGTCACAATGATGCCAGAGATGTAGCCAAGTTATAAATGTGTTTTTAAAAAAAATCTCAGCTCATGTACTTTAGCAGAGACTCGTCAGCTTGGCAGATGAAGCAGAGAGTTGTGTCAGCACAGGGCATAGTGCATCCACTGCCTACTTCCAGGCCCTGTGAGGACTGTCTGCATCAGGCAGCAGAGCTGGATTCTGCCTGCATCCAGTGCTGCCACTGGCCCTGAGCAGGGCAGGAGCCTGCTTCTGGGTGCTCTGGGGAGCTCAAGGCTGGAGGTGGGTATGGGCAGGGAAGTGGGGCTGAGTACCAAAGTAAAAAGGCACTTGGATTACAAAACTGTGAGAATCAGACTGTGATGACATAAGGAACTGGAAAGATGACTACTAACACCTCAGCCTAGCAAAGAGCCAGGACCCGAAGCTGGGTGACCAGTGGGACAGGAGGAGCAGGGTGGCCAGGAGGAGGAAGGAAAGAAAAGCATCTTGGTGATGTTACTATGTTCTTTTCAGAGCCCACAGTAGGCCACCTCCAACAGAAATCTGGAAGGCAACTGGCACATGAGTTTTTTTCTGCTTACAGGGTCTTCTGAAAAACTGTGACTCCTGTTCCTTGGTTAGGTATAAAGCTTCAGTTGTCCACCAGTGAGGTTCATTAGCACTTTTTGGTGGAGCACCTCAGCTTAGGATCAGGGCAGACATCTCCCATCTGTTACGCATGCTTTCCCCTAAAGCTGCAGGGAAAATGAGGAGTGAGGCATGGTTTAGAGCCAGACTAGTTGCCTATGCTCTGCTCCTTGCTGCTTGGTGGGGAAAGAAGAGCAGCAATCTCTAGGCTGGGCTGCACAGAGATAATAAAAGGCCCTAATGCTATGTGTTGCTGCCAACCCTGAAGCATAGCACAGAGCAGTGATGGAGGAAGAATAGAAAAGTGTGAGAAGCAACAGCCATTAACTATATCTTAAATCCTGTGTCTTAATGATCTCTTTCTTCCCCAGTCAAGTCAACAGCCAGTATTCTCTCACATCCCCACCAGCTCTCCTCATTCCAATATTTTCAATAAGTATAAAACTAAACCTTTGCCCCAGTCACGCGAGCATGTCTTCATTCTGCACCTCAGCATCTTCCCAATACCATTGCCATCAGTGACCATTATCCCTCAGGCCTCAGCCCCAGTATCATCTGAATATCCCAGCATCCTCTCAGTAACTCAAATCCAGTGACAGCATCCTGGAGCCCCTCTGGCTTTTGCATTAAACATTGTTATTCTGTAGTCTCTGAACCCTCACACTCCAGTCATTCCCACATCACCAATGACTCTGCTCACCCTCAGATTTATCTGTAACATCCCAAATGACTATTCCTACAACTCCCTCATCCCTGGTGCTGCCCAAGATGCCAAGGTTTAGTTCCCAATGTTATCCTGAACACCTTCTCCAGCCACCTCCTCCTCTTCATGCAAGGGGAGGTGGAGAAAAAAGACCTCACCAGCAGAGTTGATGCAGAGTTTGTTGAGATGATTGCATCCCAAACAGCAGTGCAGTTTGCCCTTATTTCTTAATTCATGCTCATTGCTGGTCTTTTTTTTCCCTCCTGAGCAGCATTTCAAATTTCCAGGGAGCTTCCTGTGTTGTGAGTTGCCCAGCGAGGGTTGGTTCAGCAGCAGCACTCTTGGCTGATCGATACCGTTAGCATACAGTTATACCATGCTATGTCACACCACAGCATACCACCTAGTGGTAAGAGCTTGGGTCTCAAAGCATGGTGAGAAAAAATTCATAACACAGTTGGGCACAGAAATGCCAGAGCAGTAAGCATTATTGAAAAGGAGAAATAATGGAAAGTTCCTGGAATGATTTCTCTGCCATTTCCATCCCTGTTCCTAGAACACACCGGGCATTGTTTAGAACACATTTAAGTAGTAACTTTTGTTAAGCTGTGTTCCAGTTTGATCAGCTCGACCAGAAAAGTTGGTTAAAGTTTATAGTGTCTGGAGGAGACAACAACATCACACAGAGGAGAATTTCATGGTGGGCTCATGTCCGGAAATCTCTGGGCAGTTTTCTCTATTGAAAGTGATATCATAGGGATGGAAAGGCTCCAAGAAGGGTTACAAGGGCTCAGAGGTTTGGGGATGATTTCACACAAGGAGTATTTGAACAAGCTACAGTTCTTCTTCTCTAGAGAGAACTAGGAGAAAACAATGAAATATAAAGAGGAAGAAAGTTATCAGGAAACTACTCCTCACCCTTTTTTCTGTTACAAAAATCAGAAAACATCAAATGAATTTAGTAGGGAACAATTTCAAGACAAGTAAGATGCAATAGCTATTTGTACAACAGTTAATCAGGCAAAGAACTGCATAACTCCTTGCCATATGATGTAGTGAATACTGAAATGCTTACCGTCTGTCAGGAGAGTATTTAGGGCTTCTACGCCACATTCACAGTGTGCAGTCTGTGACAATGCTTCTGTACTCTGGCCTTCAAACAGATGTGGATGCATGTGTGTCTCCCAGTGCTTACAGCCCCTCTGCTGTTGGCCACAGCTGCTAGGGGGTATTTGTCTCCACAGAGCTTTGCTCCAAGAAGCAGATGTTTCTAGGGGAAAAAAAATTGTGTGTAAGCATGAAATTCAGAAACAGAAACACATTGCACATATATATATATAAGTAAATCTGTCTAAGGATTTGTTTGGGGTTTTTTTTAGTTGATTTTAAACATTTGTT
Organism: Serilophus lunatus; assembly: GCA_013399895.1. Classification (NCBI taxonomy): domain Eukaryota; kingdom Metazoa; phylum Chordata; class Aves; order Passeriformes; family Eurylaimidae; genus Serilophus; species Serilophus lunatus. The sequence continues at coordinate 357,117 of VXBA01001574.1, forward strand.
CTAAAAGTTTTACAGTAGAAAAACAAGATCTTTTTTTGCTCTGTGCATTGAAATAAGAAAAGCTGAAGTAACATTATCCTTCAAAAATTAATCTTAGTTCCAAGCTTCTTTTACGTAGGATAGGTTTGTTGCTCATTCACTAACTATTTTCATTATGTGCTTCTGTAGGGAAGATAATTTGTAGCCATATTTACCTGAAGACTGTATTACAATGTAAAAGCATAAATAATGTATAGGAGAAGGCAGGGTAGGATTACCTGGCAGCCTTCAATGTGTCATTCTGCTTACTTGGCAATCTTAACATAGCTCTTTCTGTGGGATAAGGCATAAACCAAATAATCCTGAGGTAAGACTTTCCTTGCCTACACAGTATCAAATGTATTTAATTTTTAATTCTGTTCAGGTCCCAGTGTGCTGCCAGAATGCCAATGTTTCAGTCAATGTGAATTTTCGTACTGCGAAATCTTCTTTGTTTAGTTTAAAACTGAATTGTCAAATCTCTTGTGATGACTGGGGCGATGTTTTTTAGAAAGATATCAAAAACTGTTGAAACTTTCCAAGGTCTCATGAAGATTTCCACACAAGACAAGACTGTTGAGCTGCACCAGGTCACATTCAGCCACAGCTTCTCCAGAGTCTGACAGGGGACCTTATAATCTCTTGAGTTTTTTTCTTTCAGTCTGGTGGTTCCCAATGACAACTGCCATGAGCACATCACACAGCCAAAAGCCTGAAGGTCATAGAATCATTACATTTGGAAAGGACTTCTAAGATCGTCGAGTCCAGCCATTAATGCAGAATCACTGTGTTCACCTCGTCCCCAAAGTGCCATGGCCACAATCCTTTTGAACACTCGCAGGGTTGGTGATGCCATTGCTTCCCTGGGAAGCCTGTTCCAATGCCTGACCACCCTTTCAGTGAAGCATTTTCACTTAATGCCTAATCTAAACCTCACCTGGTGCAACTTGAGGCCATTTCTTCTTGTCCCATTACTAGGTCCCTGTGCAAAAGCATACTCTGAAAGCAAAGGCTCTGCAGGTTCCCCTCAACATCCATCTGCAGCAGCATCAAGCACAGAAACAATTCATGGTGTCTCAGCAGTGACTCATTGTTATGGAGGAATAGTACTCCTTAATTGCACATCACCAATCTTCCAAGTGGCTTGCAAAGTTTTTTTTTCTCCCCTTTGTATTGGACCAGGCAGTAGTTTGCCTTGGAACTGGGTGAGGAATGGGTCTCCTAACACTCTCCAGTTCATACCCTCCTTCTTTTTCATACAGGAGTGAAAAAGTGGAAGGAAGGAGGAAACTGAGCCCGATTCTGGGCACGCAGCAGCTGAAGATGCAATTAAAGCTGCCAGAGAGACTTCTTCTTTATTTACTACTGTAAAACAAAATACAATTGCCAAGGATTTAGTTAATCGAACATAAAAAAAATCAATTGACCTAAAAGTCTAATGCTTTTCTTTGTATCACTACAAATGATACATCCTTTTGCTGTTTCAACATTGGTGGCATGACAGTTTGAATAATTAACAAAAAAAGCTAAAGTAACCATATTAAATCTGTGAGTATGCGCTGTGAACAAAGTAAAAATAGCTTAGGATGCTAGAATCATTCCAAAGCAAACATAACCTAAAAACAATAAAGCTAAAGTTAAATTTAACAGAATTCAAATACAGTAAGATCCAGGAAATGTTAAGCTAAAACAGCCCCTGCTTTGCTCTGACACTAAAAAGTTATTTCAGGATCATAAACTATATTCGGATTTATACCAAGGTAGGATATATTTTCTTCTGTTTGAGATTCTAGCCTTTACAAATGTTTAGCATTAGGCATTTATGAAGCAATTAAACATTTAGAAATGGGCATTTCTAATTGACTGTTATGGCTAGAGTATTTTTTAGGAGGCAAAGGATTGAGGACAAAGGAAATTCTTCAGTCTAAGACATAATTAGTGCAGAAATTTAGCACTGCTCTGCATAAGAGAATTTTGGTTGCATAATGACATTTTTCAAGAAACCCAAGAAATGTATATTGCCATTTACTTCACACTTTGTAAAAACATCCTTCAAGAACACAACTAATGTAATCTATGATGAGAATGTCTTCTGGTTTTCAAAATATCAACAAGCGGATATCCAGGTTGTATATTTGGGGTCCACACTTTATATTATTGTTTTAAAATTAGTGTCTTTGCTACCAACACTCCTCAATAAGGCCCCAAAGCTTCTGAATAGTGGTTGGGGTCATCTCAGTCACCTGAGGTTCATGGTTTGGTGGATGCATTAGGTAATACTATGTTGGACACATTTCCATTTTATTTTTTTATTTTCTTATGTAAGCAGCTGGTGCAAGCTCAATCTCTTTAAAAATTAATTGTCAAGTATTTTCTTCTTTCATTGGAGATAGTTTTATTTCTCTCAATTTTCCATAATGGTGGGTTGAGGATGGCATTCTGTTTGGGAGAAGGAAGGGAAAGACAACTGCTTCAGATAGGATTGGCTAAATCAATTTCAAATTCCTCTGGCTTAGAAAAAGTAGCAGAATTAGGCCAGAAGAAATGGAAAGGAGCAAAAAGTCAATTAAAAAAAAAAAACAGTTCTAATTTGTACATGGGTCATTAATTTTGAAGAAGAAGAGATGAAGTCCTGTTTTTTTGTGTCCAATGAGTAACTGAGATTCTCCCATCTGATAACAGCAAAATTTACCCCCAGTCTGATGCTTATGAGCTCTCTCTCCCAGACAGCCATGAACTAATCATATAAATGCCACAAAATACAGAAAGTCAGCTTCAGCTGGAGACCACCAACCTCCAGAAAATTTCGACAGCAGTAGTGTCACAAGGACCATCTCACTCAGAAGCTGGTGGCTTGTCCAAGTCCATCAAGCCAAATCTCTCAGCATATTCCTAAAACTACATGAATATCTTAAAAAAATTCCCTTGCCCAGATACAGCACTGCCATAGAAACCCAGCTTTTAGAGGGGATCCTTGTTGTTTCTGAATTTCATGGACTAATCCCATTGTCACAGGATTTTTCAGATGTTTGGACTTTGGAGGACTTGCTCAGGCAAGGATGCTGGGGCTTGAGTCACCAGACCACTGGTGGGACAGATCACAGTCTTTTATGTATAGTCCCCCTACAGTTTGGGGGAATCTGTGTTGAGAGGAGTACAGTGCGTGGCAGGGGATGTTGGAGTATCTGGCAACCCGACAGGAACAGAGGTAGTTCAAAGAAGATTAGCATTGTAGCATTTGGATCGCTTTTCAATTCCTCCCAGATCTTTTTACACAAAGGTGGAATTTACCCTGCAAAGGGAAGGTTAAAAACATGGAAGTATTCACGAAGCAAAACTGGATTCAGTTTGTTGTAGGTCACGTTTACAGATCTATGATTTACTGTAGGCTGGAAGTAATGTTTAAAGTTCCCTGTCATGGCTCTTAATTATGTTGTGCAGAGCTCCAAGCTTATGTAAAGCTGTAGCAGACAAGTATGGTTTGTGTGTTTAGGATCAGGGTGATTCACTCAGCCACATGAAAACCTGTGGCCTGCACTGGCATGGGGAAAGCTTGAAGTCTGCTAAAAGGGAGCCTTGCTGATAATCAACTTTAGCTATTCTTTTACATTATTTAATGCTAAAAAAAAGGAGCAATTTGAAAATAATGGATGTAAATGAATTACTACTATAAATCAGGTGAAAAAAATCCATCTAAATGGAGAAATTGCCTTTAGAGGTTGCATCTCCTATTGCCCCATCAGTTGCGTTTCAGTTTTTACCAGACAGAAAAATTAGATAGCACCTAAACCAACAATCCCATTATCGACTTGTAACGTATGGCATAGCAACATATCCAAAAGGATGCTGGATTACCTAGCTGTGTGTTTGCTTTTCTCTATCCACTTTCTGGATTGATGCACTTAAATCAGCGTTTCTTAACTATGGTCATGCTTTGATAATTGAACTACACCCTGGGAATGGGATATGTTTCTGACACCTGGCTATCACACCCTCTACTAAAGAAACACAGCAAAGGTAACGTAATGATTTTTTCGGTAAATGATGCAGAGACACACATACCTTCTGAATGGATGAATCGAGCAATTTAGCTTTCATCAAAAACATTTTAAGGTAGCCTTACAGGATTAGTAAACTTCATGGGAAATAACAGATGAATGACTGTTCCCTCACTGAAGTAATTGCACTGGGCATGACTTTACGCTTACTGACACCTTCACAACCACTTTTTTCAGTCTTGGAACTGATTATAGATTCCCGTTTCGCTCACCTTGCTAGACAGAATGGCATTGACAGGTTTATAGCAAACAGTGAACACAGTTGAAGAATTCAACACAGCTGAATTCCCAGGGAGAATTTTCCAGGGTCTCTACTACCAGTGAAAGATCATGATTTGACTTACTAGCATTTTCCTCTTGCTTCTCATAGAAAAAACTGCATGGCTTGTAAAACACCACAGCGTTCAGGCACCCTCTGGTACAAACAAGAGATACCAGGCTGGCCAGGGCAATTTTCTGGCATCCCAGAAATTTGTGGCAGAGGCAAGTGTTGCCAAGCCCAGGAAGATGACAGTGTTGATGAGTTAGGCTCCCACTTGCACTTTAAGAAAATATCTGAGCAGTTTCTAACCCTATGTATTTTTTGTGGATGCCTTTCAAGAATGACTTGTTAGCTTGCAAAGTGAAAGAAACCTTGAAATGACTTGAAAAAGCAAGTTGCCTTCGCAGCTGTAAATTAACTCTACCAATTTCACAGGTGAGATATGTAAAGGAAGCGGATTTGCCAGAAGCCTGTGCATATTACAGTTCAGGGTTCGGCTTGTGATCCTGTGCAACACCCCTGCCTATCCGCTCATGAGTGACTGCTTCACTAGTCAGAAGTATCAAATGACTGGTTTTGCTGTTTGCCTTTCCACAGAGAGCAAACTAGAAAAGCTTGTTTGTATAAAATGACTGTATTATTAATCTCTTATTTACTGTATCAGGGAGTTAAGAGAATTAGTGCATTTAGTAGATCAGGCATCCTGATTGCTGATATTAGCTGCAGGCAGGTTATCATAGAGTTAATAACCTGAGAAAGATAAGTGTGTTATCTTTTGTGCAAGACAGATGCACTTGGTTCTAAGGAGCTCTCTGCTAACTGAACTCACACACTACTTGAAGGGAACAAAGTGTTCCCATCCGTCTATCCAAAAATAGAAAAGGGAGAGACAATACTTCTTCAGGCATTTGCCAAAGTGATAAGGGAGAGGAACAAAAACCACTCCCAGCTCTACTTCAAGCTGACCAGAATGCTGCTTTACCTACTGCAGTGCTGATGCTGCTAATCCAAAACTCCTGAAAGCCCCATTCCATCTGTCCGGGGCAGCGAGAAACAACACTATCCTGCCTGCATTTTAAAATAAAATAATTTCAGAGGGGAAAAAAGTGCTAGCAAAATTCTGAAGGAAGTGACAGATTCTTTGATGGGCATGCCTAGGCCTGAAACCCCACCTCTCACATGTTGTTCACTGTACATTTAGGTCACTAAAGTACATCTTCAGGGAGGGGCTGTCTCTTGAAAGCTTCAAGATACATGGCTTCTTGTCTCCCTAATCAGCTGTGCAATGGGGTAAATTTAGAAACAAAAGGCAGTGCAGGAGTGCTGGCAAATGGGATTAGTGCACATTAAAACCTGTTTTGGAAAAGTCAGAACAGGTCCTGCATGTCTCCAGCTCAGGCTCTGAGCAAAGTAACAAATGACTCGCATACATTTAGCACCTTTCATCCCCAGAGAGCCTGGAGTATTTTATATAATGGGAGTTATCACCTACCCACCCATGAACAAGCACCTGTGGAAGGCAGAGCAGGAGGCACGGGCCAGATGGGGCACAACTGTGTTAAAGAGGCAAGTGAAGACTATCATCTTCTCTATTCAAACACAGAGGAGGAATTTAGGTGGGCACATGAAATAGCCAGGTTGGAATTTAGCCAGGAAAACGATGTATGAAATAGTCCTTTCTTGGCAATAAGTACAGTGAATTATTTAATGAATCTGAGCCAAACACAGACCATTTCATCTTAACTTACTGAAATTGCTTGCTTTTATGTTTATATTCCAAAAAAATTCTCTTTCAAGTCTCATGAAGCTTAGGGCAGAATTGTGAATAGCAGAAAGTCAGCTACAAGGAAGACCTTCCTCGACATGGAAAAAAAGAAAAAATATTGTAAGGAGAAAGTCATGAGGTGAAGGGGATGGGAAATATGCCACTCCCTTAAGGGAAATATATACCAGTAAACAAATGATGTATAAGTCTGCAGGCCATCATTTTTACCACACTGCCCTGCACCAGAGAACGTGCAAAAGACTGTTCCAATAGAAAAGACCACACACTTTTTTGGCTGAATTTTTCCCCTCTTACCCAGTTTGATGCTTTTGTTTTTGCCAAGACTGGTATCTGGGCTTAGCTTCAAGCTCATCAGTAGTTCCCCTAGAGTCTCAGCCAAAAATACATCTTTTCCACAAAGGCTGGATGATTTTCAGGATGATTTTACTTCTCTGCAGGAGGTTTTTCTCCTACTAAGTGGGAACTGCTCAATCTATTGTATCTTGGCCACACTCAAACTCAACTTGCTGGGTTAGTTCACAAAAAAATTGCAGTACGTTTAGTTAGAAGACAGATAGCACTAAAGTGCCCTTTACCACAGTGAAAATATTTTGTCCAGTTTATTAAAGCAGTTGAGTTTATTAAAGCATGTTAATATTTTCAATAGAAGAATAGGTACTAAAAGACATCTAAAGTATAGAAAGAACCAATGTTTTGAACCAAAACTGGACTAATGGAAATAGCAAGCAAGTTGATTTTTTGTTGCTGTTTTTTGTTTGTTGGGGTTTTGTTTTGGGGTTTTTGTTGTTTTTTAATTTTTACACCATCAGTATGATTATTCCTCTGAGAAATTAACAAAGTTGCAGAGTCAGTACTGCACCTTTCTGTGGTGTTTACCTTAGCTAATAAAAATTGCAGGAGCAACAGGTGTTACTAGTAGATGTGAAGAAGCGGCCCATTCTTCTGAATCTCTAGGAACCTGCATTTTCTAACCTAGTGCTTCAGCTCTAACAGTGGCCTCAACTCTTTTGAGTTGGTGCTCAGGATTGGACCTCAGATGTCAGCTAGATTGCTCGGTGCCCCTGAGGCTGGGGTCAGCTCGATCCTGTTTCCGAGATGCTCATGCAACTTGTTCTTTGAATTCTGACACTATAAAGCTACTACAGCCTCCTCAAGCAGCCCAGCAAGACACACAGAAGAGTAAAAGGTTTTCCTAATTTGGTTTACCTTACTCCACTGTAACTTCTCATCCTCTGCTTTGTGGATAATAGAATCATAGTAGCAGTTGCTTTTTACTTGCAGATCATCTTTAACCATTTAATCAGCTTTTCTATAGATAAATGGCCCAACTACCATAATCTTTCTCTCTCATGTTTTCCTCACCATCACTGCTCTCCTCTGGACCATGTTCAGTCCCTCTCTTTCATCAAATCCTGTACCCAAAAAGCTGACAAGCACTGCAGCTGTTCAACAGATATAAACGAGCATAGGATTCCTCTTTGCCTGTTGTATATGCATTTGTGCATCTCATATAAGCATGTGTATTTATCCCAGTTAAAGAACAGATAATTGATTTTGTGATATTCTCCTGAGCCAGAAGCCAATTTCATCTACTGAGCTGCTAGGTCCCAATCTCCGATTCTTGTAGCTGAACTACTTCTGAGTACATACTTGTTTATCTGTGTTGATAGGGTTGTCTCCAATTTTTTCTCTAAATATTTCACTTGTTTGATCTTGTCTTTACAGTACACTCAGAGCCCCTCCAAATTCTGCGTGTATTTCTAAATACAGTCCACAAGTATATGCAAATATATCAAGACACATAAATGCATAAAATGTTAACAGCTGAGATCTGAGTATTTGAATAAAACAAAGTATAAAATTCATTTCTACAGATGACACAATGAAAAAAAAAATAAAAAAGAAAGAAACCCAACACTGGAGTCAGTGTTAGAAGCAGCTAGGTCACTCAGTTTGCCTACTATGGGATATGAAAATCTCCTCATTGTTCCAGTAGCAGACTAGGTCCAATGCAAAGATCACAGAATCCAAAGGGCTGATTCAAAATCAAGGTCACAGAACCATAGAATTGTAATGGTTGGAAAACACCTTGAAGATCATTGAGTCAAACCTTTGACTGGACACCACCTCGTCAACTAAAACCAAGCACTAAGTGCCGTGTCCAGTCATTTCTTGAACACTTCCACAGATTGTGACTCCATCACTTCCCTGTGGTGCTGTCGGTGCACTTGATCTCCTCATCCAGGTCACCCATAAAGATATTAACCTGGCTCCAATACTGAGCCCTGGGGAACTCCACTTGTAAGCAGCCACCAGCTGGATGTAACTCCAGTCATCACCACTCTTTGAGCCCAGCCATCCAGACAGTTTTTACCCAGCCAACAGTGCACCTGTCCAGCCCCTGAGCGGCTAGTTTCTCCAGAACGCCATGGGGGACAGTATTGAAGGCTTTACTGAAGTCCAGGTAGACAACATCCACAGGTTTTCCCTCATCTACTGCTCATAAAAGATAATCAGGTTGGTCAAGCAGGATCTGCCTTTCCTAAACACATGCTTCCCGGAATTCTGGCTTCAAAAGCACCCTGAATCCATTTCAAATGCCTGGACATCAACTTGTCATCTTATATTCCAGTGCTGCTATTCTAACAAAGGCATACCTAGCAACAAAGTCAGAGCACAGAAATAGTTATACTCAAGTGTGGAATAAATCCCCATGTTAATACATTTTAAAACAGTCTAGGCCCACCCATGGAGGCAGTTTAAATCTTCAAAAACAAAAGAAACCCCAGCAACTGTCATGGGATCTTGGGGATGGGGAAGTAATCCAAAAACATCTTAATCTCTATTTAAAAAGAATAACTCAAGCAATGAGCACAGTATGTGCTGCGTCTCAGTGGAACATGGCGCTCAGTTGTATTATGCACCCATTAGGGTTTTAATCCCTGCTATGAGTAATCACTTTGCTCCATAATGTATCAGTTCTCCATCACACATACACATCTCTGTGTATGCACACACACGACTGTGCAGTTACAGAAGGTGCACACACGCTAAGTTGCATAGCATGGATTATGCATTAATGTTGAAGGTAAACTTCAGTGTAGACAAATCTAATCTGCATCCAACTTCTCTTCTGTCCCAATTTAAAAGCAAAAATGTGCATTCTTACAGGATGGCAACCTTGCTTCTCTTACCTCAGCCCTTTGGTTCTTGGGGTTTTTTTGGTGTGCAAGTTGCCTTTAAATACCCAAAATCTAACTATTCAAGATCGGTTTCTTGAGAGGTAGCACAGTGGAATAACGTGTGTTCATATTTTCTCTCATTACTAATATTGTTTTACTGACTGAAATGCTTCTACATCACATCTAAACCCCTGAAGATGCAAAGATAAGCAAAAGTATGCAAAATTTATGACTAGGATGGCACTTCTAATTTTTATTTCCTTGTGAAGCCTAGAATAAATATAATGCTCATGAGAAACTAAATTAGTTTTAGGCAGGAAATTAGTGTTTATATACAGTGTGTCTATATATAGACACACGCACAAATGCATGCAGGGTTACTTATGCCTGTATATATGTAAAAGGATATAAGCATTTTTCCCCACCTCATGCTCATCACCAATGTACTTTTACACCTAAAGATGACCCTGGCTTCTCAGCAGCAGCTCAATAAGTAAGCTCAGTCTAAAAAATAGCTAAAAATCCAAAGATTTAGGCATGAAAGTTTTCAGAGAAGGAAGAACTGGTGCACATTAATCTGTCAGTGGTATCTGTGCACTCTTATGTTCCACCAAATACAAGGAAATTCAAGTTAATTGGTGAGCAGCAGAGAAGGGCTAACTTGAGATAGTTCACTCTTCCGAGTGCCAATGAAAATTATTATTTGATATGCACTAACATGTTACCTTTCTATAATACATTCATTAAGCTAGTGGAATCTCATGCATCTCTCATACCATACTGCAAAAATTGTATTCCTACGTGGTGCTGCCACTGAGTAGAAGAGCCCTAGAATAGAACAGTTTGAGAATGAATTAATAATAGGAAGCACTTAATGCTTTTTCTTCAAAGCATTTTCCAAACATTAACATTTCAATTTCAATGCCCCAGGACACAAGTATAACCATGCACACAGCTTTCCTAGGAAATGCCTCTCAAAGGCTCAGAAGAAAGGCAGATGTGCATTACAAGGTGAGAACAATCTTTATCTAGGGCAACGGATGCCCAGGTAGGTCATACATGACTACATTTTAGAAAACATCTTTGTTTCAGTTGCCACCAGAGCACTAACTTCAATAACGTGGTCATCTGTTAGATATTAGTGACGTTAAAAATGAAATGCAAAAGCAAATGTGAAGAGACAATTCCACCAGATGTCTTCACTTGGTTAGAAGTGAGACATTTCCAAGAGCAGCTAGGAACACTGGCCTCATGCAGCAGTACAGGTCTGCTTCCTTCCTGTTTTCACAGACCTCACCAGACTCCATCAGTTTTTTTTTCAAGGTGATGATACAACAAAATCCACATTTAACAACAGTAAACTTCACCAGCAGAGATGACAGTTTCAAGGAACCTAAACCTTCCCACCATCACAGATCTTCACGTAAAACCAGCTTATTTTCTCAACCACAGCTAGTATATGGATGGAAGAAACCTGGATACTGATATCACTGCTTGGGTGACAGGTTTTCTAGCATTCTTGCCGCTAAATTGCAAAGTGAAATTTGTATTTCTCAGTGATCTATTGGGTCTTACCACATTCAGATTAGTCAGAAAAATCTGTATACATAGAAAGATAACCAGATCCTGAAAGGCTATTGAAAGGAACAAAGACCTTTCAAAGGAAACTCATGTCTTAAGTAAAACCCAAAAATTAAGAAATAAAAGAAGTCACATAGTTTGACATACTGATGAATGTAAATCTAAGCCCCAGGGCTTTAAAGCTGTTTTAGAATCACCTGTGGGCAGGGATGAAGGGGGTGGCAGGTACAGGCTGCAGCGGCAGGTGAGCTTTAACAAGCTCAGCAGTTGTCACCTTTTTGTAGCACTGATTTTCTTCAGCAGCAAGGCTTCTCCTGTATGGCAGAAGTAAGGTTGACCCACAGGCTTTGCTTTTGCCAGCAACTTCATGGACTACACAGACATAGGTAACAGCTTTTAGGCTGAAAGTGACTGTTCCAACCAGAAGGAACCTCACAGTTACTGCCATTTGCTGTGAGGTATCACCACCTAAATCACACCATTTCTTAGTACTGCAACTCTGGGATTTTGTCATATATACACATAATCAGTTATCTTGTTTAGACTGTAGACTTTGAAAGTCCAGGATTACAGCTGAACCTCTCAGAGGCCAGTGTATGATGTGTATGAAAGGATTACATCGCTTGGCAAAGTCTGAAATTAAGAGAGCTGAGACAATTGTATTTGCATACCTAACAGTGAAACTGAGAAAGACTGAATCAAACTGTCAGCTTAAAAAAACTCATCACTGTCAACATCAGGTTGAAGTTCTGGGTAGGAGTCTTCCAGTAGGCACTGCTAAGACAGCTGGCTGCAGAAATTCTGAGATAGCCAACTTTTCCAGTCTCAAACAAGAACATGAAACCACCATCATTCCAAAAGACCATGCTTACCAAAAACCATCCTGTAACAGGAGCTGGGCAGAAGCACATTTGGAGTCAGTCTATAATTTCTGTGTTGTATTACAAACCTTAAACAGGACAGCAGCTGGATCCTGGAGAGGAGGAACTCTGCTCTCCTCTGGGGATGAACAGCACTTAGACCTAGTCTCAGTCCTTGGGTGTTGAGAAAGCAAAACTCACAGATGGTAAATACAATAAAGAATTTAAACATACTAGAGCACCTGAGAAGACATATGGCAGGAGGAGAAAGCACGTTTTGAGTGAGATCTAACATACCATTTTTATAGAGCTCTCGTTTATTATTGCAGAACATTGAAGAAAAAGCCTCTTGGGCAGCTCCTGAACTCTCCCCTTAAAAAAAAACACAACCAAAACCAAACAAAAAACCCCCCAACCCCCCCCAAACTAAGCAAGAAAAAATAAACAACCTCCCAACCATTGCCACTTGCTAAGAGAAGAAAATCCGTTAAAATTACTTCACCTCTCATGTTCTAATACAGGAATTTTCCAATTTAATATAGAAAACACTGTCATCAGAATGACCAACTTCATTCCCACATAGAGAAAATAATACCAGTCAGCAAAAGCATTAATCTGTAACACTCTTACAACCTCAGCACTGAAGACAGAGGATTATGTCTGGAAAAGTAAAAATCGTGAGTTTTCCACAAAAACCACTAGGCTGTCAGATGTACTGGTATTTATACCACTTTCTCATTTAACTTGCTTCCTCAGTCTTTAGAGAAAAACACATTAGCTGTTTCATTTAGAACTATTAAGTACTGGATTTGGTACTGGGGACAAAGCTCTACCCTATATTCTAAAGAAAATTTGATTCCTCAGTTAGTGTTGGTTTTACCACTTCATGTCAACCAAGATCTCTCATGCTGTACGAATGTCTTCCTATAACGATGACATCTAGATTTTGATGGTGCGAAAATCAGTTAGCAATAGAAAGTGGTGAAAACAAGGGACAAGAAGCACACTTTCTGTGTTCATGTCTTCAACATGAACATGGATGTTGATACTGTAAAGAAAATGAATGTCCCCATTTTATTTCCTAACGAACCTCCAAAAGAGGAGCTAGACAGATCACAGCCTGATCTCAAATAATTATTTTGCTAATGAGCCAAGATGAAAAAAGCCTTTTTTGGCTAGTAACTTGAACTTGCTTCCTTGGAAGCGTACTATTTCTGACTTAATGAAATGAATACTTTTTAACTAAGTGTTGAAAATATTTCAAAGTGAACTGTGAAGTAAGCCTGGAACAACTGGACCAAATATCCTGCTTTGCTGTAATACAGTCTCTATTTAGGGCTGCCTCAGGTCATTCATACTTCAACTACTGCAGTATGTCACCACTTATATAAATGACAGTTATATCAGCAAATAAAATTGGTGCCTTATCATTCCCTGGCATTGGCTTTCTACTCCTAGGTGCAAGGTGTGATGTTAGGCTTAAATTTAAAGGATCTAGGTGACTAAAGCTAGCTGTGAACTCAGGAATACAAGACAAATAGATAGAAGCATCAAGCTCAGGACCCTTAATTAAGAAAACACAAATGCACTGAATTTCACAGGGTTGGGGCATTTTGGTATACAACAGTAGTAACTCTGGAACTGCTAAAATGCAAACAGTATATGACTTTGGCCATTCCCAAATGCACTACATTAAAAAAACCCCACCTTTCAGAATTTCTGTTTTACAGAAGGTCAAAATTAATGAATCCTGTCAAGATATTTTAAACTAAAGCATCAGACACCTTCAAGGTATGCCATTACATATTTCACAATTCATAAGTCAAAGCTTGGAAATGAAAATAGTGTGTCTTTATTGATAGTCTGCCACAAATTAATGCATAAACTTAAGAGTTAGCCAAAAATGTATCTGCCATCTGAACATGGCAAGCACATCTGCAAAAAGTGGATGCTTTCTTCTAGTAGATAACCAGATGTTCTGTTACCAGCTTTCACTATGGTGCCATATGCAATTAAAGTATTGTTTTACACAAGCTGCATGATGCTCAGCAGAGTCACTGTCTCTTCATTATTGCAAGCACACAGAGATGTTTACTTTAATGTTAAGCCTTCACTGACGTCTGTGGCACTCGTTTGTCTCTCAGGTGAGCTTGCACACTGTGTTTGCAGGACTGGAATTTATGACTACAAAAGCAGTAAAAAGGGGGACAAGAACAGACGCACTACAATAGGCATTCCAACAATTCAATGCATCTTACTAAAGAAAATAGTATCTTTACATACTATTGAATGTTAAAAACAAACAAGGATGTTTAAGCACAAGGTATATATTTATAACAAATAAAACAACTGAAAAAGTATTACATAAAGAAAAATAATGTAACAGAATGTACTTAAGTACCTAGCTTACAGTCATGCTCATATCTAAAAATAACATTGGTAAGTAATATATATAATTTTGGACAAAATTCTCTAACATACAACATGATTCTGTGATTCTAAATGTTGAGAGTACTTCTTCCAAGATACAGAAAACAAATTATTTTACACAGGCACACCTGTTAATTTGTATAAAAAAACATGCTTGTAAGTGAAAAGGTCACTGTAGTACTAATTTACCATGTAGTGTTAATCATGTTGAAATCGTCTCTTCTCCTTTTGCATTGGTGAGCGCCAACACTGAATGGTACAATATTTGATCCATGTGGTTTACTGACACTGCAACCTGTTTCCAAGCAGTAGCCCTGCCTGGGTGTTAACAGCACAGTACTGTACAGCCCCATCTGTATGCATATAGTGTATTTATAACTAAAAGCTATTACAATTATTACAATGATTTCTGTTTCAATATATACATCAGTATAAAATACTACCCAAAACACTTTCGCATTTCAAACAATTTTAACCACTTCATCAAACAATGCATTTGCAGAATTAAAAAAAAAAATCCAAATTAATGTTGCTTGCCAACAGTACAGCATCTCTATGGTATGTTTCCTAATAAATCTGAGAACGGAAATGTGTCTTATAATCAATTAAAATAGGTATCACAAAACATAATTAATGTTAGAGCAGTTCAAGGATTCCCAGTTTGTCAGTATCTACCCTAAGCAGTGCTACCCAAATACAGTATAAGCCATGTAGTGTTTCTACAATGAGAATAAAACATTCAAATATTAAAGCTGTGACAAACACACAAAAGCAAGGAAAGATAATTTCTGTACTCATTTCTGTCATAGCAAGGTACAGCATGTCAGGAGTTTGCACTGGGTGCATCATACCTGGTTGTGTGTATAGACTGGGAAACGAGGCTGGAAAGTGCTACAGAAAGGGATCTGGGGGTCCTGGTCAATGACAAGTTGAATATGAGTCAGCAATGCCCTGGCAGCCAGGAGGGCAACTATGTCCTTGGGGGCATCAGGCAAAGCATCACCAACCAGTCAAGGGAGGGGATTGTCCCACTCTGCTCTACACTGATGTGACCTCAACTTGAATATTGTGGCACTTTTGGGCACCACGATATTAGAAGGATATTAAACTATTGGAAAGTATCCAAAGGAGGGCAATAAAAATGGTGAAGGGCCTGGAAGGGAAGATGTGCAAGGAGTTGCTGAGGGCACTTGGTTTGTTCAGCCTGGAGGAGACTGAGGGGAGACCTCATTGTGGTCTTCAACATCCTCATGAAGGTAAGTAAAGGGGCAGGTATTGATCTCACTCTTGTGACCAGTGACAGAACGTGAGAGAGGGGCCCAAAGCTGAGTCAGGGGAGGGTTGGGTTAGGTATGAGGAAAAGGTTTTTTTCACCCAGAGGTTGGCTGGGCACTGACTCCTCAGGGAAATGGTCACAGTTGAATCAAGCCTGTCTGAGTTCAAGAAGCATCTGGACACTGCTTTCAGACACACGGTGTGACTCTTGGGATATCCTGCACAGGGCCAGGAGTTGGACTCAATGATCTTGATAGGTCCCTTCCAACTCAGCATATTCTATGATTCTGTTTGTGCTATGATACCTGGATACAACTGGGGAAGACAACTGAAATGGAATCAACTCTGACTTTCCTTGCTGTTGTGGTTTTATGTCAGATCATTCAAGTTATAACAACTTAGTGTTTTTTTTTTCTCCTGAAGGGAAGGAGAGAGAAGAACTCGTAATGAAACTGCAAAAATGCTATTAAAATCCCTAACTTGGACACAACACACCGCTTTAGGAGCTACTGTGTCATTGCACAATATAAGTGGCCTATTAATCGCTGAATTACTCAAGTAGCAGAATTTGTCATTGTGGATGTGTTTTAAAAATTGATATTTTAAAACTTGCTTGTATCCCATAACAAGCTACAACATTTTGTGTTTTTCAAACACTAACATCCTTACGTAAAGAAGTGAATGTACATTTAGAGTGGCAAATTTCAAATCTCTGCTTCTGCTGCTTCAGTTTTTAAAATGAACTAGGTTCAGAGTTTTAGTTCTTTACACTATCCTAAAACAAAACTATTTCTGAAGCGTAAAAAGGATCCAATAATTCAGGTTTTTTTGTTGTTTTCTTGTTTGTTTTGTTGGTTCATTCCTAACCTGAAAAGTAACCAATGCCTTTAAAAAAAAAAGCAAACCAATAAAACTCAAAAAAATCAAAAGTCCCTGCTAACTAAGTTTTCTTCAAAACCAAGTTTCATGCTTACAGTATCTTTATAGTCATGTTATACACCCTTGAAAATGAAGGCTCATGTTGAGAATGGTGACAGGCCCTTAATTATAGAGGTGTTAACTGGTGACACTATTTTTCATCAGAAAAAAACCAAAAGCCCCACAAAAATTCATAGCTTATATTGAAAGTTTGATTCATGCTCATTTTGTTCTTCAAAAAATACTCTTTGGAAACCTGTGTCAGCTCCTGCAGACAACTTAATGACACATCCTTTCCTGTTAAAAATAAAGGTAATTCATATTCACCTCTACCCCATGCTAAGCTCTACTACTAACATACACTTCATTACCTGCTCATGTCACCATCTAACACATATCTTTACATTCTTCTACATATAGTGTCCAGGGCTTATTTTTCACCAAGCAGAATTGATAACTATTACACTTAGAAGTTTTAATTGGGGATTTTTGGGTGTTCTAGCCTTTTCACTGCAATTTTGTCCATGCCAACTTAAGAGAAATTTTTCACTATTTTTTTCCTGTTAAGGATTTTAAAATCTAAACTCACTTAGAGACCAAAACTGAAAACCAGAAGAGAGATGAGATTCATAAATTTAAAATGGCTTCTGCTACTTTAAAATGCATTTAAAAATTGTACACGTGACACAGAATTCTAACTTTTACATTGCTGTAATCAGATTCTAATTCAAAATCTTGCAAATATACACGAAAAATAAGCCACTGGTCATGAATTCTAATGATTACATTCAAAGCTAGCCTTTAAAAAAAAACAGTTACAGGCAAAACATACTGGTTTATGTACTCACTAGCTTATCAGGCTACAATAGGCATGTTTTAAGTATAAAAAAGCAGACAATTCAGATTTAAATAAGACTGTGTGAAATTAGGGAAAACCCCTTAGATTTCACTATTAAAAAAAACCAAGAACACCTATAATTACTTCCCATCCTACAGCTACAGTTAAACCAACTAAAAAAAAAAACAATCGAAGTATTTTTGACAAACAAAAAGTTAGGCTAGAGTATGTGGCAACAATCAAAATTCATATATGTTTCTATGTAAAATGACTCATGATTTGCTATAACATAAAATATGAACAAGAGCATGTGACTAATGAAAGAGCTACTAGTAGAAACACTTAATGCCAAACAGTCTTCAGCCCTCCTTTAAGTCTTATCTCCAAATCAGTATTGACTTCTTTTGACCAGATACATCATTTTTGGCTTGTCACCCCAGTATGTCATGTTTTACCACTTGTCACAGGCAGGAGACAACTAGCTAAGCAAACTACAAGCAGTGACATGCAGAAATTAATTCTCAAATCTGAGTACTTAGATAAAATGATATGCAAGCGCACACTAGGACAAAAGGAATGGCATTCGTCATCCAAAAAGGCTCATCATCCCTCCCCACCCCCCTTGAACAGTAGTTGCAACAGCAATAGAAAAAGGTGTTTGTTCTTCAGAGTCAACTGTGGAAAAAAGTCAGCGATATATAACAGCAGCGATGGACAAGGAAGAGCAAACCGAAAGAATCTTGTTGAGTATTTGTTCATTTACTTTTTCTGAACACATGCCAAAGTGTGCCACACTGGCTTGTTCTGAACTTCAGATACAGAAGTCCTAATCTCCTTAGATCCTTCACAGATTTAGAATTCAGTCTCCCTGAGTCCCCTATAACCAAGTAAGAAAACTCTCTTTATCTAGCTTGGTGGCTGCCAAAACAGATTCCATGTCATTAAGGATGTCAGAGCTCAAAGCCTCTTGCAGACTTGGCATCAGTTCTTCTCCTTCTATGTTCATCCCATCTCCTTCCAGTGTCCCAAGGTCCACATTTGTCCCTGGAATGGCTTCAAGGTAGTCTGGGAAACGGTTCTGATGGGATGGTATGTTACTTTGGCTGATACTGTCACCTAATTATAACACAAAGCAAGATGGATAGTAAATATACTGGAAGTACCGAATCTATAATTTATCAGGACAAGTAGTTAAAGGTTAATGAAGTACCTTTTGCATCATACAAACAATGTGATTCATCCACCACAAAACCCAAAGATAACTTGACTGCACGCAGATGTACAAAGAACACGCCTTTGTTTCAAACCTTCACCTACTGACCCAAATCTCTACAGATTGATGTCATTTAGCATAATGTAATTTTTGCACTTAAAGGAGAAAGACAATATTGAGTAAAATATAGTTTCAGAGCAGTATTAACAACACTGGATGAGGTACTATTGCACAAACAATATTACTTCAAAAACCAATTGGACACACAAACTCCTCATAACTAAAGGAGTGATACTGTTTATGAACAATCCCCCATCCTCCCAATTCAACTGATTACAAGTATGTTTTCACAAATGTAACCGTAATATTTCCATTACAGAAATAGGGGAAACAGAAGAAATAGAAGGAGGTAGAAAAACAATGCAAGAAGTATCACAGCTTCTCAGAGTTGCTTGTTTTCACTGCAAATAGATACACATATATTTGGAAAACATACATTAAAAATGTACACAAAACCAGACCTGTATCCATCTCATCAACACTGTTCAGGAAGTCATCTGGGGTTCTTGGTACACTGTAACTGCTCATGCTGAGTCCACTATCCGTGCTTTCATCTCTAGAGTGATATGTTCCACTGTAACAGAAGAAAGGGAGAAAAGAAATTAGGGTAGAATACTGAAGAAAATAAAATAGATGTTTGTTTTGAATCAATTCAATGGCTTTGGAAATATTGCTGCCATGAGAAATGCTCAATTGTAGTGAAAAAACCTGAATCCTTTTTTCTGTGTGAGACACCTGGGTTTTATTTTATGCAGACCTTTTCCAATTAAAACCATATTACTTAGAGTCAATGTAACTTGATGAGACCACACTTAAACAGCTTTAAGAAACTGCCAGTGTTCTGCATAATTTTAATCATTTCACGTCCAGCCACAGCTAAAAAAATTTGAAGTACATCAGATAGTCTGTAATGATTATAAAAATAATAATGATGGTGTACCCTTTCATGCTTCCAATAAGGATAAAACCAGTATTTCTAACTACTAATGTCTCCATGTTTAGTCAACCACTAAAGTATATTTTTAGGTCACTGTTGTTATAAATAGTTGGAAGTCTTTTAGCAATTCTTCAATTGCTTCCCACTGCTATATTACTACTTGTTCAGTCATACATGTCAAGCAAGAGAGTGCCCTAATATAAATCAAATACTGGTACAGAAGCTGTCCTGTAAACAAACCCTGCTCAGAATGATCCTGTTGACAGCACGGTTAACAAAACTGATGGCATGGCGCCTTACATGCACTCACTTTCTTACTGCCGTCTTACCGCCAACACAAAGAGCAAGACGAAGAAAGGTGCAGTGGGAAATCTGGGATGGGACAGGGAAGTAGGCCAGTGTATTGAGTTTATACTGCAAGGTTTTGGTAGCAGGGGGTCTGCAGGGATGGACTCTTGTGAGAAGGCACCAGGAGCTGATTCCATGTCAAACCCAGCTGGTTCCAGCTGGCCCTAAAGTGGTTCAAGTGCCCAAAGCTGAGCCCCTCAGTGACAGCGGTAGTACCTTTGTGATAATACATTTAAGAAAGGGGAAAAATGTTGAACAGCAGATGGGAGAGAGCAGTCAGAATATGTGAGAGAAACAGCCCTGCAGGCACCAACCAGGGTCAGCGCAGAAGGAGGGGGAGGAGGTGCTACAGGTGCCAGAGCAGAGATTTCCCTACAGCCCCGTGGTGCAGTACGCGGTGAGGCAGCTGTGCCCCTGCAGCCCATGCAGGTAACATGATAGAGCAGAGATCCACCTGGAGCCCCTGGAGGACCCTGTGCTGGAGCAGGTGGGCATGCCCTGAAGGATAGCCCAAGCTGGAGCAGGCTCCTGGCAGAAGCTATAGCCTGTGGAGAGGAGCCCCTGCTGGAGGAGGTTTGCTGGCAGGAGAGGTGGCCTGCATAAGCAGCTGTAGAAGCACACCATGACTACCCTCTCCTCAAATATTCTAATATCCAGTCTTCAGAAAATACTTTCACAATCTGTATTTCTTCAGTCTATGGTAACATTTACTGAGAATCCTTATTAATTTTCCAGTTTGCATACTAAATTGACTTACTGTTCAAATTAGCATCTGAAGACACATTGATCCTCCTCACAATATGCTTGTCAAGTATATAATATATGCCTTTTTATCAAATACGAAGAGCCAAAAAAATGAACAGCTACCGAACACTGGATGCCAGTAGAATGCCATCAGACATATATATATTTTTAAGATTTCATGAGGATATCTCCACCATACAAGAAAGGAACCTAGCATTTCTTTATAGTTAAATCATAAATATTTCTTTTTTTTAGATTGATTTAAAAATAGAATCACATTTGATACAATCCTAATAAACTATTTAAAACTTCTATTAAAAAACCACTGGTTTACTTTATGGAAAAAAATACTAAAAACAAAATACTAAAAACAGAACTAAGACTACACTGAACTAAATCATTCTAGTGGAGAAGGCTTTTTGGCTGCTGCTCTCACACTTGGAATGTCCTGAACTTCTCTTCAAATCACTCCTTAATACACATTTCCTCTTTCTTCCACAAGGATTTCTTCATTTAGTAGTCACACCACCCAAAATTACCACATGCAACTGAACATTACCCAAAATAGAATGGATTCTTCTTCAACCAATAATTTTTAAAATATGTGTATACAAAAGAAGAAATACCAATTTAGGAGTTAAATAGAGAATTATCATCACTACTAATATAAATCGAGCAGACAAAAATATATGAACAGTGTGGAAAATCAAAAGGTGAAATACTCTAATAAAGTCTTCATTGCTAAATGACCCATTCAAAAAAATCAAATATGCCACAACGACAGTAAGTACTGAAGACAGCACGCAGAAGATTAGGCTACATAAATGAAAACACTACTGCACATTTTCTCAAATTGCTCCAGTGTAGCAATTATTTTCTGATCTTTTTAATTTTTTTTTGTATGTTGCTATTATATAGGCAGTGGAAAATATTAAATTACCTAAACTTCGGATATACAACTTTGGAGCCTAAAATTAGGACTGTCTCACCAGGAACCTTACATACACCCTGTAAGGATAGAAAGAAGCATTTCTCCAAGTCTGAACTTTAGCACAAAGAATATCAACAAGATCTTTAGGGCAAAACTATTGGACTGCTGCATCTAATTCAGAGACAGCAAAAGCACTTTCACTAATGTCTTTTCTTAAAAATCCCTTTCCCACACTCATATGACAGAATCAAGTGTGGTGATGCACATACAATAACCCAGAAGGAGACTGCTCAGATCAAAATGCAAATTGAGATATTCTGAACTCAAGCCAAACAAAGATTTTCAATATTTTGTGGAGGGTAAGGACTACAAAAAACTCAAAACGGTCAAACCTATATGCAACTAGACGAGTAGTGTCTTTTTGCACTTTACAGTAAATATCAACCTGCCATGAAATTGCAAAACATGAATTTGCCCTTTCTAGATTTTTTCCTGTTTGTTGTTAATGGCAAAGATCCACCACTCTATATTTCATGTGTTTTAGACTCACAATGGGTAAACTGCATCAGTCCGTTGCCATGGCCACTTGAAACCTGAAGATATATTTTTTTCAGGTCAGAAAAAGGTTTTGAAGATGTGAAGGCCTGCACATCATATATGTATATGTATGATGGCAACAGCCTTCCAGAATTCAAGCTACCATGTTACTATAATACATCAAGACCATCATCTATGTACAGAGGCTTTGCACAGAAGAGCAGGTCAGGTTTAAAATTTCTTGTCCTTTTTATTCCTTAGGACAAGGCCAGCACAGTTGTGGCTCACGCGAGATCCCAGGATGAATTCCATGGAGGACAATCCCTCCCTTTAAAACAAATTAAGTTTTCTATTAGTATTTTGGAATACCCAAAATACAGGTGTCAGTTTTCTCAGACTGCAGCAGTTTCTCTAAAGTTGTAATGTTTAGTATGAAGCATTTGCAAGCTGTAATTTGAACAGTATTTCCAACAAAACAAACACTCCAAATTCAGAGGGATTAAGGAAAAAGTTATATGAAAGACTATTCTATACTTTAAAATTCTAAATCTTGAATTAGAATACCCACTTCCAAATAATACAGCATTTAAAATAAAACATGCCACTATTTGCAGACTTAACACAATAAAAATACTGCTAAATACCTGAAGTGGAGGAAAGGGGTGAATGGAGAAACCTTAAAATTTACCTCAAGGTGTAGTCCTAAATGTGCCTCACAGTTCATTTGATCTCACAGCAAGCTATTCACAAATTCTTTTGAGACAGTAATTTGAAATGACTGTTAGTCAACAGATTATGCAGAGGCAAACATGTTATGACTTTGAATAAAAACCTTCCTACAAGTCTGAACAGACTACTTCCTCCCACAGGAGACAGCTTTTAATCCTCAACTTTTACTAGACTTGCCATTTAAGGAAAGATTCATTTACAGCTGTGGCTCTTGGCACAGACAGATGTTCAAAATAAACTATTACATGTACCAAACAGAATTTTAAATCAAATTTTTTTCCTCTAGTAGCTACTGCTACAAACCTGTTAAGAAAGGGATCAGAACTATTTGTAGTCATTGTTCTCAGTTCCTGAGACATTCCAGGAGATGACACGGGGTTTTGAGATCCACCGTCTTGTTCCATTGTTGGAAGCTGGCTACGGAGAGCCAATTCCTAGAACAGCAGGAGGGGCAAAAAGAGAGATTATGTTAGGCATTTGAATGCACTTTTTAGATACATAAACACGTGATATAGATCATTGATGCTTTTAGTGCTTCCAGGTACAAGAGTTAAATGAAATTAAGTTTCTGAGGACAAAGTAAGAATCTGTCCAAGCTTCAATTACAATGTAAGTTCCACCAGTCATGCCCAACACTAGAGACTGCACTGTAAATGTATTTATGGATATAAATATCTGTATGTTTACATAAATATTTTCTAGTTAATTTCAGTATCTTTTTCCTAAGTCTATTCTTAAGACCAAAAAAAAGAATTGTTAATACTATCTGAGCCCTAAGATATGTCTGTCTAGCTCTGCTGACTAGTACTTTTTCCGTATTTCTTTTAAATTCTGACTTAGTCCCTGGTTTCCATCGTAACTTTCTTGTTTCAGTCAGCAAACTTTCAAGTCTTTCCCTAAAAATTGCCATTCACTCCACCTGTTTGAGGCACTCATTTAGGAATTTCTGATCCATAAAATCTATTTATCTTGTAAGTAAATCTCAAAGCTCTCCAAATCCCTAGTAATTTCTTAGTAAAACTGAGAGACTGCTCTTCTGAGTTACAAATCTAGATTACATATGTATTTTTACACATCTGACTGTTCATCAGCTTGAAGCAAACCATCCATAAAACATGTCATTAATTAATGAACGTAAGTTTTAACATAAAGTACATGAAATTAAAGGTGGATGGAGATAAGCAGCATTTTATGTAATTTCCAGTGACCGCTCTCCCCTTTTTAAACAAGTAATCCATGAGCTACACATGTGGAAAATTACAGTAATTTTCTTCAACTAACTCTCCTAAAACAATGGCTCTCCAAGACTAAGCTTATTAATGTAGAGACTGGTAAATAAATCTATTGATTATCTTGTTACCATTATTAGTAGTATGTGATTTCCAGGTTGTGTCTGGAAAGATCATCTCAGGCAAAACCAATCTTGTCAGTCTTGACAATATTCAGTATTTCTCACTTGTAAAGTGAGAGGTTTTCATCCATTTTCAATGATAAGCCTAAGGACTACTGTACTTTTAATAAATAAAAATAAGCTTTCTCCAAAAAAAAGTTTAAGGTTATTTTATTCTCAGCAGACTGTGCTGAATATCAAATGCTTCCCTACTGCCTTTTTTACCTTTTCTAATCTGCATATGCTTCACTCCCATTCCTGTGGGTTATTTTTCTACATATTCCTTTAATATCAAGTTTTATATCTTGTACTAGAAGATTTTCTCACCACAGTTGATTAGATCTTCACAGAAAGTGTACAAACATACCACTGTTTGTGTTAATCACACCCAACTGCCTACTGCAAGTAAATCCAGTCCCCTGCTCACCACCACTTACTTCATCACTGTTACTAATATTCCTTCCTCATTTTCAAATCACAGGATGCCAGGCACCTTTTAATCATTTCTAAAGTCTCATCTATATGATTTTCATTTGGTTATGCAATAAACCCAAGTGCATAGGCTATTTAATGAGGTCTTAATTCACACCTAAGTTTACAAACTATTATCAGTTACAAGTTATCCAATATACAGGTAGACTAAATCCACTAAAAAACCCAAACAGTTTTCTTTCCTGGAATGCTTCCCAAACAGTGATCTGAAGAAGGCAGAAGGTCTTAAAGCAGCCATCCCAGAGATGGCTCAAGAACTGCTCATTCACATGCTCTGCCCTTTTCCCCTTCCCTCTTGATTTGACCTGTACATTGCATCTTTATTTCCTTGGGCTGCAGTTCCAGAGTGGGATGAAGAGGAGGAGCCAAAAGTGCCAGTAGCCTGCAGAAGTGGCTTCATCACACACCAGTGCCACAGAGTAGTAACACAGCAAAACCTACATGGAGTTATTTCTGTATATGAAGCACTGAAGTGACATTGTATCTCTTTGTGTCCTAGGCCTGGTCTTTCAAATGAGCATTGCCTCCCGATTCAACAGTTGAGAGATAGAGAAGAGAAATCCATACACATCCCTGTTTCAAGAGCTACCGACACTAGGAAAGAAAAAACCTCACAAATTCTATTCTGTTAATCACATTTCACTCAAGGCCACTTTGGCATATACAATGTAGTCAAACCAGTATTTCTAAAATTAGTACTACTTTTACCCTTATTCCAACAACATTGCAAAAAATGCAAAACTACAACTATTTTTAACTATTTATAAGTAGGACTACTGATACTTATTCGAGAGTCAGAAGCACTTTCCCCTAGAAAGAATGTTATTACTCAAGTAATAAATGTATGTCATGCTGGGAGTCTGAAAGAAAGGAATTGCCAAACAAGATGAGCTATTCGGAAACACATACAGAGCAATTTTTAATCATTATGTAAGATAAGCAGTTTCCTACAAGCCCTAAAGAGTTTATTAAGATTCTTTTTTCCAAAAGGTGCACATAATGGAAACTGAAGCTGTATTACTTGAAGAATGGTCTTTTCATTCCTCTTTCCTTATAAAACTGACTTGCAAAAAAACCTGTTATGTGTTTCTTATACTTAAAAAAAAAGTGAGTGTACAAGCCTCTCCCAGCTCAAACCACAGCAATGTGAACTCAAGGCTTTTAGTTCATGCTTTGAAATACATTCTTTATTAGAAGTACTTAAAGTCTGGAGGCAAAAATAAAACCATGATGAAATCTGGGCTTAGATTTCTGTAACTTGACCTCATCGTACTTTCGTGTATGTAAAACTTTTTCTAAGTACCTCTGGGAAAAGAAAAAATTAGTATTCCTGTTGTTAACACGCAAGATGAATTTTTGTTATTACATAAAGACCAAAATAAGTCATCTCATTAAATAATTTTTTAAAAAAGGTCAGCAATGTATACTATCTCTGGCTGACCTTATCCATGTTCTTTTATCATAATTGCATACAGACTAAATTTTACACGAAGTACCAGGTCATTCATACTATGTCCAAATTAACTTTGTAAAAATCAAGAGCAGAGCATTTTTATCTTCATGCGCTTTTGAGGAAAGGCAGACGACTCCCTTGTGCAACTCACTTATGATATTCTTACCATATCAAACATATGATATGCTACTTAATTTGAACTGATATATCCTTATAACTGGTTTAATAAATTTATTTATAAGTACCAATTGTAACAATTCTGCCCCCATCCACTGCTCAACTATCAAATGATCCACAGGCTTCCCTGCCATGGGAGAGAAGTTTTAGGGGAAAGACAAGACCACAACACTTACGGGCAGACCTACAGCACCAGTTACTTCTTTAGTTTAAGTGTTTGCATTCTTGTGAGGGCCATAAAGTTACAGTGCATATACAAAAGAAACGGGGAAGACACATGGACAGATGAAGACAAAGGAACTCAGCAATGAGGAGTTAGGCAATTTGTGAAGAGTAAGGGGGAAACATACCATTTAGTATTGCAATCACAAAACCCAGCAAAATTTATTTAATATGTGATACTCACAGAGTGATAATTAATTTATTCTATATACCTGGAAAAGACCTCAGTGCTATGGAGAGCATTGCAAGCGCAGAGAGGGCAGCATAAACTGCAATAGACTTTTGTCATGAAAGTCTGGCTTCTTGCCTGGTTTTGCCGTCTTTTTCTGTGCTGCTGCTTCATACCCTTCTTGGTATCTACGGAGCCCCTGGCTCCATAACACTACAACTGCCCTGCTGGGGTGTCTCAGAGCCTGGTAGGGCAGGAACCTGTCAGCAGCAGTCAGCAATCAGGAAGGCAATGCACAGCTGAATGGCCTCTCTCCGCCCTGTTTTGCTTCTAGCAAAAGCTATTATTCATGGCCATCTCATACTTTGGTCAATGTGACTTGTATCTTCTGCTGTCCAATCGCTTTAGTAGTTCTTCTGTGATGAGATTTTCCAACTGCAAGCAGCACCAGTGACTCCAGGAAACCCTCTACAGTCAGCTACAACTCCTATACAGACACAAAATGTGTCTGAAGCAATTAAAGGCATAAAATAGAGACACAGGCAATGAATACAGTTCTAGTCTACTCTACAGACTTTAAGACGTAGCGTTTATTCATAAAGATCTAAATTCACCAACAAGCAATCTAACTGTTTTGCTCATCTGTAAGGCTTAGGTGCTGCAAGTCCAATCAAGAGCTTCTAAATTTTAATACAAATATCTTTTCTACTGGGTAACTTTCATCTGCTGATCAGCAGCATTTTCCACTTAAACCAACAGTGTGTGTGAAACTCAAACTCTTGCCGCACAAACTAATTGTTTTACTTAGATTTATGGTTTTCAATAAAGAATGAAGCTATACTCATTCAGGACCTGAATAACATTTAAAGCATTTAGTTCCTAAGACAGATGAACAACAGCAATGTTGGTTTTGCAATAAAGCTATCTGAATTCCACATTTTGTGTACTTTTACAGCAGCCAGCATACACTTGCCTTCCTTCCCTGTGGCCCCCAATCCAGCCACACAGGATTCTCTTTCAACAATATCTGCTTATTTATGTCTAATCATGTATTTAAACTAGTACCTTAGCACATGCCCATCAGAAACACCAAAGACTTCAACAATAGTAAGGTCAAGGAACATCTCCATAATTTTACAGGATATCACACTCCAAGCTGAAATACTGAATGCCTTGACAAAACTTTCTCATTTATTTCATGGTGTTTAGAAGCAGCAGAGTTTGTTAGTCAGGGCAGAGGAAGATCTTGATCACTTTGGGTCACAACGCAGGGGCAATTCCAAAGTGACTTTCTACTGATAGTTACAGATGGCCTTTGACTGCATATTCTTACACCTCCCTTCAGCTGGAACTAGCATTTGTATGGCCATACAGTAAGACAAATCAGAAAACAGATCTAGCTGAGAAACATGTTTTTCTGATAGACCAGGTGTTTGATCTATTTACAGTGTAAGACACACCAATGCTTCAGCTACTACATTATGCAAAAATTATGTTAAATACATCCTGTTCTGCTGCCTTATTATTAAGGCAATCACTGGCAGATAGCCAAGTATAGCATGTTAAACTGCTGCAGTTCAGTTTGCCAGAGCATGTCTACCAGACCTCTCAATGAGAAGTCATTTTATTAAGAAGCAAATACTTTGCTTAAAAAATACCACACAACTCCTAAGCTGCAGTCTTCAGCCCCAGTTTATGATGACTAGCCAGTGGGCTAAGCCTTCTCATGACTGAAGTCATGGCACTGAATAGGTGTTCTGCCTTACATGTAAGCCTCATGGCACTCTGTAACAAAGCTCTGTGCAACTGATGTCGAGTAAATGACAGGTGCTCGACAGATTATCTAAAGTAACCTTTAGCTACCTAAAATACAAGTGCTTTCCTAGAATCAGATGTCTATATAAAGACAATAAGCTTAGATTTGTTATTACATGCTGAATTTACTGCCACAGACTAAAGGAATCAGTTCATTAATTACAAAGGTCTTTGGAAGGTAGTCCAGTGAATAACAACAGCTTGTCACCTCAGGCAGTCAAAATATTCCTGCTAATTTAAGTGTATCAACAGTTCAATAAAAAGTGAGATAAATAAATACATACCAAGTTGATCTCTGCTTCCTTGGAATCTGAAAGTTACTTACAATATCATACATGCTGCTCAGATCCCTTACCTTCACGACAGTTTGCCAGCAATATTTTGTTACTGATTTTGGAGAGTAACAATTTATGTCCACTGTGCTAAAGAAACATCTAACAAAACTCAGACCACAAGGGATAAAGCAAAACTTAACACTAGTAAAAAGAGCTATCAAAGGATTAAAACCCAATAAAAGGGTCACAAATAAAACCTGATGTTTTCAATAAAACTTCCAGCCTCACTAACATCACGGAAGTTTCAAGAGTACAGAATTCAAGACTACTTGTTTTTAATGATGTCTTCCTTTCTTTCTAGAAAATGTCACATATCTGACAGTAACATAGTTTTATATTGGTGTGCATGGTAAGTAACTGAAAAAAATCTTTTCTTAGAAAATAATTTATTAGCATTCTAAGAAATCAATACTTCTTGAAATAATCGAAATCTTCTCAACTAAGCTGATGAAAGGTATCAAATACCAACCAAGATGAACTTCTAAAGAACCAGGAACCATAGGGACCTAAAATAATATTTCAAACCCAGTAACTATTCAGTACTGTAAGTGCTTGTATTTTATGCAGTGTAAATATGAGGAACAATATGAAACAAGTGACTTGGCAGACTGTGACAGGGCCATATGTCTTTGCAGATTTTATGCTGAGTAGGGGAATTTCCAGAATGTCACTCAAAAGTTGTTCAGAAACAAGTTTGGGTCAATTGGACAGAAAATATGAGAGATATTTCATAAAAATAAAGGTCAAATGAATTGAAATAATCAACAGAGACCATTGTCCATATACGCAGAACTACCAAGAAAGCAGCATAGAGGTAACAGAAGGCTAAGTTGGAAAGCACAGCTGAGCAGAGTGGCAAGGAAGCAGAGCTGTATTTGGTTCTCAGAGATCTCATTTCAGTGCTAGAAACAAACAGCAGATACAGAATGAACAAGCATATACATAGGAAACTATCTCACCAACGTCTGTGTAGTGTGTTGTTCTTACTAGCAAATACCCTGACATTAGCAGCAAATAAATAAGAAATCTTCCAGTCTTCCAACAAGAAAGTAGTCTGCACAACATCTAACAATAATGCTATCAGTCGCTTGACATTATTTGCCTCTATTTCTTTCCATCACACACCAGAAGGCAAGAAATCTGTTGCTTAACATCTGGTCAATTTTATGACATATACAAAAGTTAATTGACATCTGCTCTAGGTGAGAAATTGTTGACAACCAGATGCTAAGTTCAGGAAAATGGAAGGAGAACTACTAGGGATAGAAAGAAAGCCAAGTCATTCCATCTCTTAAATAAGACAGATAAGCATCTTTAAGGTTTCACAAATAATTCGTGATGATGAGCCAAAGTAACTGGATAGATGCTTGGTGTTTTAGAATTCCCTGGATGTATCAACAGTTCTTGCTTATACACAGTAAGTTTGGAAGTTATAATTTTAGCTACTGATACCTTTTACTTGGACATTTTTAGAATTATAATAAAATATATCTTCATTCAAACCAGAAGAGTCTCTTACAGTGCTTGCTAAAAAAAAAAAGAGCTGATCAATTGTTTACTCTTTCCAGAAGGTGCTAAGGCCTCCATACATAACACCTGGAATGTTAGTATCACTACAGCATACAGTATCATAGCAGAAAGAGAAAAACTATGGTCACTCAGAACCAAAAGGATATAACTGTAGATATCAATACAACCATAGTATTGTATACAGGTTACATGGACAAAAACATCAAGATGGAAAAGGATGTTGGGCCAGATGACCTCCACCAGCCCCTTCCAACCTATTTAAGAGAAGTTCGGAGAGCCAGTTAAAAGTTAAGGAACATTCCTCAGATTTTTTTATCCATATAAGCCAGATATTTCATTACAGGCAAACTTCAAGAACATTGGTGTCACATAATTTCTTTACAAATGAAAGACCTTGACAGTCCCCCTCTAAAACAGACTTAGTCTTCCCAGAATTAAGAGCACTGAACATATGAGGATTTTATTTTCAGTATTCCTTAAAAGAACATCCAAAATTTAACAAGAGAAGCTATTATTCTGCCACCAACTTTATCACTATGAAAACAGATAGTTCCTCCAAACTTTGTTAATTTCATTCAGTAAGAAAGAAAGGATCTATCAAAAAGAAAAAGTTGACTGAAGAAATGTTCACTCTTTCTACAGATTTTCCTTAGATTCGCTAGGTCAGCTGTGACCTGGTCAGATGCACAGATTGGGATTTCAATAATAGCATCATGGGAGAAGACAGACAACAATTGCCTCAAGAAGCATTTAGAGAACAATTTCCATAAGCACTTTCTTACATGCGTGGCTGCTCATTACATTATTGAGGTGACCCATGAAAACACAAAAAATGCATTTAGATGATACAACATGAATAATCTAGTATTGCTGAACTTGTAAGCTGACATAATTGTCTACTGTTCTATCCAACAGATCACTCAAACACAACTTGACTCAGTAGCAAGTGCAGACTAATAAAACTGATCCCAGGCAGGTGAGCCTGGTATGAAGCCAGTTCAATGTAACTGCAACCCTGGTTTTTGCATAAATCCTTTCATCGGTTCTTCTCCCAAAGTAGAGTGACCACTACATATACATTTAAAGAATTATCAATATAGTCCCTTTGAGTTTTTGCAATTTTTTAGGATTTAAAGTCAGAATTTCAAGAAGTTCCAAAAATCTTATCTTGTAGAGTTAAGTATGAAACTGATACCAAAGTTCTCCATTTGCTGCATATTTCTGAGTTGGCTAAAGGAAGAAGCTACTGTGGAAGAATGAACAAAAGTATTGCAGGGCTTCAGGCATACAAGAAAACACAGAATATGCTTTTGGAATTCAGTAAGAAAAACATCCCTTCTGAACGACCTAATTATGCCAGAAGATAAGGTGTTTCCAACTGGTGTGGAGGAGTGTCTTCCTTTGTTTATTCTCTTGGATATCCACAATTCTTAAGGATTTTTTTTCTCCTCCAGAATAGGATTTAGTATTGATTGACAAGATCATTATGTGGTTAATGCTCTGTAAATGAATAAAGTTATTACATCTCAATTAAAATGCTTCAGTTTAAGAACTGCACTGGTATTGCTAAACAAGAAAGTATTTTTTCCAGGATGTCAGCACTGTTTCTAAGGTTTGAGGTTCCTGTTTCTCAGAACTAGTAACATACAAATTCTGTGGTACTCTTCAGAATGCAACAGTACACCAGTACTCATGGCTTCCAAACATAGGATACTTTCTCTTATTCTGCTTTTCTTGCCTAGTGCATACAGTGTTTTTTCTTAAAAAAAAAAGTACAGTACAGGCCAATATAAATATTGTACTAAGAACCGGTAGATAAAGAATACTGTTAGCAATAGCAAACTTGCAGCTCTCTGAATATATCCATAAATCCACCCTTTCAGAGATTAAGTCCATATTCACCTTCTTTAAAGACTAAGACTACATTAACCTGTTTATTATGCTTCACATTTTGTAGAGTTTGATTTTGATTTGAGTTTGAAAAGCTTTTCAAAATTGTTGTTTCCTATATGGAAAATGAATCTCTGCAAGATCCTTTTGAAAGTCAAAATGGAATAATTACATATTACGTATTCTATAATTGTATAGCAATTGTTTTGTTAATCTATTAAGTAATTCTGTTACACTGTGCATGCTTAAAAATCATAAATATTTCAAGTGACTTTTTAATAACTGATTACAGATATACTTCTTTAAGATCATTCCTGTTTAAATAAATTGATAAGAACATTCATATGAACAGAACTTAAAAGTCACCAATCACTACCTTAGATAGTTTCTTTTAAATACACATCTTGATCAGGACTGGAACAGCTGTATCCTCAAGAATGCTAAACAAGAAGGTTGTTTTCAATGCAGAAAAATGTGCACTGAATTCCTCATTTGCTCTTAAATATTGATAGAAAGTTGTGGTAATGAAGCAGTCTTAAAAATAATGTTAGGGTTGTGACCAGAAAAGTAGTTAAAAAATGTGCATGGCAGAGCTCAGTTTTCTGATTGTTTTTCCTTTATAGAATGCCTTCATGCAGCAAAAACTTCCCTGCTAGCCTAATTTAATGCTTTTATTTTTCTCATTATGCTGAAACATCAGTTAAGAGCCTACCTGATGTTTTGGAGAATTTGCTGTGCTGGGATTGATATTCCGCAATGCCTAAGAGTAAAAATAAGATGGATAAAAATTACTTTAGCTGCATGGTTTACCTATGCAGGCTGTCTTATAAACACCATCTTGTAGTATCAAGCCCCCGAGACAGGCCAGATGAGACAGGATAAGGGAGTTAAGAAACTATGAAAATCACGGTACAGTGAAACAAAACTCACAGATTTACCAAGGATGCGTATTTGACAGATAAGCTTGACAACTAAGGAGAACAACATGAAGGGAACTGGCTGTCACCTGGTCCAGAGTTAGTCAGGTTCTCAATGACAACTGAGGCAAGAAGACAATTAGAAGGCCTACCTAGAAGCATGCTAGCGCAGGGTAAAATGATGGTCGGTGGATTAATTGCAAAGCAGGAATAGCAGAAGCCCAGGTGCTTAAGCGGAGAGAAAGTCCTGATGCCACCTTTGCAATGTATTCTTACCTAGAGTACTATAAAAAGTAACGGCTGTAAAGATGACCCATCTTACACCAAGAGATGTTGAAGATTCCTACAAAACAGGCCTTGACTACAAAGGGGATAACGGGAGTCAGATTCCAGGACAGAATACTGCAGGTGATGAAGAAAGAGAAAAGCTGTCTTTGAAGACATTAAGGGATATTATCCTCTTCTGATACAAGGCCCATCACCCAAAGTGAAAGGGATAAGATTTTAGAAGGTTTTCCTCAAAGAAAAGATTAGTGCTTTCCCTGGCAGCGTCAAAAACCCAAAGAATGTCCTAAGTATCTAGCACAGATGGTAGCAACTCTTAAAACATTCAGATGGAAAAACCAAAGCAGAAGGCTTAGAGTCAAAAGGAGGTCAAGCCCGAATTCAAAATTCAGAGATTGCCAAGTCCAGTCCTACACTTCAACATTTGCTACAGCTATATTCATATAGTAGAAAAATACTGAAAGGAATAGCTTGCAGCCTAATTATGAAGTTTGAAATTATTCAGCACAAGTTCAAAATGCAGCATGAGTGATTCAGTTGTTCCATGCTCACTCCACTGGTGAAACAGTGAGATTTTGGCAACAAGGTGTCTCCTCAATTTATGTTATATAAACTTTAAAAATACTGCGAAATACTACAGACTACAACAGGTTCTAAAACTGAAGACTTTCCTCCACTTCAAATGGAGAAGTAAAGCAGCTGTGGGAACTAACTTTTTGCCTTTTTGCGTGACTTGGAACTCAACGAATATGAAATATATCCTCAAGAGAAATACCCAATCACATCAGTAGTCCATGTTGTCATCCTTTTAGTTTATGAAACCTGTTCTTAGAGAGTTTTGCTAGAGGGAGGAATGAGGGAGGAAAGCGAAATCCTTCAGTCTGATAAGTCAGATACTTTCACTTCCAAGCTGATATCAGTAGGAGAATGAACTGAAACCTTTTTAATTTCAAAGCTTTTTGTATAGTCACTGGTCTTTAAGACTCACAAAAACAATGACTTAGCCAAATCAAAACATAACATACAAAAGAAATAGTGGAAGTAGGTGTCTAACCTGTGGCCTCACCTGCCGAAGCAGTTCTTGATGCTTCAGTCTCAGCCTTTCTTTCTCCATCTGTAGCTGCTGAAGTCTCATCTGTTGCTGCTGATTGGAGCTACTCCCACCCATCACACCACCCTGGGGACTCTGAGGAGCCAGAGGAGGTGGCTGTTTCACTGGAGCACTTTGGCTGATTCGCTGATTCATGGCTAAAGAACCAAAACAATAAATTTTTAAAAAAGAAATTCAAACAAATACATGCAAGGAACATATTATCCATAAAACGCATATATTAAAAAATTTCCATGACAAGCCATGACAGTGAAAAACCTGTAGTTACAATGATGTTTAGAGTGTGAAATGTATGCTCATATGAGTGAGCGATCAATGTGTGTAAAATTAATGCAACAGTCTCATCTGTAAAAGTACATACTTGTTCTAAAAGCTTCTGAAAACAGAAAAATATTTAAAAAGTGGTAGTAAAATATTTCAAATTAAAGTAGAAAGATATCTCTTCCCGCTAATAAACTATTCTCACTTTAAACACAAATAGTAAAAAATAACCTTTTTTATTCATGTGGAATCTTAGAATCATTAAACTTGAGAATACACAGAATGACAAAACGGATCATATCACTTATACTAAACTACATGTAGCAAAAGATTACTATTCTTCCCATGGTGGTCCAGGTCAATGCTACATCCTTGTCACATCAAGTGTTTAGTGTTACAGACTCTAGAGCTTCTTGACAAGCAAAACTAGAACTGGTACAAAAATGGCAGATGAATTATACAGCCATAAATACTGACATCAACATAGGAAAGATTTTGCTTTCTTTTCCTTTACCCTACAGCAGCATGCAATGCATCATTCTGGGGAGTGGAGAGGAAAAAGTGTCACCTTGTATCCCTAATGCATAATGAGAACCCCTCTTCCCTTTCCTCATAAACTCAAGGTCTAAGACAATTTTATTTTATAAAATAATGCATGACCTGAGGTGCATGTACTTGACATGCCTGATTTCTCCCTCACATGAGACCAGTATAGTTGAAGTCAACAGAGGGATTGGAGTTCCCATCATGAAACAGAGAGCTGAAAGGAAAAGGCTGACTGTATTACAAGAGCAAAATTTTCAAGGGCTTTTGTGTTTGGAATTAGCTCTCCATCATTTTTTCTGTAGCAGCCCGAATCTGTTAACATTCACAATATGCTGCAGAATACATTTGCTGAAGCAGTTATAGGAGAATGGTAGGGGGTTATTTTTTTTTCTGGGATTGAGGCTTACAGTTTATGGGAAATAAGTTAAAAAAATGAGACCCGCTTTTAGGATGACAGGGTGATCTGGGGCAAAGAAAACCATCTGTTGAATTAGGTCTGAATTAATGTTCTCATCATCTAGAGGATTCCTGGAACACTTCTAACTACCATAAGAAAAGAGATTTATGTCAAAGAATCTGTATCATCTTTTCATTGAAAAGCCATTCAGTCTCCACTGTCTTTTGAGTGTTCAATTTAAGGTATAGTAGTGTTTTCCATCTGTTCCAAGAAAGCCTAGCTATATTTATCACATAATAGCAATAAAAATGGCTGTTGCTTCATAGCCTTGCTCCCTTTCCCCTTGCCACAGCTCATCTTTCCATTGAGAAGTAACATATGAAAAAGAAATGCCATATACTCACTGGAGTGACAACAGAAAACAAACAAACAAAAGACTAAATCAGTTACAGACTCAAATCTTCAGTCTACCTTTCCAACTGATCCACTGGTCCAGCACAGAGTCAATAGTCTAATGGGCAGACAGATCTCACTCTCATGAGTCAAGTCAAAATAAAATGTTGTTAAATAGCTTGAAATAATTTGAAATAATACTTTTACATTTGCTTGTGAGAAAGCTTTATACATATGATTGCTAGTGAAATTAAACTTCCTGTAAAGGTAAGTGAACCAGTGAAGTAGGAACAGAAACTGAATCCTAGTGCCAAGCAGAAAGAACTAAGTGAATATCAAGGCCTGGAGGTTCAACTCCAGGCTCCAAGTCCCATCCTGATCCAGTGTGGAAAAAAAAAAAAACCAGTAGGAAGATGTTACAAGATAATTCATCATTACAACTGATTAGAATTTCAGGAAGAAGGTGACTAGAATGAGCTAATTAACCAGATTTGTGACACAAGCTGTGGTCTCTAAGCCAGCAACAGGAAAACTGGCCCCCAGACACGGGCAACTGTTAAGCAAAAGTTTTAACAGCATCAACAGCTGTCCTATAAGGATACGGGGAGTGAACTTTAAATTACAAGCTCCAGGACCTCCATTGGGCAATATCTGCTGGAAGACTGACAGTGATTAGACAACTTACATTTACCAAATCAGGGTAAAGCTGAAGCTAGAGAAAGCAATGCAAAAAGAAAGGCAGCCCATCTAGCAGCAGCTCCAGACAAGCTAGACATGACCCTGCTTGAGTGAGGAATATATCTTCTCCTTTCTCTCAAGTCTGGAACTGGGAACATGCCCCTTTTGCTTTATAAATCTTAACCTATTTCACCTTAAAAGCAGTAATGAAAGGGTTACTAGGGGCCAACAGAAAACAGCAGCCTTATCCTGCTGTTAGTTAATTCTGCAACTCCATCTGAAGTCTGTTCTACCCTTCAGAAGTTCCAGGATTCAAACCCTGTTATTAAATAAGATGGGAGGTCAACTATAGTGTAAAGGGACAAAAGTTAGAAAGTTACAATCACCTGAAAGAAGACCAGTTAAAAGCAGACTACCTAGTTTGTAAAAATTAATTAAACAAAGCTGAAAAATGTCAATTTTCTTTTGGCTTAAAAGGCTGCCTTTATGGTCTAGTCTCCAATGACATAATCATGTAGTTCAAGGCCAAATCATGCTGCAGATAACCATAAAAATTTAAGTGTCTAACCTTAGTCAAACACTTAATTGCGGTATCACTAACATTCCTCTAATGTTATGGTTTTGTTTTTTCTGCATGCACCATACAGATACTAGTTCCCTAGATCTCTTTTCTACTAATAGGCAACTTTTTGTAAATAATTTCCTGCTCACACCAAATGCTTCATATTTTATATGTGTATCTTCCTGACAGCTGCTTGTATTATTTCTCTTCTCTCTGATCCCTGTTTCTTCTTCTTGCTCCATTCTTCTCATCTACTGACTTCACAGCTAAAACTGTAAGAAACTATGTTTCTCTGATGTTTTTCATTTTATTCCCTCATCCTAGATCCCCAGAATGCCTTTGAATGTCTACTTTTAAAGTACTAACTGAAAATGTCTCTAAAATGGGAATATCACAAGGTACTGGGACTTTGGTGCACACTTAATATTCATCAATAAATATTAGGGGAAAATTTAACAAGATGATTTGGTAACTCTTCAGTAACTAAACCTAAAAATTATTATTTATCAGTTGTTTATAATTATTATTTATCAGTTATCCACTGAAATTATGTTTCTGAACAACTTTATTATTTCAAGAATGAAAGTGCAAAAAGCCTCAAATTGATAAGGCTTTAAACTGTCCTCAGAATAGAACATGGAGATCCCTTTTATACAAGTGAACTATTTTTAACTGTGAATATAAATTAAAAATTATGATATTAAAAGAAGATGCTGTTACCTGAATTTTACTGATTTTACATATCCAAGTGAAGAACCAGTAGGGGAAAAAAACCCTCAGCAGTAATAACAATCAGTGATTTTGAGCCAGTTTGTGCAATTTTCTACCATTTCCAACACAAAATTAAATGAAAAGAGGGGAAACACATCTTGTTTCAAGTGACAGGAAAAAAGAGGGGCCTAAAGCTTTTTATTGTTGCTTTAGGGTTGTGTTTTTTGTTTGTTTTCAATTTTGGTTGTTTTGCGGGTGTTGGTTTGGGTTTTTTTTTTTACAATCTAAATTCTCCATTACTTACAGAGGACTGAAGAAATCTGCACTCTAGAGAACTTATCAATGTGATCTCAGATAGGCACTTTTTTTTTTTCTCCACACCTCATGGGTTTGTGATGATCCTGACACATATTGCTCTTTTTAAGAACTTTGAATTCAAAGGCAAAATCTATTACCTGGGACTTACCAGTTTTCTAATGCATCCTGTTCCTTACCTTCTATGGCTATGGAAAGCATTTAAATAAGGGGCTCTGCACCCACACAGCGGAGGCTGCAAAGACCTCACAGGCAGAGCAGGAACAAACAAGTCTTTGTTTCCAGAAGAGGGGGATTTGAGGGAGGAGGGGCAGACAAGTTAAAAAACATGGGCAACTTAAGACAATAAAAAAAGATCTTGGCTCCTATAATATGGCTTAACTTCACAATCTGCAGGGTACAGTCAAATGTAATTCCTGCAATATGCTTTTGACAACACAAAATCAGTGGTCTTCAAATGCTACATATTCAATGTTGCACTGTCCAAACTCAACAGAAAAAATGCCTCTCCTGTATTGTAGCAGATAATACCTGACAGTTACTGAAAAAAAAAAAGTTCAAACTGCTGTCTAAATGATAAATACTAAATGCAAAAAAACCAGAAGACAAAAAACCCCAACAACAACAGCAAAAATAACCCCCAAAAAACCCCACTAACCAAACAAAACCCAAAAACCAAAACCAAGTAGGAGAAACTGTTACCAGGCACTGGTGCCAGAGAGAAAAGGTGAGCAGATTGTTACCAACACAAAAAGCTAATTCTCTCTCAAGAACTTATGTCAATTGAAAATCACAAGTCCCAGGGCAGTGACATCTTGCAGTAACACAGTACCTCTCCTCTGTGCAGAATCACACACAGAGATTACACCTTTTATGATTAATAGACCTAGCTGAATATCTGATGTCATTTTCTTTCATTGTAATTTCACCCTTCAAAGCTAAACATAATTTTAATATGCAAAATTAAAGACAACATTTAGTTGAACAACCAACCACAAAAAAGCTCAAGATTTGAGCATATTATAAACTGACTCTCCTTACTAATAAGAATCAACATTTTCATTGAGCAAACTAAAAAAAAAACCCAAACTTGTCCCCTTCAGCTTCATTTGGAAACCAGACATTTTTGTCATTGTGCATAACTTTTTTGGCTATGGTCAGGTTTTTACATGGTGCTAGTTTACAACACCACAACAAAGACAAAAATCCTCTTTGATTACATTTAAATGAGCTGTGAAAAAAAAATTGCCAGCAGGATTTGAAAGTGTCTTGAAAGTAATAAAAACATGTTCCAAGTGACTTTTTAACAGGGCTCGGTACATAATTTGTTATTTAATCAAGATAAAAGTATTTTTTCTGGACTGCGTTCTTTATAACGCATTGTATATTACTTTAAGGAAATCCCAGTTGCAGTTCCATAATGCTGCATTATAAAATAACCTCTAAATTAGCACAATAAAATACTCCATTGGTTTCACTCTCTGATTAGTCTGAGAATCTTGGAGCTTAGAGGTGGGGGAACTGAAACAAATTGTTTACTGGTCTCATTTTGCTCTCTTAAGTGTACAAACAACTCTTAGTGTCTTCATCAGGTAAAAAAAAGTATTCACAGACTCCTGAAGTGAACTTTTGGTTAAAACAAGATTTATCCAATGAAATTAGTATTACATGTAATAGTAAGCATGTCCAAACTATAGAGTTGCTACTCTGCATTTATCAGTTACTTGCATTCAAATAAAATAATTATTTTTCTTTCATTCTACTGCCACTATTGCAGCTGCTGAGTAAAACAATATAAATTAAGTTCCTTTTTCTTTGATAAAGCTGTCGTTTTTAAAAGCCTCTCTGTATTGTAAAATGCAGAGATGCAACAGGTGGATTGATTGAGCACCACTGAGATTCTATAGCATCTACACAGACTCTTAACACACTGAAAACTAAACTGGAGTAAAATGCTGTGTCAGGTTTTTCCCCCAAAGCAGTCAATAGCAGTATTTATAAATGTATGTCAGTTTCAGAAGAACTGAAATGTTCTGGCCAGCTAGAAAGGCAAATATAAATGAGATTTAGCAGTCAGGTAAGTAGCTATTAAGAACTTCTGCTCAGTGCACACATACAAAACAATTCCACTCCTTAAAAAAGAAATCAATTTTAATTTAGAAAGTCAATAAAATTTTTAAAATAGTTGACTTTATTCTAAATCTTCATACAGAATGCTAATGACACCATGAGTGGAGAATTATGCAAGACACTGCATTGGACAGGTTATGAGAGGAAACCTGATCTGTCATCATCTAAGTTTAAATTGTACATATGAAACACTGAAGACTAGTAAGTGCAGCAATCTGAGCTCACCAAGGCCCCATGTCTCTTCACTGACTATCTGGCAAAATATATTTTATGAAAGCTAGTCCACCTTTTAGATCAAAGTTTAATCAGCAAAGAGTCTACATAAGGGTATTAGCTGCAAACAGCTTCACTGCTTAATCATTATGCAATATTTCCTGGGTTAAAGAAAGGCCAAAAACTTTTTTTTTAATGCAGGTTTCCTTCAATTTATTTGATGGGAACAAACCTTATGTATCTGCATTCGCATATCCACATCTTTTTTTTTTAATCTGTCAGAAACCCATTAGAAGTTATTAAACAGGAATTAAAAATCCAGTAAAAACTATTGTAAAAAATAAAATCAACATATACTGTCGTGAAACATTTCTACATATAAGAAACTGCAATCATGCTTCAACATGATTGAATTCAAAGAAAAAAAGCTGATGCTTCTTTGAATTTAAGCTCATATATGATTAGATATAAACTATATAACTATTGTGTGTGTATCTATATATATTTAGAGACAATGAATTATGTGTTCAAAACGATTCACCTTCAACTTTTAGCATAGTATGCTCATTAACTGAGAAGTGCAAACTGTAGTGTTAGAGGGAAATGGTGGAAAAAATATGCCCATTAGGACTGTAGTTTCTTTTCATTATCACAGCTGCTTAGCGCAACAGTGGAAGCATTTTTATTGGCACACAGACATCATCAGCAATAAATTTCCTTTCTCAAAAAGGATTAAATTAGTCTGAAAACAAAACAAAACCCAGAACAGGTATAAACTTACATAAACC
The DNA here is from genome assembly GCA_013399895.1 of Serilophus lunatus. Classification (NCBI taxonomy): domain Eukaryota; kingdom Metazoa; phylum Chordata; class Aves; order Passeriformes; family Eurylaimidae; genus Serilophus; species Serilophus lunatus. Next base: position 398,604 of record VXBA01001574.1, read on the forward strand.
TATTGCCCTGATAAATCTTTGATAAAAGCATATTGTCATCCTTTTTTATCATATAGAAATATTCTCCATGAAGTAGATAACTGCATCCTGACACAATACTTGTGGACAGCCTTAATGATTTCTTCAGTGAACTGTGTTCAGTAAGGAAGGTATAAATACATCCTGCTTTCAAACAAAGATTTCACTTTCTGATAGGATGACGCACAACAAGCATTTATCATCACCCCCATAAAAGCAGCACCTGCCTATTACAAAGGGATGCTGCTTACAGTGAAATTTCATGTGTCTCTACAGATTTGCAATGGGCTCACTTTCACAGAAATCACTGGTTCACTGAAAACTGATGAAGCTTCATCTGTACACATTCTCTGACATTCTGACACACTCTGACCAAAATACATAAGTGTTTTTCCCCATTCTAAATCATTTCCTGAAACAGTTATTCTGCAAAGTAAGAGACAAGGAAGTGAAAAATCTAGTACCATTAGACCTTTCAGATGAGTCAAATCCTCTTTGTTTCATGGGTTATGTAAAGAGGATATGCCATTGCATTTTCATATCAAAACCACTTGCGGCTCATGCTCTTTGTGCAAAAATGGAAGGCAGATCTGGAACTCAAAAAGTCTGAAACACCTCTACAACCAGACACAAGGTCTGGGCTTTTTTTTTTTTTTTAACTAGACAGAAGCAAAAAACCAGTTTTCCAGGCTAGGGTTCTCACTCTATCTTGTCCACAAATCTGCATCTGGAAAGGCTCCTACAAACTAATTTGAAGAAACATATATTGAGCAAAGTGCTAGACAGGTAAGGGATAAGAAAGCAACACCATAGAACACATCATTTTAATTTGATACTTTAAAATTAGTGGGTGCTCTGAAGCTTAAGCTTTTAAGTGAAGTACAATCTTGTTGTGTGTTTGCTTGCTGGTTTTTTTTAAATAGAAATGATGAATACATATTTCAATGGAATGTACATTTTACTTCAGTATTTCTGAACAAGGCCTTTTCGTTGTTTCAAAGGTGTAAAATGTTTATACATTACAAAAAAGAGGAAGAAAATGCTGGTGTGCATTCTCTATACACCTTCTGTCATCATCTGTTTTATTCCACATCTGTTTTATTCCATTTCCTACCTGTGTAGTTCAAGCAGCTACTGTACACAGAGCCCTATGGCACTATCCATAATGATAGTAAACACTGTCTTGCCTTACCTTCCCTCTCATCCAAAATTCATGCTGAATTTCAAAGAACATAAACATAATTTCTAAGTGAGAATGAGAAAAATAAAGTCATGGCAATGATTTCAACCTGAGATCACATCTTTTGCTTCATACTTCCTATTGCAGTTCCAGAATTCGGACTGGGTGTTTGTAACACTGATCACTAATTACAAACCTTTAAAACCAAAGCCTGGAATAAAGTAAGGAGGAAACTGAAACAGTATCTTGTTTTACTCCAATCTCCGCAGAGAGTTATTCTGTCTGAACAACTGAGTACTAGTGTTTCCACACCAGACTTAACCCAATAGACACAGAAATAAATGCCAGTTTTCAGAATTTTCCCACTTCAAATTCACTGTCTTATCTTTGAATTAAACAAATTAAGTATACTCAAAAGGCAAATTATTTAAAATTGCATTTCAAAACCAGGTCCTATCATCTGCAAACTTAAATAACAGTTACAATCCCTTCAATGGTATTCAATACAAAAGCCAATTCTCGGAAACTTGTAGCAATAAAGTTGAATGATTCCAAACTTCAACTGGTACTAGGAAATTTAATTTTATAGAAAAAGCAGATGTTCTACTTCACCAACTCCAGCCACTCAGAATGCATAGCTAACCTGCTTCCTATCCAGATGTTCTTTGACTATCAAGAAAATGCATTAAGTTCTCTGGATGGCTTAAAAATCCAGTAGGACCAATAAGATAGAAATGAGAAAACAGTCCAAAACACAAGCTCAACCTGGCAGTTCAATTAAAAATAATCTCCTACATTAAAAAAAGGCAATTTGAAGTCCCTTACTATAAGGCCTCTAAAGGCACTGCAAAGGTAGGACAGCATGTTTATACCAGATGCTCCACTAGACAAGAATCCTGCTGACACAGGCCTAAGGACCACTCCCCCTCCTGTTCCTATTCCTTTGATCCCAAGTCATCTTTTATGACTGCGTGTGCTTGGCATAAGACGACCCTCATTTCATACTTTGTTCTTTCCTAGATTTTAAAGTTTATGAATTCTCCTCATGCAGAATAGGGTTTGTTTGGTTTTTTGGGGGTATTTTTGAGGATGAACACCTTAGACACAAGACTCCACTGACATTTAAGTTGAATAGCTGAAGACCTCAAGCCCATTTTAAAAGTGTTAGACCTGAGTTTTAGAACAAAGTTCTTACCTTCAACTCGGAGCACTCAGATTTTAGACCTATCCTATTCCACAGCTGGGTATTCTGACAGGGGGCTTTATCTGATACACTATTTCTAAAATCCTGATCCAAGAAAGAATCCATATAAAAGCTTGAATGCAATACCAAAATTCCCCTTACCACGTCAGTCAGTCCAGCTAAAGTAGTTTTTTTCAAACAGATCCTCTTTCCTCTCCCCTTTCTAGCCACAATAATGGAAAATTCTGAGCACTACTTGAAAAAGAGGTATATGCACACCTACTAGAGAAGATACGGATGAATGCAAAACTTCCATCTGATGAGAAACAGAGACATAAAGGCTGTCTCCCTGAAGGCTGGGAATTCAGAAGCAATAAGGGCAAAGACTCTTTATGACTTCTGTTTTTGAATACAGAAGAGTATGTTTGCACATGCCATTCAATAGCTTTGTTTTCTTCAATCGTTCTTAAGATTGGTGAAAGTGGCAGTATCAAAAAAGAAATTAATTTCTCCTTCATTTACAATCAACATTAGTATCACTGTAATAACCAGAAGCTTTGACATGAGAAAGACAAATTCACCCTGCTTCTGATAGTGTTAGTAGTCAAAAAAGTGAAAACCAAGCCTTTTGATTAAAACACAGTGATAGCAAAGGGTATGGTGATCCTAAGGGAGAAAAAAAACCCAACAGGAGTTTCTACCTATATTAAGCACAGAAAGGTAAACTTCTGAGTCATTCACATGCTATTTAGGGTCACAGCACATATTTGTCAAGGATCTCGACATGATAAATAAATGCAAGGCTCAGCAAGGCAACTCTGTCAAAGAGATTTTTTTTTTCCTTTGTGACTGGAGCGACTTAAGGAGGTCATGAGTGAGAAAGCAACAGGCATAAGATGTTGTATTTTCTTGGCTCAAGTGATAAAAACATAACCACAATACAATGCATACAACTTAAGTTTTCAAGGAAAACTCCTTCAAGCTCAACAGCAGCTAGCAGCTTGTCTCTATTTGCCATCACTCTAGATCAGAAGAGCCCACATGCTTTTTTTTCCCCTTTCCTGTCCCTTTCAGTTACACTTGAGCTCTTTGACTGAAAAGGTCTGGAACAGATTAAAAGTCCGACCACAAAATAAAGAGCCTTGGCATGTACTCAAGCCTGTCTGGGATACACATACGCAGTGGGCCCAAAAAGGGAAGCTATGCAGCAAGAAACCCTTAATCAGTCTTTTGGACATTTCTAACTTCCTTCAGTTTAACTGCACAGCCTTAACATTTGATGGAGTTTCAGCATGCACAAGACAAGTAGCTTTTGCCCTTACACTTTGACTATTCTATTTACAGGAGTTCAAAATAGTTCTGAAAAGCAAGATTCACCTCACTCATGGCCTCTGTCAATTAAAGCCTTTTTCACACTCCTTTTGGATTCCAGTTCATCATTGGAAACTATATATAAAGTAATACATGTAAAGAAAAATAGATAACTTGCAAGATTACCTCAGTAAATATGATAGGTGGCAAAAGGCAACGCTGATTTTCAAAATGACTGCTTCCTTTCCAGCCTTATTCACATATTAAGTAATTGTAAGTTGCAAATTACCCACACAATCCTCTTGGAACATGCAAACAGGTCTGTAGCTCTGATTGGTGTTAAAGCCAGCATGGACATTTGCCAAAGCCGGCGCCCCACCTTTGGGCTCAAGTTGCACAGTGGTTCAACCTGTCTACAAACTGGTGAGCAGTTTATAAACAAAGTATGACAACCTGGTGCTCTCCATAAGAGTAAAGGGATGATTTAAGTAAGAACCCAAGACAACAAACCGAAAAATGCAGGAACTTCTAACAGCCAGTTCAGAAAACAACATAACAGTGAATGTTGAGTTTTGTAGCTCTGCATTTATATGGCATTCATGGAGTTAATGTCTCTCCCAAAAGGGGCCCATAGTTGTTGTTAGGTCAACCCCTGTAAAGCTTCAAAGGTTTTGTATCCCCTCAGTCTGACCTACGCAGTGATCTGCACACTGTTTTCATTTAGCTGCACTGAGTCCAAAAGTAAAGCCTGAAAACCACAATGATCTCTTCTTTTTTTTTTATCCCTACTGTTTTTCCATGGCTCTGGAAAAATAACTAAAATCCAAAGGAGTTGCAGGGAGTTGTTGGGAAAACAAATCGAGGGCAAATTAATACAGCAAATAAGGCTTACACACCCATCAGGCTTTACACAAAAACAAAAATTGAAATGCCACCTTAAATATATCACTTGGACAATCTAAGAGAGTAGTTTAGAGTCTTTGTATTATATGTGATTACTTTTCATAGTCATCAGTGCCAATATTTTATTGAAAAGTTTGCAATACAGATCAGAAACATGACAGAAAAAAATGACATGTGTGTTCTGTTTTGTCGAATTTCTACATCTATACTTCAAGATCCTTCACTTAAGTTACTATTTCTATTTCCAATACTACGTCGTCTTTACCTTACAAAATGATTATTAAAGGAGAAACAACATAACCAAGTAAATGTCTCACCATATTGTTTAAAATAGAAAGTTTTGTTATGATCATCACTGTGACAAGCTGGAATTATAAGCTGGTATATGTTTCAAGTGTATTTAAACAGCATAAATTATTATTTGACAATGCCCTCTTAAGATAGCACAAAGGAAAATAAATATTTTTTGGGGAATGAAAAAGATTCTTCTGTGGTAAAGCTTTGCAATTTTAAAGGGAAGAAAGAGTGAGCTCGGCTGAAACTGTCTCTAGATAGTAATTTCTGAATGTCACCACTTTTGGGAACTGTATGGATCATATGGCAAAGTACCAACTCGTAGCATTGGAAACTTGGGTAACATACAGTCCTGAAGGATATATACTAACAGTTTTTATCATTCAAAAATTTTTTATGTAAATAAAGTCTCTAAAACTCAATCATACTATAAAATTTTGAAAATATGCCTGCAAAATTAAAGCTGAGCGAACTGAAGCAAATCAAGAATTCTGAATTGAGATGAACTTTTACCAAAGCGTGGGTCAAGCCTTGGGTCTAGCCAAGATGTGGTCTTGTTCTTATGGTTTATGTAGTAAATTTCTCCATCCTGGGTCATAGCTTGTTCCCATCCATCGGGGAGTGGGCCTGCAATATAGAAGGAAGGAGTTGATGGCGGGCTCTTGTTTGCTCTAGCTGAAATTGATCTAAAAAAAACTTCAACATTTTACATATATAACAGCACATGAAACAGAGGAGTTTCAAGCTCATGTCTATTTCTGGGATGAGGGCAAAGAAGTGGTGGGTGGGAAATCAAGGAACAGAAAACACTCATACCATTTTGATCTAGGATTTGTTGTTTCATTTTAAAACATACTTGCATCCTTTCATATGCTTTTGCCACTTCCTTTTGCTATAGCATTTTACCATAAAACCAGCAATAAGTCAAGCCTGCCAGAATGAAACCAGCATGAACACCAGGAGAAAGAAGCATAGACATATTCTACCTCTCGTGAGAAAGCTGATCTAGTGATAAGGTAACATTGAAGAGATCCTGAAATATTCCTCTTTCTTTCACAATTAAAAAAAAGTTATAAAACGCATTTCCTCTTTACCTCATGCCATAACTTTCTGTTAAAGGCTTAAGAAGGCAAAAACGCAAACCTGAAGAAGGCAGGCAACAAAGCAATGGCAAAGCAAAAGTAAGAAAGCATCACAAGCAGCCAGAGACACAGTACTATGAACAGCAATGCCTCTACAATCAGAAAGGCACACACAGGGAAAACTACTTTTAGAAAATGGTAAAAGGGAGGTAAGGTGATGATGTTGTTGAGTCCACAGCTAATGCCTGAACACGGATCCTGAGGATTGTTCCCCTTATGTTCCAATCAGCAGCTTTCAAGAAACCACTTTTCATTCCTAGAGTTCTTAAACCACTCATTCCCATCTCTATATGATCATGTACATTCATCTGTGTTCTGCTTATACTGAAAACTCTTTTTAAAGTTACACTCATTACATCTTATCTAGCAGGTACTTTACAAATATATGTTTTGAATTCTTATATAGACATGAATGTTTAAAATTAGTTAAATTAGATACAGGAATATCTTCCCTGTATTTTTGATTTAAGTACAATCCTAAAATTACATAACAAAAGATCCAGCATGCATGTTAAGAATGGAAAAGAAATTAGAAGAAAACCTGCTGCAACAGCAAGCCATCCTATTTCAAGCTCTCCTTCCACTCTCTTCTGTGCAATACAGCAATACACTGTCAAAAGCCATCTGGCTGTTAGACTTGAACTAAATTCTATTCTGTATAATGTAAGATACATTAAGTATGCATTAGTATAATAATCTTACAAACAAGATTGTGTGCATCTGAGAAATGCCTACTATAGCCACCTTCAAATTACTTTAACTCTTGACTGTCATTTTGCTTGAAGCCATAGTCACTGTACAGAAGGATTTTCATGCAGAATTGAAAGTGCCAGTGAAAGAAACCTGTATTTTATCATACCCAAAGACAAGCCAGTTAATCAGTGAGATACTATTTCATAAAACTGGAGCACAGAAGCACAGTGACATGACCCTCAACATCTAGGTGTAGAAGCCAATGAAGAAGCAAAAACTTTCCTTGACTGATAAGCCAACATGCTAGCATGTAGGTAGACTTTCCCACTACCATTCTCCTTACAGTTCTTCTAAGTCTCACATTCCTTGAAGAAACTCAGCAAAAAATTCTTTTGAACTGCAAAGGCAAAAAAAACAACCCATCTGGCTCTAGGAAAAACAAAACTAGCCTTGAGGTGTCAGTCCTGCTGAACACTGAAGGCTATACTGGTCCAGCATGTTCCTTTGTGACAAGTAAGAACAAAATGCCTTTGAAGCAAGTTGCCAGGAGCTGATCAGTCCACCTACCTGGTGGAATAATACTACTTATGAGATTCAGTGATCTGATGAATTCTAGCTTACTAGAGACAAACCTGAGCAAGGTTCTTTTTCTAAATTAAATGCACAGCCATGGAACAAGGAAGGAAAGGTCCATCTGCTCACCTGGCTGTCACAGCAGTAAGCCTTCCTTGCTACATGCTATCAATGACTGCAGAAACAACTTTTCTCTATTCAAACTTTTGGCATTAACAGTATTGCTTTCTTCCTCAGACAACAAACTGCTCTCTTATTTATGTTGTCATCCTTATATGTTGAAATGGTAGTTCAAAAATTGTTTGGTACTGCTTTCTGTAATTCCTGTTTGGTTTTGTGAGCAATTCTGAAACTAGAAGTCTGATTTTCTATCCAGTTGTTTGACAAACTCTGTATTAGTGGCAAGTACCAGAGGAAAGAAGGAAAACCACACTGAGGAATAACAGATGCATTCACCCAGAGGACCTAGGAATTACATGTCCCTTTTCCCCAAAAAAGTTCAACATGAACAGAGTTCCCAGCACTAGCTTTTGTGACCTGAGTTATCTAAATCCTATATTGCTGCACTTCAGACATTCTCACTAAAATTTCCATAGTCACTGTAGTCCCTGTGATACAGAAACAGCAATGCTAGCTCTAACCAAAAGTCCAGCCTGGGGTTATAGACAGATCTTGTCACTGAAATAAGCCCATTTAGTGGCAATCACACTACAAATTTTTAAATAAAGGACTGAATACACATATAGACCTAAAAGCTATAGAGGCTGTGAATAGTCCCTTGGCCTCCAAGCATAGTGGGCACTGGAATAGGCTCCCCAGGGAAAAGTGGTTATGGCACCAGGTCTGCCAGAGTTCAAGAAGCATTTGGCCAATGCTCTCAGGCTCATGCTGTGATTCTTGGGACTGTCCTGTGCAGGGCCAGGAGTTGGACTTCAATCATCCTTGTGGGTCCCTTCCAACTCAGGATATTCTATGATTCTACTTCAAGTTATTCCTTGAGCCAGATTCTGTCTGCTTACTAAGAGCCAAATACTTGTCTTTCAAGTACTTTTCCAGTCTCTCCTCAAACTTTTACAAACATTTTGTACCAGTAATACCCCTGTGGCTTGGTCTCCTACTAGTTCCGTTTGGTGCCTCCTAGGTCAATTGAATGCTATCACAACCTGAAGTTTACAATTATGTGAGTTTATTGGTACAGGGAGAGACAACCTTTCTAGGGAGCTCAACCTGCACTGTGGCACTTTTAAGGATAAAGTTATCAAAAAATTAAATTCTAATTTCCAAGGGTAAGCCATCTTTACAGAAGCTGAAATTTATCCTATGTAGTGTTGACTGTACATGAAGCAGAATTTTAGTATGACTGACTATGTAGAGGAGAAACCTGTAGTTGAAGTGAGCAAGAACCTAAGAGCCAGAACCTGTTTTACTTGTTGGTATATTCCTTCATACCTTCCTGTCCCCCAGAGTTATGAATTCAAGTGTTCACTTTCCTACCAACCTTTAACAAGGCACTACAGCCTTACTTGAAGAGACAAAGGAATTGTGCTAGGTCTACAAACTTTCACTGGGAAATCCAATTCAAAACTGCCATGTAAGAGGGAAGACAAAAGAGGACAAAGACAAGCGCACTCCAAAGCTAATGATCTAAGGTCTGTGCGCAAGCAGAAGAGGCTAAAGCAAGTGGTGCTGTCAAGCATGATTCAGGAAGTAAAAGCATCTGAAGAACAAAAGTATATAAATACAATTACTATCCCATCTCTGTTATATCAACTGTAATTGTATAAGAAATTACCACTGTTTCTTTTCAAATTTATAACTCAGTATGAAATGCAGAGGAGATGTTCCTCAGAAGAACAATGTACCATTATTATTACTTTATTTTTTTTTAATTTAAATGAAGTCAGAAGAACATCGTTTCTTCTGTAACACCTTTAGGGAAAACATAGTTAGAAACACCAGAAATCAGAACAGTGACAGTTAATTTGTATAAAAATATGGGGTATTTACTAGTAAGAGGCTTGTTTCCTTTGTGCTACTGGCGTGAAGACGCAATCCTATTTCACAGAAGATTAACACACAAATACCATGCCTCCTCTGTGTACATATGGGCCAAACTCTCAAACTATTTTAGTTGATTACATGTAGCAAGCTAAGGTCAGTAGGACTGAGACAAAAAAAACCCTTCATTTTTCACATTCCGATGCCTTTCTCTTAAGGATACATTCAAATTAACATTCATTAAATAATTCACTCACAAAATCAACCAGGGACAGATAAAGCTGGTTCAGATGTCTATTAACTTCCTCAAAGAAACATAATTTGCAGAAAGATACCTGGGTTCTCATCCAGTTTTAGGTACCCTCAAGAGTTGGAACTTCTTAGAAAGACATCCTAAAACTTTCAATCTCATGCTAAACTACATCTTTCCCATTTTTATATTTAGAGCAATCTTTCGACTTGCCCTTACTTTTATCACATCTTCTAGTTGTGCTTTCCTTCCATTTTCTCCAAGTTCTATTTCCCCTGTTTTTCCAAAAAGACACCAGGTTTATCTCCAATATGCACATAGCAGCTTTCAGAGGTCTCTTCTCTGTCTCTTCAGTCTGTTTTCCTGTTCTTAATTCTGGCTCATGACAAGAATCCTAGTTCTGACTAAATAGTTAAAGCTCCTAAAGACTTTCAAGACAGCTCCTAAAAATCTCTCTTATGTTTTAGTACAGTACCTTTACTCACAAGCTCCTACGGTGGTACACAAGATTTGGACAGTAACTTTGATTCAGGGTGCAATTAATGAGCACTATACAAGGTCTATACAGAAAGGAAAACATCTTCCCTTGTGGCATTTCAGACATTTTTTTTTTCAAAAACCCTCTTCTTCCTCTTTTCTTTCAGAAGACCTCCAGCTGTCACAATCCTTACACTTGGTTTTTCCCAATCTTTCATGAAAGACTCTCATAGCACTGGGGCATTTCTCACTGCCAGAAATATTTCATAACAGGAAACTTCTCACTTAAAGGTCTCAACTATTTTTCCCAGTTCTTGAGGATGAGTACCCAAATTAGAACATTTAACAGCCTTATAGTCATCATGTTGGCACTCAGATTTAAGTTCTGCTATGCTGAAGTGGTACAGTAGCTACTTGATTTTTCCATTCTTTAAGAAGCCACCAAGGAAGCATAAGATACCATGAACTCAGTAGTAAAAAGTAACAGAATTAAAGGACTGTAGGAAAAACAATTATAAGTCATCATTTAAAGTTAGCACATAAAATTTGCCAAATCAGGTATCAGGAAAGGAATAATAACCAAAAAATGCAGGCTCAGTATTTTTTAATTTAAAGCAGAACTTTTGTCAAATAAGTTAATGGTAAGCAGGTGCATCCAAAGAGCCAGTTCCAAGTTATTCTACCTCAACTCATTACAGTCTAAAAAAGCTAACACCATGTAAACATGTAACACAGTAGACACAGAAGTTCTTATTTGTTTCTTCATGCACTTTATCAATTTCAGAAGATTTTGAGTGGGTATTCAACACAGTATCATCTGTGAAATTAAAAATAAACGTTCAATGAACTTGTATTTAAATAAGTGCTTTCTCTAATCACAAGGCAACCCACAAACATCTTAACTCTTTGTTACAGCATGAGCAACAATATCTATGCAGCATTTGCTCACACACATCAGGTGATTCTGTAAATTGTAAAAAACGTAAGTTCTTTATTTTGTTTTAAAAATAACCCTTGCGTACTGATTGCTAGCTTCTCTTCTAGTTTGTTACCTCATTATAATTAAACAGTTACTTTTTCTCCTAAGGACTCTTCATTTCTAAGTACATAAGAAGTATACTACTGTAATAGTAGGTTTTTTTCCTGCTAATTCTTAGTACAACTGAAGGTTTGAGGAGTTATCTTAAAATACAGAATTTATGTCAATATTGAAACAGCAAGCATCTCATTTTAGCACAAACAAGATAAGCCAAAAAGCAAGACAGACTTGATAAGCCAAAAGCAAGACAGACGGGAATTGTTTCCTTTCTCCTGCTCTTCAGAAGTGTCCGTGCAAAAACATGTCATCTCTATTGCTGCAGGTTTCCTGGGACAAATTTACAGAAAAAGTAATCAAGCTATTTTATTTTCACATAAGAGCCTGAGACCTTAATTGCTGTGAATCACAACTTCCTGAACTTGAACAGGACTCATTTGTTTCAGGATAATTCAGCCTCCTGGCCTAGCCAGCAAAAAGTTTGGTTAACTTCCTGTCTAATACTCAGTCATGAACAGCACAGTTTGGTCACGCCTGTTAATCTTTCAGTATTGTCTGCAGCACATGAATTGCAGCATGAAACAAAGCTGTCTGAAAGGACTACAAAAAGCAGCACCAGAGAATAACTTTTGTGAAGCACATACACAAAATACAATCAGACTGTGAGAAAATAAATATAGCATGAACATCAGTGACAGAGAGAAGGTGACAAAGCAAGGGGAAGACCAAAGCATTCAAACCAGCATGGCACCAAATTTACCTCCTTGCTCTCCAAATAATGAGGACAAGAGACAAGGTTCTACAGCAAAAACAAGAACACTTTACTGCTCTCTAGTGATGGCCTCCCCAGACCAGCTGAAAAACGATTTTATATTTCAGGAGAAGACATCAGACTTCCTCAGCTACAGGAATAATCATCATAGTACTGGACTTTGGAACTAATAGGAAAACAAGAGGAAACCCAAAACATCTCTGCTTCTAAACAAGATTTTCAAGGTGTTTACTTAATCCATTTAGGGAAGACAGGAAAAAATGAGATGTTCATAACGAATGTAGGAAATGTAAAAAAATGGCAGTATATCCAGTCAGTGAGCAAGAGGAGTTAGAAGAACACTGCAGAAGCACAAAAGCTTTACTGTAAACTGACATTAATTTAATGGAAATTCTAGTCTTCATCAATTCAACAGCATTTTTAGTTGGAAGAAATTAAGACAAAGATTCTGCTTCCTTAGAAGTTTGAATCATTCATTTGAGAAAGCAAAAACACAAAGAAGTACAACACACCTTCTATTGACAACATAAATATTATAAAAATTCTTACTTCAAGCATCAGCCTCTTGCCTGATGCATCAGGCATCAACAAATTTAAAGTTTTAAACCAGGATAACTAGAAGATCATTTCTTAATTTTGGACTCTCTCCCCCTCAATTACAATAGCTTATGTTTTCTTTATTTGCAGGATTTTTTCATAAATACAAATTTTGCTTACCTGATGCTGAGTTCATGATGTTCTGCTGCACAGAAGGGCTGGTGGGAGCTGTAACATTCATCTGGGAGAGCATGGCCTTCCTAGGATCTTGCCATGTTGTTGTTTGATCAATGTGACTAAGACAAAACAAAGCGAAAGTTAGGACAGTTATGCATTCACGGCAATGACCTGCTGGCACAGAAAGTTTAATAACAAAAGGTTAAGCCTGCCAACAACAGCCACATTCAAAACCAAACAAGAACGTTTGGATTCTCTCCAAGCATCACTGTATGTCAGATTCTCAAACCCTTACCCTGGCCATCACCACTTTTCCAATCAACAGCTGTAGCAATCAGAGCTGGAGCAATGGTAAGATACAGTTCATCATGAGTATCATAACCTAGACTGATGCTATCATAACTAGATGCTGTACCCTTGAACTTAACATTTGCTTCCTCTTCTCAGTAATTAGTTATTTACCATTTTTATATATGACTTCACATACTTTCAAACCTAGCCAGTTATGTCTGGAATCTCAAGCACAGTCCAATACCTTGGCATGACACAGTTATATTCAGTGCTTAGGGAGCGATAATGAGCTGGCTAGTAAGTAATCATTAGTCTTCCCAAACTTCTGTGCATAGACCACATCCTCAAATTATTTGATGGACTACTGCCCTCACCACTGACAACTGAACAAGCTCTCTGTGGTAATTTAAGTAACCAGTCTCATTCAAGTAGCAATGTGAAAAGTGATGTGCAGCTGTCTTTCAACTTCATGGAAAAAGATGAGGACAGTGGGACTGTCATGTAATCCACCTAGCACTCTGCAGAGCCCAACTGCAAAACTCTGGGAGCTTAGATTTCTCTGTTTTGAATAAAATGGAAAGTAACTTCAGCGCTGTCATTCACAAAAGTATTCAATTCAATGAAAATACAAACGTGTAATGAATGATTACTTCTCCTTTTGAATATGTGATTAACGTGTTTTGCTGATGAACAACAAATGCAAGCTATTCATAACAAGCATCAATGCTACTCCAATGTCATTAAGCAGCATTGCTCTGAAAAGTACATGTGGACAAAAATACAATGCCAAATACACACTGAATACTGACAATGAAGTTTGCTATTCATTCATGTAGAACTGGTATCAATTAAAACTCGTATTCAGATAGCATTTATCAATTAGAATCCAATGCATCGTTAACTTGGTATTCTTTTCTTAGATTAATTATCCTCACAATTAAGTTTTTCTGGATTATATGGAACATATCTACTTCAAGTAAATCCACAACACCTAAACAAATTCAAAAGAACATAAAATGGGGCAGTAGTCACCAAAATAATTACTTACGTAGAATTATTTATCGCATTTTAATCACTGAAGGTACTTTGTTACAAGGTAGAACATATCACAAACTCTTTTAAAAATGTTTTAAGATATATACATTTTACCCTTTCTACACATGCACACAAACAATTTCAGGTCAAAGAGTTACAGACACATTGTAGTAGGGTCACAATACAGCTCATTTAATGCAGGTGGTGGTTTTGTCTAGGTAGAGTTAATTTTCTTCACGGTAACTAGTATTGGACTGCGTTTTGGATGAATCTGACTTCTCTTTCATCATCCCATCAACGGGCTAAACTGTATGATGGATTAAACCTCAACAAGCACATTACATCTTTGGTTACCTATGTTTTCACATATTTAACTCCACTGAGAAACATGCCACATACTGCAAGACTTTTTTTCTTCTTTTTTTAGCCTATTTATTTATTTATAAAACACTGCACAGCATAGTGAAGACTGCCCTACATATATTGGACTATACATAAACCTTCATACTAGAGAACACTTTTTCACTTTACTGCTGGTCAATTTTGCAAAGCAACGTAAACAAGTAAAGATAACACAGATGAAAAAACACTGCACAGTAATGTTTCACAGACCATTTGTTTAAATTACTGTACCAGTATGTGCCACTCCTCTCCTCCATTTCTGATTTGTTATATTTGCTCAACTCAGTTCTTGGAATAGTGGAAAATGGGAAAACACCACTGCACCCATGATAACATATTCATTTATTTCCATTTAACTGCTATAAAAATCCATGTTACACTATGAACTTATAAAATGTTTACGTAAGATACATAATTTATAGCCTTTGTTTTTATATGTTATTTGAGTGTAGAATAAGAAACGGAAAGAAAAATGTCTTCCTACATTACAGAACTGTATTTTTAGTTAGCTGTAGGAACATGCTGAAACAACTTTCACTGATTTTGCAAAACATATCTGAATACGAGATAGATGAACCGACTATGGAAGAAGCCTTTTTAGAAGTACTTCCCATTTTGAGAACAAGGAGAGCATTATCGATTCCTCAAGGCTGCTTAAGCATACCATGCTAAGTATAGTTAATGTTCCTATGGAGTTGTTAACATGGATAGCTATTTTAGGCAGCAGCAGCTTCCAACTTTTCCATAGCTCAGTATCACTTGAAAAAGTCAGCATATTCCTTACTTGATAAGCTAAATTCCAACCAGTAATGGTCTTAGAGCAAAGAGCCATGGAAGAAAAGCCTCAAAGTAAGCAATCCCACTATACTGACATCCTACCACTGGTTCAATATGGCAAACTATTTTTTTCTCCCCTCCCACCCAGCTCTGTGCTTCCTGACCTATATATCCATTTCCCCTTCAGTGTTCATAAGATCACAGTCCTTATATATATATATATCTATCTTACCTGCTTCATAGCCTGAGTGTTTGAATGGTAAGTACTAAGAAACCACCCAAAACACACAATGAGAGACCAGTTCTTTTCCACAAATTCCAAATCATGCTCACCAACGTATGGAATACAAAGTAGGCAAACCCCACTTATAGGGATGAAATGTTTAAATAAATCCTACTACTAGAGGAAGGAATGAATACAGGACTTCGTTTTGTTCCTATCTGCATCGTGGTTACTTAGTATAAACACGGTGCATTTTTAATTATCAAGTAAAGTACTCGGACATAACATTCTCCAGAGGTGAAAGACCTTTTCTCCATTTTGAATAGCAGTGTAGAAAATGTCTAAATGGACATAAGAACTGACATCAACATTACATTATTTTTCCCTGCACTAAGCAGATTTTTTTCTATAGTAGCAGCATTGCATGACAACTGCCCCAATCATTCAAGATCATCTATTTTACATTATCTCAGTCATATCTCAATAAAGAACTTCTTTCAACACATACAAATTTTAAAAAACAGTAGCAAATCATATCAAATCAATGAAACCTATAAATCAGCCATTATATTTAGTCTGTATTATGAAATCAAGGCTTAAATTATACGTACTTATGAACGAGAATCAACACCTCTAAGATAACTACAATAACTACATAACTAGATAACTACATAACTATAATAACAGCCTTTAAAAACCGCACCACATGCTAAACATTTGTTAGCAAACTTAGGTCATTTCTAGTATCAAGAAGAGTGACTGTTCCAAGCCATGTCACCCACCACCCTCCACCAAAAAGCACTTTAAAAGTGCTATGCATTAAGAAGAGAACAAGCTGCATCTTCTCACCCATCCCCAAGTTATACAGTCAAATACAAATTATTTGCATTTTGACAACAATTTCAAAGAAAAGCAAAATGTTCTCATTTTATGTACACAAAGAACATTTCTGAAGTTACTAAGAATCAAAAGTTTCTAACTGAAAGAAATCTTTATTGGCATTAAACAGTGTCACATGCCTGAAGATTTGTCAGATTCAAATTCTAACCTAATTTTAGAGTTCATGGTTTGGGTTTGTTGCTTTTTTTCCTGGAGGGACAGGAGTGTTGGTGATTTTGATTTGGATGTTGGTTGGTTTTGTAAAGTAAAATAGAAAAAAAAAAGATGCCAATTCAAAAAAAAAATTCTTACTTTTTATTGAAAACAACATTTAGATCCTAATAGGCTAATAAAATAATACCATTCCTAAAACCAAAGGACTGATCTGATCTGCCTTTGCACAAAGTGTAATGCACCTTCATGTTTGTTCTCCAGTTGCTGTACCAAAAAGACATGAACTGCTATTATTGAAAGCTGTGTCAGAAATGAATGAGCACACAAAAGGCACTCAAAAAAATCATCTAAATGCTTCAACAAAGGCATATCTAAGAGGCCTCCAGTTTTGATATTCCATAGTATGTATTGCAACTACAGTGTCACCACTGGTAGGCACACTTTTCAAGGTATGCTGAGAACTTCACCTTTTTTAACAGAATTCTGAGTCATTACAAAATCGTGTTTCTTTCTCTGCCATTTTAGCCTTTATTAGCATAAAGCCACCTTATGTATGGTACACATCTGCTACATCATTTGTAATGAGAACCTTTCACAAGAAAGGATCTTCTCAGAACAGATACTGACACAAGCAGGTCGGAATTGCAAGACTGTTTTACTGAAGTGTGTAACAGAAATGTAACGTTAGGAAGAAAAACAAAAGACAATGAATATTTTAATCCTCGGTACCAGATGAACATACCGTATGAAATTTCTTCAACAGTAAAAAAGCTGAAGAGGCCTGATCTACACATAAAAGAATAAACACAAGGCAGAACAAATAATCTGCTGCTTCTCAATACATGTGGACATGACTCTTCATAAAAGGACATTTCAAAAAATTAGTCTCAAACATTCAGAAAGACAACTTCTTCTTCAGTATAAAAGCATCACCTTAAAAAACTGTGCAAGCACCTCTCCATAAGGTAATGATGGTGTTTTAAAATGTAGACAAGACTTACATGTTACCCATGTGAGTAAATTATTTCCCGCATTGAATGAACTTGAGATGGCTAACTTGGATCTTGGATTTTAGACTTTTGGGATTGATTTAAGAACTCACCAGAAACTGTACTTTAAGAGAAGGAAAAAAACACACACAGCACATCGTGACAGACCTCCTAAAGCTGTTGATGTGGCGTTGTGTACTATTTTCCTGGTGACAGTTCAGAAAGTCTCTGTGTAACATAAGCAAGTGCACCAATAAAGCTAAACCTAATTATGTTCTAATATTGGTGTGAAATTTAAACCTTTCATTATACCCCAAATGCCAACTGCTCCATTGACAAGTATGTCATCTGTGATTTTGTTTTAATTTAAATGAATGAGATACAGATTCTATTCTTTCATATTTTTCCTTTGTCTTCCTAATCATAATCAGCTGGTTTCCTCAATCCACATAATGCATCACTTTCTGAAAGGTTTTCTCTTTTTATTTATTTTCATACATTAACCTTAAAGATTAGTAAAGAGTGTCTCCTTGTAAATACCAGAATTATTTTAGAGCGGTCGCCAGTACACTTTAGCACATCAGGTCTTGATGTATATAGTGAAACTTAGTTTTCCTGGTGACTCCAGGAAAAACTGAGTATTTCTGCTCTTGAAACTACCATAAACTGTCAAAAAAAAAATAAAATCAACTAACCCCTTTGCCAAATCTTATGCAAACTTGTCCTGTGCTCAGGCAGTACAGGGGACCTCCAAGATACCCACTTACCTATCCTATCATTTTAGTAGGCAGAGGAGAAACCAGAATATCTCCTTCTGCAAAGGCTTAAGCTGTACAGCAGAATAACAAATGTGGTGTCTGACCATAGAGCACCTGTGAAAGTGACCGTATTCTACCAATTCAGGAATAGAGCTGTGTATATTCCTAACAATGGTGGCAATAGCTAGAAGGCCAAGGTGAGTCTGACAGGACAGAGGGGGGGAGGGGGGTTCCCACAGGTAAATTTTCCATAGTTTAGTTTAGAAATGGAATGGAAGAAAAGGTTTAGAGTACAAGTAGCCTCCATATGAACTGCTTTGATTATATTCTCAAAAACTGCAGTGTAGCATGCAGGCCCTTCTGTGTTACTGCTGATGATGCTCTTAGGGTATTACACAAAATGGAGTGGACTCAGCTTTGCCTCAGGATAGAAGGTGTGACATTCTTTGTGCATACACCCTTTGCTATTCTGTCCAGGGGATTTCAAGATTTGGAAAAGAGTAAAACACAAAATTAAGTCTTGAGATATACGTGCCATTTTTAATTAGGCATAACTGACTTAAAAGTGAAGTACATTTCTTTCCAAGTGGTGTAACAAAATTACAGATTTATACCTTAAGTAGCATTAATACATTGTCTGAGAGGATCTCAATTCCAAGCAGCAAGAGTAAAGCATGAAGGGGAAATGACACAGCTCAGTTAGCACTTATCTCTACCCCCAGTTCAGTCCTCCATAAATGCTTCCTTGAATTTGCACCACTGTTAGACACAGATACACACTTAAAGTGGCCCAAAAGCCTTTAAGAGCTCTCCAACTGGCTTTGTAAAGAAAAAAACCAACAAAATCCGGCAAAAGAAAAAGCAGGTCACACCCCAATGAAAATCCCATCCGCTAAGAGATTATATTCCACCCATTACTTGGGAAAGCACTGTATTTCCACTCACCTTCTGCACATTAACTGGCAATATCTCCTCGGTTTTCAGGATTATTACAGCCTAATATATGTAAAAGCCCATGGCAGTAAAATTTCCAACTTCTTAATCTAACTGTTTATCATAAGTGTCAGAAAAAGCCCCTAAAATTGATCACATAGTTTTATCTCCTAAGGATGGTAATGTCTCCAGGCATGGTTTAATTGCCTCAAAGAAACAGAAACCTTGATATAAGTTTCTGAATGCTGCTGCAATATATAAAATGGCTGTATTTTTGAATTTGCCATATTCTTCCTTCTACTTGATAGTTCTTATGCACTAAGCAAAGCTTGTGTTGGACTACACCATCTATGCCACTGATCATGTCTTCACCAAACTGTGATTTCACTCACTGATTTCATTAACTTTGAGATGGAAAAAATGCAAAAAGTATGAGTGGTGGGCACAAACATCCTGTCGACCAGGTGGGAAGACAGCCTGTCAGAGCTTAAGCCCCTTAATTTAAGTATGAAGTAGAATTACATATGCTATCCTACAAAATTACAGTCTCAGGCATCAACAGTTCTTCCAGCAAATTAATGGTTTGAATCTGAACTAGAACTGTACAGCAAGGGAAACTTAAATGTTTGACAAAAGTCTAACTGGTCAAGAAACAGCTTTTGCACATGGTAATTACTGGTCAGGATAGCTCCTCTACAAATCCTTCTGGAATTTATTCCTAAAGTGGTTTGAGATTGCAAGATGCTATGAGCTACCAGAAATTCCAGAAAGCATGGCCCATAATGCTGTGGACACTGATACATGAAACCAAGAGCTTTTACAGATACACAAAACACAGTATTTAATATTAAGGTATTCAAAGGCAGCCTTCATTAGCACCTGCAGGCGCCTGCAGACAATGCACAATACCTACATAAAGGACTTAAAATTAAGCTTCCTATTCTGAGCATAAACATCTCACTCTTTTGAAGCTACAGAACACCACTGCCCTTCTTAGGAAAGCACTCACAGATGGGTCTTCACCTCAGCGTGTGTAATGCTAAAATGGATACGTGGGCAGTAGGCAGTCTGACCACACATGCATGATTAATAGAAGAGATGAACATATGATACTATGTTAAAGGTTTGCCAAGGTAGCCCCACTTTTTTTTATAATGTGCTCTTGACACAACTGCCCTTGGTCAAACCAAAACTGGAAGCAATAAGATGCTTATTTTTGTATTTATTATTCCTTTTCCTTATGCTTCTCTTCCTGCCCTGCACTCAAGGACCTCATAAAGAAAAATAGGGCCAGTATCACAATGCTTAGAAGTATTTTAAATTGATTCTCAAAAATATTATTCTTGGATTCCTCTGTGGATTTCCCAAATAAAATAAAGTTATTTTCTGAGTTTCAGGAACAAAAAAGGAGTATGAGGATGTTTTCATTTCAAGGGCTCTATTACCTTGAAAACTGTAAGACATAGCAGTATGAAGAAAAGTCCTTATCTTACAGTCTTTGTACCAGTTCAATCCTTTCTCAAATCTCATAAAGGACTAAATGCTGTGATCACATTCTCTATCACTAGACTTTTTTAAAGAAAACTTCCCCTTCTCTCTATCCTGCCCGCAAAGTTACGAAGTTTGCTTCCCATGACTAAGTCATTCAGCACATGCAGAATTCACTTTTTTTCCTTCTCCTTAATTTCAATGAAAGAGATAAAGATATATTACCAAGAAGTGCAAATCAAAAGGAAAAACTGTTGTTATTTCAAGTGAAATTATTATATTAGTTTAACTTTATAGATACCCTCCTATGCTCCTGGTTAGCAAATTCAGACCTCCTCAAGATCCAACCATTTTGCCTTCTGTAACACAAAAGTCAAGATGACACAAACACTAGCTTCACATTTACTAAGGGAAGGGCAGATAATTTTCAGAAGTGATGGGCCATGGAATACCCTATCACTTTCTTATCCTTTTATCTCTGAGATTCTACCTCAATCCTCTCTCCCTAGTTAGCTCTTAAAAGGATACAAAGCAAGAGAGAAATCAAATGCCTCTTTGCAGGAAGAGAAGCCAGGCAATCTTACATTCTTCTCTATACACCCTACTTTTGTTTTTGTTTGAAGGTTTTCAAGGCAGAGAGGCTTGCCCAAACACGCTGCAACAAAAGCTGCTATAGCCAGCTGTCTTAGTAAAGGGAGTTTGTAGCACTCCTGTCGATCAACCCTGAGGCTAACCACCACCAAGGAAAGCAAAATATTAAGAAGATTCTTTAGGTTGTTTCCTTACTGCTGCAAGTAGGAAGTCTCAGAGAGCAGTACAAACTGTTTGCTTGAGAATTCACGCAATGATTTCTCCCAGATGGCCTTGACTGGATGAACTGACTCTTAAGAAACCATTAGGTAGGAGTTACTGGAAATTAATGCACAACTTTCTGCTACAAAGCACGACCTGTTCTTCTTGCCATTAAAATCATTAATATTGACATCCATTTTTAATACATGCCTCACAACTGCCGCTTCACACCTTAATCAGCTAATTAATATTCTCAGTTTTAGTCACACAAATAATCTTATGGACTATCTTTTCCCTAATTTGAGACAGCAGTTCATTTAGCTAAAAAAAAAAACAAAACCAAACCTCCTGTTTCCTTCTTTTGACTGTGTTTCAGGGAGAGCTTCTTACTTTTAAAATGCAGACAAGCATTATGTGTTGCTGAGGTTGGAGGCAATTCTTGTCTGTGAAGGCTGCAGATTGCTACGTAAAACATAAGAAAATCTTCCAACAGCAAGTTGCTGCCTGAGTCAGTTCTTGTAAGAACCTTGCTCAGCCAACTCTAGGCAATCTCGCACACTTTGTTTTTCACCAGCAGATTATTCTTTTTCCTTCCCCACACTCCAATCCCCTGAAGACAGATTTCCCAAATTGCAATGCACCAGAGACAACAGATTTCGAGACCCCACATTATATGAAGGCTATGCTTTGAAGAGTTATTTTTATTTACCCATTTAATTTAGTGGAAAAGAAAATACAGAGCAAAAGCCTGAGAAGAAATTAAACTAATTAC
The DNA here is from genome assembly GCA_013399895.1 of Serilophus lunatus. Classification (NCBI taxonomy): domain Eukaryota; kingdom Metazoa; phylum Chordata; class Aves; order Passeriformes; family Eurylaimidae; genus Serilophus; species Serilophus lunatus. Next base: position 420,661 of record VXBA01001574.1, read on the forward strand.
ATAATTTTAATTATTACAGCTATCATTTAAATGTATAGTATACTTAAATGTAATAGCTATCATATTTACTTTTGAAAGTGATATAAAATTGTTTTTCACTTGAAGATTTTCAAGTTTCAGGTTTTACATTTCCCTTCATCATTCACAAAGAGTTTAAAGAGCACCAGTTTAAAAAGTATTCAGAGGCCAATTGTAAAATAAGTAAAGTAAAACTAACTTTGAACTCAAACTTCATTGCATGTTTCAGAAATTAACGTCTAGAAATATTAATTTCACAGGATCTGTAAGGTTGGAAGGGATTACTGGAGGTCATTCAGTCCAAACTCCTTGCTCAAGCAAGTAACAGAGCAGCACAGGAAGTACGGAATGGAACAAAACCTTGAAGTTTGACTGTGAAATCATCATCAGCAAAACAAACTCTACCTTTTCTCTAAAAGCAGTTTAAGTTTTTATTTATTTCATTAAATCATCATAATAAATATTGATACCTTAGCATTCAAGTATTTGATTTGCAATAATTTAATTTGTTTCCTGAGCATCTTTTAGTATCGAGGGAATTAGAAACAGTGTTTGTGTTAAACACATGATTATATTTAAAAGTATATCACTTCACTAACAGTTCTTGAAGTACTAACAGCTTAGTCAAAACAGATCACAAAGCAAAAATCACTGATCTACAAGTTTGACTGAATTTCAGCAGGAGATTCATAATAAGAGATGGAGTTCCAAACAAATCCTAAATAACTTTAAACTATCACCTTAATGTAAGTTAATTCCAAATTTATTATCACTGCAGTCTTCGTCTACTAGTTATAAAAATCAGAATTCAGACACTGGGAGATGAGGGAGTCATGAAGGGGCTGTGGTGATGGCATGAGAGATGGGGGAAAACATTATATTTACTTATCGGCATATATTTTTAAAATACGTGTACTCATCAAATATACACCTACCATCTTAACAGTAACAGGCATCTCTGAAGATATGAGTACATCCAAACCATACAAGACATTGGACTACAGGTCACACACTACAGACTATTTATTACTAATTTCTGTTAGAAGTTGGTTGTGTGTCTTTAACAGCTAATATCGTTATAATTAAGCTTTCCTCCTAGCATAGTTCTTTTCCACTTTCTAATAGTCCAGTTTAGAGACTTATCTCTGCCAAATTTTATGCTTGACTAGAAGAGGGCCTATTTTCCTTTAGGAAGCGAGTTCTTAATACACTAAGCCCTTACTGTTTGTTGACCATTAGTCAGCACTTCCCTATGACCCATCCCTTTCCTCCACTCCCTTTCAGCTCCAAATGCTGCCATGAAAAGCTTCAAGCTTCTTTTTTTGTTTTGTTTTGCCTGCAAAATTCACAAAGTATTTTATATACTCCTTTGAGCATGAAGTAGCTTTTCTCCATTAGTATTAAGTCACCTTGAGTCCCTGGACAAACGGAGTTCCTTTCATCTCTGAGACAGGTTTCCTATAGCCATCACCATCATCATTTTTATCACCATCGTACAGGACTACTTTTGTCCAACAACTAGGCAGCCAAAATTGTTTTAAAACCTTTAATTCAAACAAAATTGCAAGTGCAAACTCTGAAGGTTGTCTAGATTTTGTCTCTTTGCTTGTATTTCCTCATTCAGTAGCTAACATAACATTCCAAAGACAAAACATATTTGTTTCATAACCCATGTTTGGAAAATATACTACTACTAACCTCAGAACAACCAATGAGCACTATCAGATATCAGTAATTTTAACAGTTGAGTAGTAAGACACAGCTTTTCTGAAATTTAAGCAGTAAATTAGAGAACACAAATAATGGAACAATATTCATTCCAGTTCTATGTCAAGTTCTCACTAAGCAAGCCTTTTTATAGGCTGCCTGATACACACCTGCCAGGGCAAGACACCTAAACTGCATATGAACAGCTCCAACATAGTGACTCACTGTCACTGCAAACTTCAGAATATATCCACTCTTGCCCTTTAAATTCAGCAATCTAGATTGTCATCTTCAGATCAGAAGATGTAAACCAGTACCTGCAGGCAAAAAAAGGAGGATATATCGAGAGGAGAATGAAACTCCCAATATCTTTTATAATTAATAGCACTTCATAGTCACCCACAATTAGCTTGCTAAAACCAAACACAGAGCTAATATAATCCTTTTGGCCTCCAGTAATTTTCAGCATTACAATGTCTGATCTGTATTTAGTGATCTGAATCAATTGTTTCTAGTCACCACATACAGAAAGTTTCTTGTAACAGATGCCTTTTTTATTATATCAATTTTACGTTCAAAATCACAGAGGAAGGAAACAAACCACTCTGCTTGCTGGCTCCAAGTTTCTTAGTTTTGAACTAAGATGCTTGAATAAACCAAAAAAAGTAAACATTTACTTGGTTAATGCTTTCTAAGCTGTGGTTTAACACTTTATAGTTCCAGGTACTTACTCAGCAACTTCCAGAATTTATCACTCAAAATTAGGTAGCAAACATACACTGTTTAGTGTTATCTTAAAATTTATTCTGCAATCACTTCATATCACCACACAGGTCATAATTTTAAACTTTATCTGAAAACGTTTTAAAAGTAAACTACATTAAAAAGAAATAAATCTGTTCCCAAGTTCTGTGACTCTAGTTGCATATATTGGGACATTAAGGTTTCTCATCACTTCTTTGCTATCTTGTTATCCTTTAAATGTATTTTCAGAAATTAATTTCTTCAGAAAATTGTTGCAAAATATTTATGTCCAAAGGAGAACTGAAAAGGACTGATAAAGGTCTGACAATGTAAGGTGCTTCTCTACAAGAAATCTACTTACATTTTCATGCATATCAAGAACAACAAAATTTAGGAGTATAACAAGGGCAAAGACTATGCTGCAGAAGACAGTCAAAGTATCTAGGATGAAACAGAGAAACTCGACAAGGCCCTAGAGTTGAGTGGCTATATTTCAGAGTCCCCATTTCTTTGTGCTACATTTTTCCTCACCTCTGACTTGACTACTTATATGCTGAGCTAATTACTTAACTAACTTCCAGTAGTCTTGTAATCTAGCAGTCTATCTCCTACTCTTCTACAGGGAGCAGCTGCTTGGACAGCAAGCATCCCCCAAGCAGCCAAATACCACCTTCTGTGCTAGAGCATGCAGAAAGTTGGCTGAAAGCTGCTGCTGCCAACACTGCTTCCACATGAGAGAGGAGGGCCTGAGGGCAACACTCCTCCTGCTCACAGAGCAGGCCAGAACTGCTCTTTGCTGATTTTGTCGATACAATCAATGCAGGAGGTGGTAAGCAGATGTTGCATTTGTCCCTTAAATACAGTAACTGCAGTGAGACCCCATCACATTGTCAATGCACACAAGGCAAACAAATATGTTGATGGAATCACTACTAAAATATACTTAAAAAATCATTGATGATAAGGGACTTCAAACAAATCTATTTCCTGGATATCTTCATCAGAAACTAAGTCATCTACCATCTTATCTCAAAATTACTGTATTTGTTAGAGTAACAATGTCCTGCAGGTGAAAGCTGCTGTAGAACAGTTTGCATAAAAATAAATAACATCCATTGAAAATTAACTTGCATCCTATCCAGAACTGTGCAAAAATCTAAATAAACTGTTTAATTCCTGAAAACCTGTAGCTATGAGACAATGAAACTTGTGCAAATTTCTGTATTATCATAAAAGTGAAGGGCACTAAATTTCAAAACTGCAGATAGGAAAACGAGGCTTATCTGACTCCATAAGTATTATTTATCGATTTTCAGTCAAGTAAAAAAACCCAATATATTTGTGAAACACTTCAGCACAGTACTAGGGGTGATTAATTAGGGAGTGGCAGAGGAAAGGCTGAAACATCCAAAGAAAGTGAATACTATAAGTATAAAAGAAGAAACACGTCTTGCAGAGGGATCTGGCAAACTTTTAATATCAACATTTCCTAAGAAGCCAAGCTGCATGAAGAGAAGCTGAAGTAGCCAAGGAAGGAGGTCGAAATGTGCAAATTTACAAACCACAGGAAGAAATCTTGCCGAGAATGAACAAACCCTTGAGTTCACTGGACAGAAATATATTGGTCTGGGAGATTAAACTGGGAGGCAGACTCTCACTGGAGTGGAAGGAAGTACTGAATAAAAACATTATGAACCCTCTCCTGCTCTTGGGCAGAGGAAGAACACAGAGCACTTCAGCTCAGAGGGGAGAAATAAATCAATTTGTTGAGCAGAAAACTATCGCAGAGGAGGAACACAACTTATCAGAGACTAGCAGTGGTAACAGATACAGGCGTCTGTATATCAGCAGCTGAAGAACAGCAAAAGAACATAATGAAGGAGGAGAGAAACTAACAGCTGATAGGTTAAGAACATTTTTTTGTTTTGTTTTGAATCTGTACAAGCCAAAAAAACCCAACCCCACTTTACATACTTGCAAAGCAAAACTACTGTTCCTTCTTTAAGCACGCATCTGAGAAACAGAAAACACACCATCAAAAGCTACAAAACACTAAGTTTTACAATAAAAAATACACTAGCTGCGCCCAAGAAATGCAGTGAGAATTATTTTTCAGTGTTGTGCAATTTCTTCTCTTTTGAAAATCTTGTCCTCCACCCCAAAGAAAATAAGAAAGGAAAAATCTCCTCACTCTCACACCACAAATAATTACATGAAATGCTTTTACTTCACCATAACTGGTAACAACCAAGATTTTCCTTCAGTTTTGAACTAAAGAGTTTTCTAAATGTGCAACAAATATCCCAGTACCCTACAGAAACGTACTGTACGCAATGTGGTAATGCTGTTCTCAGCACAGAGAATGTCAGCACTGACTTAGCAGTTTTGTGCACAAAGCTGCCTATTTGCTCCTTGCTCTCCTTGCTTTTGCTTTGCTGATCAAAGGAGTTGCCAAGTTTTTTCTTTACCATTACAAGGCAGGAAAAATGGCTCTCCTTGGAGAGGCCCCTTGTGAAGGTCACAAAGGTTAGCTCCACAAGCCCTGGAGTCTGCTGTGATGCTGGAGTGATTGGCTAGCTTCCCTGCAGTTACCCTGCATTTCCCCTCCTTCACAATAGTGCACTGGTTATGGAAACTAAATATGAAAGAACATGGTGGGGGAGGAAAGAATTTCTATGGAGACATTCTAAAACACTCAGAAGTTCTACTTGCTTGAGCAGCCTGAAAATCCAGCATTCTAAAACATTCCAAAAAACATGCGGTTTCTTTCTGAAAAATTCACAATAAAGTTTTCAGCCTTCAATCCCTTCTTAACAAACATTTGAAAGGAAAAAACCCCAAAGTTGGCTTTTTCTTAGCATATGAACTTGTTTGCATTGGTCTGGAAAAAGTTTAAGACGTTTATTTGCTTCATCCCTGGACTTAATCAACTGGAACTCACAGGTCACAGCTTCTTAATGAAGACTGAAATGAAGTCAACTAATCAGGATTCAGATTGTTGCACCTTACAGCTCCAGAGGAGTATCACACCAGAGACATTTTTAAAAACTTACAGAATATATGAAAGTTTATTTATAGGTAGCAGACCCCAATTCCTTTTAGGTCCTAAAGTTAAGTAATGAAGACATCTTGAAATATTCAGCAAAACAATCATTGTATTTCTAAGTGGCTGTTTAAATACACTCTCCATATTCTACACACTCAAACCTATCAATCCACAGGCAATCACAACTATTCGGGTTTTCTTCTATACATAAAAAAAATAACCTCTAGGGTATACACCGAAAGCTCTAGCCACTTTGAAACATCTGCTCTTAGAAAGCAGATTCAAGTAGCATAAATTTTGTATATTGAAGAAGGAACTTTTTGAGGCTTCTTATTTTGGGGGCACAATTTCCTATCACTTTACAAATAAAACCCTTATTCTCAGCATTGCTCAAAAAGCCTTCTCTGAAAATCAAGCCAAGCTCTTACCTCTCTATGTAACTGCAAGTGTCAAGTTCTGCCTCCAGTGCCATCATCCAGATGTTTAGACAGATGAGGCCAATTAAAACTCAGTCATCAGTGTGTTTGATGATGAACCCACCTTCTGCAGCTGTTCTGAGTTCATTATGTTACCAGGAGTCAAAAGTACTTCCAGAATAGTCAATTGTACAGCCCTACTAACTAGGTATAACAACCTGTTTAAGTACTCTCGAAACTTAACAATATCCAGTAAGAGAGTGGCTTACATTGTAGCTTTTTTCTTCCTGAACAGAATCAACAGACTTCCTCTTCTTAAAGAGTTGCCCTTTTCACAAAACACTAAGGAAAACAAACCCTCTGTATTGGGAGACACCAATAAATCACCGAGAATATCAGAACCCCAAGCTGAAAAAAATAAAATACATCCTTAAGGAAGGAATACATCCTCAAAGAAGGAATATCATCGTTCATATAGAAACACAATGCAAGTGGGATTTTAATGCAGTTACTTCAATTTATTCACCTGTAAAAAGATACAACAAAAAGTACAAACACCTCCAGGGGTCTCCAGAACTATTTCACCTACAAGTCCATATGTAAATGCATGGACATATAACAGCCATATTGGAACAAAAAGCAAAAGTATATGTAGAAAAGAGCTGCACCTGATTATGATTAATATTTAACGGAGAAACTTTGTAAAAAGCACAAAACACAATCCCAAATTCCTGTTTTCCTCTTTTTTAGGAGATCTCTTATCACAAATACTTGCCATTTTGTTTGGGTTTTTTTAGCTAGAATAATAAGGGATAGCACTTCTGACTGAAAACATTACCAAATTTCTCAAGCCTCTTTGGGGCTCTTTTGGACCACAAAAGGCTGCATATCTAACATACAACAAACCCATGCCCCCCTGTGCTCCCATACAAACGCTGGAACACAATGTGCTGGGCAACATAAAACACAGAACCAGACTACCTAAAACATTTACACCACCAACAGATCACTTAACATTTCAAACTTGTCATGAAAAAACCCAAGAGGAGAAAGGATTGAGTGAAGAGTCAGTAACACAGCCTATTTTGCTACCAGGCACATTTTTGTTCATCTTAGTATAGGACAGAAATTCTTATCCTTCTGGCTGATACTGCTGTGCAGGCCAAAAAAGCCTCCCATAGTATATTAAAGCATTTGTCCTGCCTGTTACTCAGATGATGGATACAAGGGAAAAAATACTCCCTTATGCCATCACCTACCCAAACCACAATATAGGGGGCTCTGCTGATGTAATCACATTTTCTGACAGGTATTTACTTCATGAATCACAGAATTTCCTGAGTTGGGGGGGGATGACCCATAGTTGGATTATCCAGTTCAACTCCTGGCCCTGCACAGGACCATCCTCAAGAGTCACACCATGTACCTGAGAGTATCCTCCAACCACTTCTTGAGCCTGAGTCAGACTTGGTGCTGTGACCACTTCCCTGGGGAGCCTATTCCAGCATCCAACCACTCTTTGGGTAAAGAAACTCTTTCTTACGACTCTATTAACTCACTCCTATCTAAGGAATTAAATTTAGTATCTGAAAAATGTAGAGATACATCAGCTCACTGCAGCTCCTGTATTCTTACAGACATCGAGGCTAAGAGGAAAGAAAAAAATCTCCGAAATATTTAAAGTATCCGTAAGTATCAAAACCAACAGTAGACACTAATAAATGTACAAAAAGCTCTCCATAAGCAGCAGTAAGGTCAAGACACCACCCAAACCTGTAACATGAGAAAAGGCTAAATTTTAGAACTACAGTTTTTTAAGTTTTTATGTTAAAGGTTGAGATTGCTGCTGTAATGCTTTAATGATGACACAACTGAGCCAAGGAATAGATGCCCTGTAACCAGCCTCTTGTTTCTGCTGTATGTTACGCAGGAAGAACATCCAAGACCGCTTTGGAAAGCAACCCACTTCAAAGACACTTTTTAAGAAAATGCTGAGAAATTCCCTGATACAAGACTCTAGCAATGTAAGAATCTGTCCAGTGGATGGAGAACCGAGTATCCTACATCAATCCTGAAACTGTTCAAAAGAAAGATGTTCAGGGCTGTAGCCTTTTTTTCAGTAAGTTACAGAAAAATTACTAAAAACAGCCTGAACACTTATCTTTCTTAAAATGTGAATTGAAAAGACTTTGATTTGTGCCCAAACCTCAGGCATTTCATTAACACCTCAGTTTCATTTTATTTTAAGACTTACGATGTAACCAACAGGTCAATGAGGTTATGACTTCTAAATTAACAAAAAAGTTACATTAATTGACATAAAACATGAAAGGAGAAAAATATAGAGAAACATGAGGATGCAGATCAAAATAATTTAGTTTTACACTTTCCATTTCACCAGTATGGATGGCTCAACTCATTAAATATCATGTGACCTCCAAAGTTGGGTTTTTAGCTTAAACTGTGACAGGCTTTATTTTTTATATATAGTCTATAAACACCAGTAAAGCTAATACTGTGTTGCTTAAACGTGCCCAGTATTTCTTGGAAATTTAAATTCTGACATCATATAAAAGTGCAACTTCTAAAATTTTTACACCAGAGCGATATTATCACAATTTAATTGTTCACCCCAGACAACCTCACATGTACCCTCAGAGGCAAACCTGACCTACTGAAAACAAAACTGAAAAAGTTTGAGATTCAACACTACTCGATTTCCAAGTCCCTGGAGCACGGGGTTACATTTCCATATATGAATGAACAGAAAAAAAAAAATAAATCATGAGCCCAGGAAAATCAAGCACATAGACAACACTTTGAGAAAATCAGCCTTATTTTGATTCAACACTCTCTAAGCATATCTTAGTCATCAGAAAGATTCAAATTCTTCATGAGTACAGTTGACTAAAAAACTCTGGTGAAGCGGCAGGGGAAATTATGGCCCACTTACTAAGCTTCCATTTGTTATGCGAGAGTGCTATTTATAATGTCACATGCTGCAACTTGTTCCCAAGCTAGCTAAACCTACATGCTTAATTGACTCAATAGACAATGCTGCATTGTCAAGACTAATCTTTTCCTACAGGCTACAGTTTCTAAACCATGAAAGCTTTTATACATTTTAATTTTTTTCAGCAGTCCTGAAATCGGAAACCTTCAAAATACACATGCATATATAGACAGACACACAGTATGTATTGGAAGAGCTACTCCATCGACTGCCACTAAAACTCACACATCTATATGCAAACTGAGTCATCAGAAAGTCCAAGTATTTTAAAGAACATAGGAACTTAAAGAGCCTTCTGACTCCTATTTTAGACGAAGGGACTAAGGAAGAAAAAGCCTGGGAACAGGTTCATGTCACCAATATACACCACGTGATGAATGGAGCAGCAGCTCTTGCATCACACTAGATTTTGACTAAGCCACCTTATAAAGTATTTGTTTCAAGTTACTTTCCAAGAGTAAGGTTTTGGGAACTTCTAATTAGTTTAAAGTCTGACAAGTTCATAATTAAGAACCAATTTAAACAAAAATTACCCTGAATTCTGCAGACAGGCTGGATTAACAACTCCTGCAGACTACCTTAGTTTTGCACAAGTTTCATGAAGTAATTCAACAGTGAAATCGAACTTAAGTTTTTGAACATTTGCATACCAACTATCAAAATAGTTGTCAAATTTAGTAATTGAATCACTTCTATTCCTAATTTATTTGGAAGAACAAATCGTTTCAGTCTTTTAGCAGAACTGAAGTCTTCATAATACCACCAAGCAACTCTGACAGGAGCACTTGAGTTCTTTCAGTCATGATTGACAGGTTTAAATGCCTACAAAGCACAGAATAATGTTCACCTAACAATTGCTAAAATACAGAGAATACAAGTTAAGATAAACATTAAAGACATCAGTGTATAGATATATATATATTTTTCTATACAGACTTGATGTTTAATGAGTTTACCTTTCAAATTTTTATAATTTAATGAAGATTGTATTTGAACTCCCTCTTTTTGTTGCTAGTATCTCAGCAAATAGCACTTATCAACACAAACAATCATCCCCTTTACACAGCAATGCTTTACTCTGAAGGCAGCCTCCAAAAGGATATATTTTCATACAAGCAACAGTTCTTGAACAACGTGACAGCACGAGTAACACTGCTGAGCATGCTGCATGCAGCACAGTGCTGATAAAACTGGTTTAGATAGTCTCCCATGTCTCATGCTTCATTGACTCAAACTGAAAACAGCCTTTTAAAACACAGGAGAGTTAAATTAACAATCATCATGCCTTTCCTTTATAATGCATCTCTTTCATATTTCCCCATACCAAGAAGCCATCAGTTTTATACTGTAGGAGGATAAAATAGCTTTGCAAAAACAATGTATGACTCCCTTTAATAACATGCTGAAGGGCATCTGGTCCTATTTTTTTCACGGCTTCGTAAAAACACCATTATTCTATCTAACTGCTAAAATTAAAAGAAAAATATGTAGATAGAAAACTACTAAATTACTTAAAGCATAAAAAATGGAGTCCAAAAAGTCAAGCCGTGTTGGAAAGATGCTCTTTCAATTGCCACAGGGTCTAATGATATTTTGACAAGACTACAATTATGCTTCTGTTATAAGAACAGATCTTGTTCTCGAGGTCTTGCCATGGTAATACTGCTTTTAATTAATGCTTTTGTTGTGAAGAGTTCCCTTAGGCAGTAATAAATTTTATAGTAATTTCAGTATGTAGCATGTATTTCCCCACACTATTTATTGAAAATTTCTCATCATTTGGCCTCATAGATAATGCCCAAACACTTGCTTCCCAGAAGGCTTCAAAACATGGCTAACCACTGCTGTGCTGAGCAAGACATTGTTAAAACATGTCTTCATATGATTGTTTTCCTCTGCTTCGCTCAAGAAGAAAGAAACATGACATGCCTAACAGGCAAACCCACAAGAGAACCAAATCTCCTTTTAAACATCAGTCCCTGTTTCACTTTCAGGACATGGCACACACATCTTCCTTCTTTTCAAATAGTTGATACATGCTTTCAGTGTATTACCGTTTAAACAGAGTTGCAACCGTTGCCAAAGCATCATGAGGTTCTGATCTTCAATTACTATCACTGATCACTAAACCTGGGTAAAACAATACAAGTGTAGCTTTTCTTCTTGCAATCCACTGCAAAACCCATCTCTTGAATTTGTAAAGTCGCTCTAAAGGAAGTTACAAGCCAGAGCTTCAGGACACAGGCTATTACTGAAGCTGTGGAACTACAGACACACACTTCCCTGAGGCCTGAGACAAGTACAGTACTGGGTGGGAAATGTTATGAAATCCCTGTCAAGAAAAGTAGGCCTCAAATTTAATCTACTCACTGCCTCTCTCTACCGCAAACAGCTATGAAGTAACCAACTTGGTTTTGATTTAAATGTTATTAATGAACTCCACAACAAAGTGGCAAGTTTCAAACTAATTCCTCTATGCCAGTTAAAATTGGCTTTACAAGGTATTTAGATAGATTGCATTGACTTCGAAAAGCTAAATCAATATACAAGCTGTTGGCTTTACAGACTGCAGGGATACGTGTCTGATCTCTTAGAAGTGAAATAAATTTTGGAATCCTGTCCTCCCCATTTCAGTTTCTCCTGCATGGTCTTTGCATGACTTCACAGGAAGTAAACATTTAATAGAGCAGTATTGGTTAAGAATAAATGTATGTATTGTCAATAGTTAAATTCATGGATTACATTCTTAAGAAAGTTTATCAAGAAGGTCAACTACGTGACAGACATCCCTACTGTTTCCAAATTCTCTGGTTGTAGCTGGAAAGTGCATCAGTCTAAAAGGGCATCATTTGAATTTTTCAGCCAGATTGGATTTGTTTGTGCAGTCTAAAATCCAATTAACTAGTAAAAACAACAGTATGTTCATCTCCAAGTTGTGTGACTGTGATTTGCAAAAGCAACCAATAAAGAGTTCTAAGCCATGCAACGTCATAAAAAAATGAAGTTATTTAGTATGGACTCTATTTAAACAGCTTAACACACGTAAGACACCTCACACACAGAACCAAGCAACTGTGACTATGTAACTATTTTTAGAATCAAACCTACCACAACTTTGAGCTTTTGCCATCTTAACTGCCAATTTCTTTTACACTGCTGACATATTTGCCCAGAAAATAACTTACTGATGGACTTCATCAGAGGTCAAACCCAAACCAATAATAAACACAGGCTTTCTTTAAAAAGGGTTGATTTGCCACAACCAATAGAAATTCCCTGGTTGCCTCTGAACACCATGCTATAGGCATCGATCAAAGAAATTATCCTTTTGACCCTTCCCCTTTTCTTTCAGAGGAAGCTGTACCACATTACTCTGCTCCCAATATATTTCGCACAATGAAGTAAAACATAACCTTGGAATAAAAATGGATTCATCAAATTGAAGCAGACTGAATAAAGAGTTAAAATACTAGACTTCTGGCAACCAATCTTAGTACTACTAATACCAAATCATTCACTAGAGAAGGCAGTATTCAGTCTCTAAAAACCTGGCTTCAATTAAGCATACAATCAAAAAGCTTGTGTTCTGAAACAGAGAAGTATTAAAAAAGGAAATTGAAGTAATTAGTTTTTACTGTCTCTCTCCTGTTGTTACTGGGTGACATTACCATCAATGGCATATGTGTTACTAATAGAAACAAAAAATAGCTCACAACCAATGGATAAGAAAGTGCATAAAACTCACGACTGAGATTTATTGTCTGTCCTTCTGATTTTGATACACTGGCTAAGCTGCATAGCTACTCTGTAAAGACTATTAAAAACCACGTGAAGGATCTTAAAATAGAAAGATTTCCAGAATCAGAACTACAACCTTTAGATCGCAGGCATGCCTGATAATTTCTACTATGAAAGAAAAGAAATTTCATGCTATACAAATGCCTTGACAGAATTTACACAAAATATCTAACACTGCTATAATTTTTCACTCCAAGGATATGTCAGTCATTGAAAGTCTGTATTGAACGCTAAGAATTTTAATGGCATTTATTTTCTACTATATGCTCATATGTTACAATTCTGACTTCTGATTAAAATCCAATTGTGTGTATTTTGATCTATATAACTGATTATGTACATATGGGAGAATAAAAGGTTCACAGACGAGTTGAATACATCTTTCTGTAATGAACACATACACTGAAACTATTTGCTCTATCATCATATAGTAAGACAGTTAATTAAAGCATTGAAAGTTTACTTTACTTTTACAAAGCACAGCAGTTAAACCAAGCTAGTCAACTGGAAGAACAAGTCATAAATCAAAAAGGAGTTGTGTGTAGCAAGGAACAACTTCCATTTTTTATTCTGATGTCTGAGATGAACCACAACTGCAATAACTATTTACGTAAGGAACATGGAAGAAGAGATTTTAGAAAAGCATTGAACGTTAGAAAATTCATAAAATACTAGTCTTCACCCACTTTTAAATGGTTAGTAGAATTATCTGAAGACAACGCATACAGGCTCGAATTCTTTGTTAGTATCAGTTCCTCCAAGAATAAACCATGAGAAATACCCTTACTAGCAGACGTGCAGCTACATGTTTCTTTTTTCCCTACATCAATTCCTGTTGGTCACTCAGTATTCTTCATTACTCTGCTTTGCCTATGGCAAACAAAACAGCCACCTGTATTTTCTGAGAACAAAAACCACTGCAAAAAACCTGAGCCTATCCCTCCTCTCAGGCTTCCATACCAAGCCTAACTTTACTATAGGACATAAAGCAGTAGCATACTAACTTTGCCACTAAAAAGCATTACATACTGTATTGTATTGACTGCAATTTAAATTTCAAACTGTCACTACTATTTAAAACTGAGCTAAATCATTACCTGTTTTATTGTTCTTGCTGAACAACTCTTATTCAACACAATGGAGAAATTAAAAAATGCCAATTCTGTATTATTCTTCAGTTCCTTTCTGTTTCATTTTCCCCTCTAAGTCCTGCCTCACGTTACCTGCTGTATGAACTTGTAACTTGCTCTACACTTTTATTTTGGTTGTAGCTCTGCTTTGAGAACTTGCAAGATGTTCAAGAACAACAAAACTGCCACAAAAAACAAACTAAAAAACAAGACTGTGGTCTGGATACAGCTATGAACAAAATTATGTGTTCACCCTTCTTAATAAAGCTTGCACTTTCTGTGATTTAGTCTACTGACACAGACCATCAGAGTATCTTAAACTTTTGCTTGCACAAGTCTTCCAAAACTTCTGAGAACAGAAAATATTAATTTTTATTTTACCTAGACCAGGAACAGTTAGAATGGCAAAAGACCCAAGTCTTGCATAAGTACAATAGTTTTACTGCTAAATACCCCACTTAAAACAGGAGCAACTCAGAATATTTATCAATACCTCACTTTAGATCTAAACCACTTTTCTTCTATAGAAGATTTTCTCCCCTCACAATTTTATTTTTAGCATGCTTTGATCAAATTATTACTGAGTATAGTTTTGTGCCACTAAGGCAGATACCACAGTGGGAGTCACAGACCACCCAACCAGGATGAAGAGGAAGATGAAGCATTCTATAAGCAGCTGGGAAAAGTCTCACCATCACTAGTTCTTGTTCTCATGGGGGACTTCAACATATCAGATACAAATACAACACAGCAGAAAGGAAAGGAAACAGTCCAGGAGGTTCCTGGAGCTTGTGGAAGAGACTTTCCTGACATAGCTAGTGAGGGAGCCAACTAGGGAAGGCATCCTACTGGACCCTGCTGTTTTGTGAGCAGAGAAGGACTGGCAGGTGGTATGATGGTCAGAGACTGTCTTGGGCGCTGAAGTCACAAAATGTCAGTTGTTGATTCTCAGAGAAGTAAGGAGGGATATCAGGAGAACTGCCAGCTTGGACTTATAAAAGGCAGACTTTGGCCTGTTTAGGAGCCTGTTTGAGAAAGTGTCTTGGGGAGGCTGTCCTGAAGGACAAAGGAGTGAGGAAGGCTGGACAATCTCTCTTCTTTCAGAAGGAAATCTGAAAGGTGTGGGAACAGGCCATCCTCACGTGGTAAAAAGATGGCCTGGCTGAATAGAGAGATTTGGCTGGACGTCACAATAAAAAGGAGTTTATGATCTTTGGAAGAAGGGGCAGGCAACTCATGAGGACTAGAAGGATGTTGTGAGGTTCTGCATGGAGAAAATTAGGACCACAGCACAACTAGAACTTAATTCGGCTAACGCCGCTAAAGACATTAAAAAATGTTACTATAAATGTGCTAGCAGCAAAGCGGAGCTGAGGAGAATCTCCGCCCTTTAGTAGAAGCAAGGAGAAGCACAGTGACAGATGAGGAAAAGGCTGAGGTCCTTAATGCCTTCTTTGCCTCAATTAATAGTAAGACCAGTTGTTCTCTGGGTACACAGTTCCCTAAGCTGGAAGACTGGGATGGGGAGACAATGAAAGTCACATAATTCAAGGAGAAATCATCAGCAACCAGCTACACCACTTAGACACACACACATCTGTGGGGCCAAATGGAATCCAACCAAAGGTCCTGAGGGAGCTGGTGGAAGTGCTCACCAAGCCACTTTCCATCATTTACTAGCAGGCCTTGTTAACCAGGGAGGTCTCAGGTGACTATAGGTCAGCAAACGTGATGCCCATCTACAAGAGGGATGAAAGAGGATCCATGGAACTACAGGCCTGTCAGCCTGACCTCAGTCCTGGGAAGGGCACAGAACAGATCATCTTGAGTGACAACATGCAGCATATGCAGAACAACCAGGGGATCAAGGCCAGCCAGCACGGGTTTAGGAAAAGGCAGGTCCTGACTGAAAAACCTGATCTTCTTCTGTGACAAGGTAACCCACTTGGAGGATGAGGGAAAGCCTGTAGATACTGTCTACCTGGACTTCAATAAAGCTTTTGACACCATTTCCCACAGCATCTGCCTGGAAAAACTGGCTGCTCATGGCTTGGACAGGTACACAGTTGACTGGATAAAAAGCTGCCTAGATGTCTGACTAGAGTGGTAGTGAATGGAGTTACATCCAGCTGGCAGCCAGTCACTAGTTGTGTACACCATGGCTCAGTATTGGGACCAGTCCTGTTCAGTACCTTGATGTGACTTGGATGAGAGGATTGAGTGACCACTCAGTTTGCAAATGACACCAAGTTGGGTGGGACTGTTGATCTCTTGGAGGGCAGGAAGACTCTACAGAGGGATCTGGACAGGCTGGATCGATGGACCAAGACCAACTGTATGAAGCTCACCAAGGCAAAGTGCCAGGTCCTGCCCTTGGGTCACAACAACCTCAGGCAGCGCTACAGGCTGGGGGAAGAGTGACTGGAAAGCTGCCTGGCAGAAAAGGACCTGGGGGTTTGTCAACAATGGCTGAACATGAGCCAGCAGTGAATCCAGGTGGCCAAGAAGGTCAGTGGCAGCAATAGTGTGGCCAGCAGGAGCAGGACAGCGATTCTCCCCCTGTATTTGGGGGCCACACATGGAATCTTGTCTTCAGTTTTGGGCCCTTAGTACAAGAAAGACATCAATACGCTGGAGCATGTTCAGAGAAGGGCAACGGAGATCAGGAAAAGTCGAACATAAATCTTACGTGGAGCAGCTGAAGCAGCTGTGGTGGTTTAGCCTGGAGAAAAGGAGGCTCAGAGGGGACATTACCACTTTCTACAACTACCTGAAAGGAGGTTGGAGTGAGGTGGTGGTTCACCTCTTCTCCCAGGTAACAACAAAATGGCCTCGAGTTGTGCCAGGTGAGGTTTGGATTGAGTATCAGGAAAAAATTATTCACTGGAAGGGTTGTCAAGCATTGGAAGAGGCTCCCCAGGGAAGTGGTGGAGTCACCATTCCTGAAGGTATACAAACGACAGGTAGATGGGCACTTTTGGGTGTTAGTTTAACAGTTGGACTCAAGGAACTAGAGGTCCTTTCCAAATTTAATAATTCCATGATTAAAAGTCACTCGTGGGTCAGTCATTAGTTCAGCTCAATATGTTTTTTTCTTACAGTAACTTTCTAATATGAGGTGTACGGTGTACAAAATTTACACTGTTAATAAAATAAAATTAATATCCTGATCCCTCACTAAAAGTTAACTACAGTAAAATGTTCATTTTCTGCAGATTTTACACCCTGTTAAATGCTTGAACAGACTGAAACTATGTTGAGTGCTTGTAGGCTTAAAAACACTTATATGCCTGACAAAAATCCAAGTTGCCTTCCTCCCATCACTCTTCCCAAAACCCAGAGTATTTCAGATCTACCAGTTAAGCTACAGGTTTTTCACTCTGATAAATTACAAGGAAACAGAAGATTCTATACAAGTGCAACACTATTTCATAACAGCTTTATTAGCACATTAACTATGATAGCAGAACACATCATATGGGCTAGCAGCTCAATTCAATGCACAAGTTTTTGACTAAAAACCCAACCAAAAACCTCAAAACCACAAACTAAAATTAAAAAAAACCCACAAACCACAAAACCACTACACACCCCTTCCTGATTTCAGCTGAATTTAGTTCACACATTGATTCTCTAACTGCAGCAAAGCCAAGTTTACACATATTGTTAGAATAAAACTAAGCTCAGACCTCAATGCATCAGCTACAGCATGCATACTGGATCAAGTACAATACTTATCAAGCATTAGAATGTGTCTTTTTTTCTGGCTTGTACGTTGGTTGGTTTTTTTTAGTTGCCAGTCCTAAGTAACTAAGATGTGTATTGGTGGGATTGGAAGAACCATTGGGTCACCCTAGTCCAGTTTCTATGCTAAAGGAAGGTGGTAACTCTACACAGATGGTTGCACTAAAACTTTTAGAAGTCCACAAGCCACACAAACGTGAATGCTTTTTCTTTTTTTTTCTCCATATGGTTCATTAAGAATTCCTTTTCCCCATTACTATTTTGCTGCTTTTGAAGTTCGTATTAAGCTACACATTAATGCATGGGTTTATTTACTAAAATGAAACCAAACAAAAAACCAGCCAGCCCAGAATCCCCATCTAAACCGCAGATTTGTTACACCAACTTAGCTGTACTTTTCCCTCTGTCCCCTACTGAAGTAACACACACTCAGAGCAGAAGATTGACATTTTCAGACCATCTTATACATTTCAAGATACTCCATTCAACAAGATCTACACTTCTATAAGCAGTACAAGAATGCAAATTCCACAACAAAAGAACATGTATCTACAGGAAATCAAACATAAGAAGGTTATGTGTTTGGTCTGTTTTTTTTGAACTTCTTGAGGAAGGCAGTCAATCAGCTCTCTAAATTTTAGATTAAGAATTATTATATTTGTTGAGCATTACCATAGCTGATATGATGTGCATAAAGATGAACTGAAAAACCTAAAGGCCCTCTTTTCTGGTAGTCCATAACAGAATATGGACTCAAGAAAGACAAGAATAAACATTGTGTCTTATTACTGGCTTGCTCTTGGAATGACTGTGTTTAATATTCACAGTGAATTTGTTTTCAACTAGCAACAGAAGAATACTGCTTAGAAACTTTCTCTCTGTTCTATCTGATTCTTTCTTCTCAGTTCTATCCTGTTCAGAAGTTAGTCCAAAATGAAAAAGCAACATTTCAATAAAGCTTTTAAAAAA
Source organism: Serilophus lunatus (assembly GCA_013399895.1). Taxonomy (NCBI): domain Eukaryota; kingdom Metazoa; phylum Chordata; class Aves; order Passeriformes; family Eurylaimidae; genus Serilophus; species Serilophus lunatus. The sequence goes on from VXBA01001574.1 coordinate 439,246, forward strand.
TGTTTATATTGGCTCTCCTTTAAAAGTAAGTTTATCATTCAGCTCAGTCATTACAAGGGTCATCAAAATATTTTTTCAGTACATCCCAGTGTAACAGAATAAAAACAGGTGTCAGTTAAATCTAAAATACATTTATTACAGACAAAACAAATGGAATAAATCCTGTCTGAAGCTGCTCAGAACAGAGCAATATAAAATCCAGTTATTTGTCCACAGGAAATAGTAACCATATGATTTTGAATTGTAGAGAGTAGTATTGAAAGTAAATATAAAAAATAAGTAAATGATACCAAAAAACCCCAATACGCACTCTTGCCCAAAAACTCCAAGACAAAAACCATGCCTCACCACGCAACCAACAAGCCCTTTCTGTAAACACCCAAACCCACTCAGTACATCCCAAGTGTAAATGAAAACAAACAAAAATGGCTCCAAAATTCCATTTGGTTTCCTAGGAAAATATTGCTAAAAATGTGGAGGGATAAATAATTAATATTTGTCAAATTGATTGCATAATTTACTGCTAAAAGTGGGCAACATTGTACAAATTATTTCAAAATCTCTAATAACATAAAAGATTTGCTTTATGATTATATTGCATACATTTTAGATTAACAATACTAAAACCCATCTGAAATACTTTATGGAATAGTGGCTTGTTTTGACAAAAAAATAAGAAAGATTCTGATGTCAGATGGAGTGACTCCACATGCATCTCTTTAGTGTCATCACTGATTTAAGGCTTAATTAACTCTCATAAAGTGGCTCTTCTTCTGCTTCCTCTCTGAGCAGTCACACCATGACCTGGATCAGAGAACAAATCCAATTGAAAAAATACCATCGCAGGCAAAAACTGACATATGGCTTATGACATAATTACACCAGGAACTATGCCAGCACAGCTTCAGCTACAGAACTCTGAGAGGCTGCCTCAAACAAAGTCTTCAAAGAAAGCCTGCTTTCACTTTTCAAACCTAACCTATTCTAACACCTTTAACCTCATCATGCTCTGCTGTCTTCCCATGACTTCACTTATTCACATCCCATGTGCCATGACAAGTTCTTCAACACCTGACTTACAGGGAAAAACTAAGACTAACTGTAGCAGTAAGAAACAGGGAGCCCTACTGCTGACAAATGACTATATCTGTGTATCACTGTGGCTGCCTCACACTGTAGGCATGATACTTGAATCAGGTGTGAAGTTAGCGCTGTAAGACTTCTTTTCAAAATCAAGCTACGTTAAAAGACACACCTTCCCAAAGGAAATACGTTTCTCTCTGTTCTATCTGATTCTTTCTTCTCAGTTCTATCCTGTTCAGAAACCCATAATTACAGTACACTGAGAGTACAAATATGGAGGATGATTTCATAGACAAGCAGCAATTTCTTCTATTTTGAATAGGATTCCCTGCTATTATGACTTAACACTCATCAAATAGATCATTTAAGGAACCATGTCATGTGCTAGCTGAAAAGCAATTACTGTATTTACACAACAAGTAGGCTGTCAGAGCAAGTTAAAAGAAATTGCATAAATACGATCACAACTGTAAGCAGTAACCTAGAGAACTGATCAACATCAACTAGGTATTTCAGGAAGGCAAATCCTTGGATGAGTTACTAAATACATACAAGACTATAATGTACAGCACAGTCATTTGGAGAACTTACTCAGTGGAAGATGGCACATGGGATGTCACAACACAGGACTAACTTACATATCTAAAACAGATTGAGAAACTGTGGTAGGTTGACCCTGGCTGGCCAAAGCCACACTCTCACTCCCCACCTCAGCTGAGCAAGGGAGAGAAAATATCACAACAGAAGGCTCATGGGTTGAAATAAGGGCAGAGAGGGATCACTCATCAATTACTGCCACAGGCAAAATACACTTGACACAGAGAAACAAGTTTAATTTATTGCTAATCAAATCACAGTGGGCTAATGAGAACTAAACCCAAAATCTGAAGACCACCTTTCCCCCACCCTTCCTTCTTCGTAGGCCTCAGCTTCACTTCTGATTTCTCTACTTCCTCTCCAACAGCAGTGCAGGGGAACAGGGAATGAGAGCTGCAGTCAGTTTATCGCACATTATCTCTGCCATTCTTTCCTCCTCAGGGGGAGGACTACTGTGGAAGTCTCTCCTGTAGGACACAGGCCTCCACTAACTCCTACCAACCTGAATCCTTCCCATAAGCTGAGGTTCTTCATGAACTGCTCCAGTGTGGGTCCTTCCCACAGGGTTCAGCCCTTTGGGAACAGGCTGCTCCAGCATGGGAGCAGGGTCAAGGTCACATGTCCTGCCAGTTAACCTGCTCCAGCGTGGGCTCCTCCCTCCACAGGGCCACAGGTCTTGCCAGGAGCCTGCTCCACCATGGACTTCCCCACAGGGTCACAGGCATCCACCTGCTCTGGCATGAGATCCTCCAGGGATTGCAGGTGGGTCTCTGCTCTGGCACTAGGAGCACCTCCTCCCCCTCCTTCTTTACTGACATTTGTGTCTGCATAGTTGTTTCTCTCACATATTTTTACTCCTCTCTCCAGCTACTGCTGTTCTGCAGCAGTTTTCCCCCTCTTCTTAAATAGATTATTAGAGAAGCACTACCACTGTCACTGATGGGCTCGGCCTTTGCCAGCAGCAGGTCCATTTGGAGGAAGCTTCTGGTAACATCTCACGGAAGTCACCCCTGTAGTCCTCCCCTATGTAAATATGACATGCAAATTCAACACAGCAAGTTTCTTCAATTTTTTTTTTAATCCTAAAAAAACATTACTTAAAGCTTGGCATTCCTTTTTTTTTTTTTGGCTAGTAGAGAAACTTCAGCTCATTTACAACATCAGTAGGTGTGAGTAGGTGCATCAGGAGCAACACTAGGTATTTTGCTCTGCTGCAGAGAAACCAGCTTCTGAAAGAGTATATTAATAGGAAGAGAGGGTGTGGTATCTCCATCCTTGGAGGTTTTCCAGACTTGGCTCAACAGTCACTTCTGACTTGATTTAGCTGTAGCAACATTTGCGCTTTCAGGAGAAGGTTGGATAGATAACCAATCTTCAATACATTCTAGGCTGGCTAGATAAAAATAAAAACACAAATGTCTGTGTTTGTAAATTTTGGGGTACTTGGGTGAGGAAGAAAAAAACATGTCAAGATCACCAGATGAATTCATGGTCCTTTGAGCTTCCAGTCAACTTAAGATCCTAACAATCCTGACTCTCCTGTGCACAATTAACTGATCTTCACTGAAAGCTTCCACTGAGCTAACCACTCAATTTCAGACTCAGACAACTGTCTTTTATCATCCATTCACTAATTGCCACATTTGAAACAATACATGAAATATCACAAAATCAGTCACAGCTGGTTGACAACCTTTCAAAAAAATCACAACTTTGGAGAGCTAAATGCTTTTCTTTTGGTTACTGAACTGTCATGATATGTAGACATCCTGCATAACACAAAAATATGGCAGAAGCACCTGGTAATATTAGGAAGAAAAGCATGGTATTGACACAAATGATTTTGCAACAAAAGTTAGTAGAATGAGTTTTAAAACATGGTTGAGATGGACATTCTTTCAGCATCACTGGAACTGCGTATACAAAGAAACAAACCATCTTCCAAATATGCTGGCATTCCTTACTTGTCTAATCACATATCCATTCAATTCAAGACATATATACACATATATCCACATATCATACACATATATCCACAAAACAATATCATCTACAAAGTATTTTGTTCTAGAAATGAATCGTGCTTGCATTTTTTTAAAGCCCATACACATCATTTCAGCACACCAGCATACTTCCATGTTATTGGAGCAGCTCCCAGTACGAGCTGGAAGCAAATACAGCTGACTTTTCTCTTTCAAGGTGAAGCCACCGAAGAAGTATTTGCAGCCCGAAGTTCATACAGAAGGCTTGACTTCTGAAGACACAGCAATCATAGTAGGCATTAAGTTCCAGAAACCCAGGACTACAAGATCTGATGAGGAACAGCAAGTGTTGTTTTTACAAAAACAAAACAAAAAAAAACCAAAAGGCAGCTACAGGATGAGGACAGGTTCTGATATGATACAAATGAACAGTTACTAGTAAGAAATTAAAAATAAGAAAACACACAGACACCACTAGAAGGGAGAATTAATAGCTTTTGCACCAGAGGTAGGCCTCTGATCTGGTAGGCCAGAGGTAGGCCTCTTCCACGGAGTCCCACACACTAGAATCTAGCCAAGAAGGAAAAGCAGCATGGAGTTTTACAATAATACAAAGTAACTCTTAGTCAACTGCTAATTGTAAAGAACTGAGGGAGGAGGGGAGGAGGCAGCTATATAGAATAAAAGAACAAGTTGCAAAAAGAATAAACTGAGTAATTTTTAGGTGAAAGGTTCAGAATGGTGAACACTATAAAACATTCCTAACCTTTTATTTAAAAAATAACCAAAACTGGAAGCGGCATGAGTTAACCATATGAAAAAGAAGGGTCGCAGGGATAACTGAAAAAAGCTTCCATCCCAGGAAGACCCAGCAGGTTAGGACTCCTCAAGTTTCAAAAGAAATAACTTGTAGAAGAAAATATATCAATCTTTAGCAGAATAAATATGCATCAACTGTTCATTGTCACTTCCAAAATAAGAACTGGGCGCCACTGAGTGCAGCTGCTGAAAGCCAAGCTAAGAACAGACTGAAGGCATTTCTTCATGCAGTGGATAGGCAAGCTGGGAGACTCTTCGCCAAAGCATGCAGCAGATGCTAAAACTTTTTATGGTCTCTAGGGGAGACAGAACAAGTCCTGGAGGACAGTAGGAAGCTGGAAGAGTTCTCGGAGAAGAATATCACACATTGATTGCCCTGTTCTTTTCCTTCCAAGAAATTCGCTCACGACCACTACTAGCAACGAGGTACTGATCCGGACAAGCACTCGGTTTGAATCAGTATAGGTAGTTTACAGCAATGCTGCTAACAAGCTCTCTTACAAAAGCAAAGCTATCAGGGCCTAGCAGTTGCTAAAAACTGAGTATCTTATCAAAAGCAGCAGAAGAATACTTAGGGAGAACAGTACAGCTACTTCTACTGCCTCCCTACTGCCAGTATTCCCATTGTTTATCTCCATGACAGCCACTCATCATCATCTGAATTTTTTCCTTCACTGGATCATTTTAAGATAAACATGTTACTCAGAAAGATACCTATATTAAACAACACAACACTATCACTTGATTCTGCAGTTCAGCCTTCCTGTAGGATCCTCTAGAGCTGATCTAAAACACTGGGCAAGAGCATGAACAAAACAACCTAATAGCTTTGGCACAAATATTTCTTCTTTAGCAGAAATATTGCCTCAAAGAGTATGCAAGATTTATATTAGCATAAATGGAAAGCTACTAGTTCTAATGAAGTGCAAATGAAATGACTGTCTTATGAAGCACAGCGTGACAGCACCAGTTGCTTCGGCACTGCAGTCTGTATATATTAATTTAGTAACACTTTTTGGAGTAATATACTTGGTTAAGTAATTGCTCACAAGAATTTGCAACTTACTTATTTTTCTGCAACTTGCAGAACAGATTTTTATTTGGAAGTCCAGAACCAAACTGCAACCTATAAAATAAAAGATCACCTTCTATCAAAGGTGTACCTTGCAGTTTGACTAAATGAAGAGAGATGGTATGTGCATATCTATCTACATACAGTAGGTAGGTGGAGCTGGAAAATTAATTGACAGTGGGTATCTAACTGAATGGCTACATTCAGTTCATATATATTTCAGTAAAGTATGCTAAGCTCTGGTAACTTTGTATCACAGCTGCAGGTGAGAGCAATAATGATGAAATATTTATCTGTAGAAATTGGAGAGAAGCTAGTTATTTCAACTAATTAAGAAGTAAAAGCACCATGTATTAGCAAAATTGTATGTTGGCTTGTATCTTTCACATAAACAATTTTACAAAGTTATAGGCAAATTATACACAGATCCTGGCAAAGCAAGAAGCATCAACACCAGAATCTCCTGTATTTCAAACAAATTTCATACAAACATTCATGCATGTTTGCATGAACAAAATGGTGTTTTGCTCAAGGTTTTTTCATGAGGATAACAGACTTCTTATAAACTGATTTACATAAAATTCGACTATTACAATTTTCACTTTACTAAAATTCTTTCGATCATTTTGTAAATTTGCTGTTACCTTGGGTTGGAAACCATTTAAAATCCTCCCTCTCATGTTTCACAGAGCAAGCATTTGAGGCCGTTTTGGAAGGGCAAAGCTTGGCACAGACCAGAGCCTACACTCCTACTCCAACAGGACTGCAAAGTGAAGAAGTCAAAGTTCACACACCATCCCTGAGTTGCTCACCACCACAGCAAGAACAGGGTTCAAACTGCAGCCCTCAGCAAAAGCCATACAAATATAGTTGTACCAGAAGGAAAAAAACAAGTTCTCTTCATGCTTCCCTGCTCCCTATTCCGATGCAACCTTAACAACCAAAGTTGGAAAATGGGTACCACAACTATGAATCTGAATTAAGATTCTTTTTTCTTGGAGGCAATGCCACATAAAAATTAAATTTGATTCATTAAGAAAATAAGGAACTGTCCAAGTTCCTCAACAAATTTGTATAATACAAAGCTGATCATGTCAGGACCCATCTGACAGCATAATAAAGAAAATGGAAAAACAGAAAATTTTGAATTGCAATCTATTTTTTAAAAGCATGTAATTAAGACTTCCTTTGACCTTGTTAACAAGGATGCTAAAATGTTAATTCTTAACTAACTGTTTATGCCAAAGTCTGCTTCACATTTTCTCTTCCTTATGCGTAATCAATGCCTAAATTATCAGGATATTGTGAAATATCCAATAGACTTTTTTCCCCCATTATTAGCCATTATAGGAAGAAGAAAAAAAGAACCCACCAAAACCCCACCAAACTCCTGTAAACATGAAGATTAATAGTTCTCCCAATACTACAAATCTGAAAGTTCCTGGCCGTTTTTACATAGTAATCATTTGGTTCCAAAATCTTAGGTCTGCTTTAGAATAGTTTTAGAATTAGAACCTCATAAAAAGTGAAAACCTGAAATACCAGTTATGAAAGGGAATGTTTACTTCAGTCCAAATGTTAAACTCACTGGCTAAAAGTTATATCCATGGAGAGAAATTAACTGTGTATGTGTTTAGGGTCAGAATGTATGAAAATGAAACACAGCTCCACACTATTGATTATGTAATTATGTCAACAGCAGCATAACAAAAAGCTCTCAAAAATCTATCCATACGGGAACCAGAACATAGGCAGTTTTAGCTTAGTCAGCCTCTTGTGTACAAAGCCCTGTAATCATGGAATGTGCTATTAACTGTTTTCACTGAAGACTGGAAGGATTTAAAACATTTTATTGTTAAATGAATATAATTCATCCTGACCCAAAGACCATCACAGAAATCAGAGACCTAAATTCCAATTAAAACACAGTATTACTTTTGTCTACAAACATTTTTTTTAACAAAAATATTTCGTACATATGTATTTTTCAAATATTTATACAAAAATGACCTATAAATTTGGGCATAGAAGACTCTTCCAGACGACTCTGTAACAGCCTTTTATACATCAGATCACACCTCTTCAAGTATACATCATTTCATATCCTTGACTCATGCAAAGCTGGTTGCTCTCAGAATGACAAAGGTTTTGTAAATAAAAATCACTACTGAATTATACGTTCACTGGACATTTAGGTCTACCAACCATATTAACTATACCACCAACATAGCTAGCAAATACAGGAAGAAATTTCTTTTACTCTATTTTTGACCAAGCTTTCAAATAGGTATGAAATCTGTGTAGTGCAGCCAGACTTCTAACAAAGTTTTCAATAAACCAGAAATCACTGGAGATAAATTAGCAATAGTACACGACCTTTACATGACTTTCTTTTAAAGCAGTTCAGCAGAAAAAAAGGAACTGGCTTCACAACCTCCATGTAATAATCAGTAACTACACTGAACCACTAACAGGGATCTAAGTTACCAAACAGTCTGTCACAGACTCAACAAAAGGGATCCGGTCTTTCACTATGACGCAGCAAAGTCTCATTAGTGAAATTAAAGCAAAGTCCAAGACTGTTTTCAAGACAGCTTTGTTTCCTTAGCAACTGGCACGACTGACAGGCACTATACTGGTAAAACTCTTACTTTACAAGGCAGCTTTATATCATTAGTTTGACTTAACCAGCAATTTAGAAAACCTAGCTATACTTGCCTGAAACACAGCCTGAAGTAAATTAGTTGAAAGCCAAATAAAACACCAGCAGAGTGAATCCCAGAAAACAGACTCCAAGAAGCACTTCAGGAGGCCATGAAACAGCGACAACTTTAGTCATTGCCTTACAAAAACGTCAGTTCTCCAAATAAAACTCCAGTTTTATTTACCAAAATATAGCTATGAGGTACCATTTTCATATTAAAGACAAATTGCCCCCATGCAGTAGATTCCTATTCAAATGCTTGACAAAAACCACGGTTCATCTGGTAACTTTCCCAATAGAAACTGACATCAAAATGAGGCTTATTTAACAAGCTGTTTTGGAGAGTATGTCCAGCGAGTACACGGCATCTATCTGTTAACATTCCAATACACAGTCTTCTCCCAAGAAATTTGTTTTCCATTATGCTAACCCCCATGGTGTCAAATATTCCCTACAGACAATTCTGTCTTTCTTTTGGGTCCACTACATGGTACCCTGGCCGTCTCCCAGGGGCACCTGCCAGAAGACTGCTACTCAAGTCTGCAAATTTCCTGCATTCAAGGAAGTGAAATTTTCTTTAGAATTTACATGAGAAACTGAGTCATGTAAATATTAGCATTTACATAATCATTCACAGCTTGTTGGGGGTGAGAAGAGAAAAAAAGGAAAAGAAAAAAAACACCTTAAAAAAGGAACAAAGTTTATCCAAATGGCAAAACACAGTAAGTTCCACCATTAATGAGTTTACAGTAAAGGTATACGTGAATTGTACAAACAATAACTGCAAATACCTTGGAATGTAAGAAAACACAAGGACACAAATTAATAGGAGGACTGAGGAGCTTTCAATTTCAAAAGGTTAAACTAAATCTAATTACATCATTTGAAACTGTTCCCAGCTACGAAGATAAACACATGCAGTGGTCTGGCTACATATAAAAAGAAGACAAACATCCCTAGTTTTGGCTGGCAGACCTCTATTGCTGTTTATCTCATTTTCAATTTTTTTCTTTGTTGCAGGGGGAAGGTGTTCAGTCCTAATCAAGAGCCTGAAAGTATGTCTCATTTGTGAAAATCTTTGAGAGCAAATTAAGAACTGTGCTTTAATTTTACAGGTGACCCAATTTAAGATCTGCAGTTAAATATTTCAGCATTCACAGTGCTAATGAGTTACTTTCTCTTTGAGTCTAGTCTAAACATGGATAAACTGGTAAAAAATCCATTTTGCTTGCTGTGTCAGCTTTTAAAAATGTGTGCAGAGGGAAACTGAGTAGACTATCATTGGAGGCTTTATATTTAAATTTTAAATCTACTGGGGTTTTTTCACTTCCATAAGGGAAAGACAACGAGAGACAAATCTTGTAAAACGAGGTATGATTTTACCCACATATGCCACTGATCAGTTCAATTGCAATTATCCATTAGAAATTTTTGGGGAAAAAAAAGGTGGGGTAGTCCTCAGTCTTACTCTCATGGGAACTTTCAAATTAACATAATTTTATTATTGTACTGCTTTTTATTCAGTAGGAATTTCCATGATATGACTGATGCGTTACAGATTATGCTGTGCTGCAAACCAGTTGACTACTAAAAAGCTCACAACTGTAATTCTTTGCCATCTTTAGCATACAGAAGAAAGACAAAAGAATAACTGTCCAGAAGACATTCATCTTGAAACACCAAATTCTTGTTTCTCTTTTGTGTTAGTGTTCTTTTGTAGAAGACTTCAAAGTAAGACACAGAAGGAAAAATATACACTTAGTAGTATTACAACTGTCTTAACAAGATAAAAAAACACCTTAACTTGTCAAAAATATAAGACAGCAAGCTTTACTTAAAAGTGTTTTAACCAATATTTCTTTACTTTAGCTGTGTTCTGAAACTGACAATGCCCAATTTTTTGATGGCCTTTCCCAGGTAGATCTTCGATCTTCTGCTAAAAAGTCAAATCGTCAATATAGGAAGGCAAGTAAATTGACTTATTACAACCAAAATTTAGCAAACACCTTCAACTGCTTTTTAGTACGAAAAACATGAAAAAGCGGAGAAACCCATCAAAGCCAGTGGCTGCAGTTTTTGTTTCCAACAATGCTGCTGTTCTACTGACCAACTAGCCTGAACTAAAACCACAAGAACTCACACCAACTGGTGGTTCTGAATATGTATTTCCCCAGTAAAATTAGGTATTCAATAAAATAAGCAACTGTGGCTGCAGCTTCTCCAAGAAACATCTTCTGCCCTTGAAGACTAAGATTACGTTGGAATAAGGGGAAGGAGGAGGGGAGCAGATGATATTGGTGTAGTGAGTGCCTCCAGTCAGTTAAAAAGAGGAGATGAAAGAGAAATTTAACAGCATCACTGGGTATTTTTCATGTGTGACATGGGGAAATTAAAAGAAAAAAAAGAAAGGAACAACAAACTTCCTGGTTGTCTCAAAACCATTTAATTTCATACTGCCCAATGCCATACCTCTCTATGAAGCACATAAGAGACATGCAACAGATGGATAAACACCTCAAATACTCACAGATACTAATGAAAACCACCTTGGCCTCCTTCAGGAAGTCATTCAACACTTCACAGAAAAAAAAATAGGAAGTTGTTGATAAACTGCTTGCAAGAACTACTTCCTGTAGGAAAAATAATTACAAGATTTCTTTGCTGGACAATCAGTTAACTTTTTCTCACACTACAACACAAGAAGAGTCTGTAGGCTTCACAAGAATTAAAAACATAACTCTTAAGTTAAAATGGTAAGAGTAATTCTAAAATTGAGCAAACTTATTTTTTTCTTCCTTCGAGTTGTTGTCTGCTGCTCCTGTGGCATATTATCTTTTGCCTAGAGAGCACTCCCCTATCTTTCTCCATAGTTCACTGAAATGTCAACCAGCAGCTGGCTAACAGGAAGCGGTTAAAAAGCAATGCAATTGACATCACCACACAAACCAAGCAGGGCTTTTTTACTGCATGTTTAAGAATGGGCTACAGCTACCACACGGCAATGCTGACATGACTCAGACGTGACCACTAACTAACCAGGCAAGTCTTAACTGGTGAGTTCAACTTCAGGAGCAGTATCAGTAAAAAACAGTGTTAGTTGTACCAGCTGGATAGTAGCGGGCCTTAACTCACTGTTCAAATTCATCACTAATGAAAAATTATACTCAGCAGTACTGCTCCAAACAGTGGGATGAACAATAATGAGTGGAATTCTGGCAAATCATATGCTGGGCCTTCATACATCAGGGGATCTATTTATGTAGTTGACAGACTAATTTATAAGAGTAGTTTGGGTTCAGACCTTACACTACTACTCTCACCCTCTTTTAATATATATGGATACATGGGGTGTGGACATAAAGTATCTGGCCAAATAATTCTGTGCATGTATATATAGGTATACTCAGGTGGTTAAGTATTTTCTCTCCCATATACACTATTTTCATAAACTACTATGCTTGCAGTGCTTGACCCATTGATTAGTGGAAGTGACTGTAATTCCAAAGGGTATTAAGTACCGTACTCAATTTTATTTTATTCTGTTTGCACTGTAGTATATTATGATAACTGTAACCATAAGGCTTACTGAAAAAATCTAGAAAAAATCTAATATTGTTACTTATTCTGCAAAGATCTTTCTAGAGCCTGGTTCTACACTGTTCATTCAGTGGCCCTGAACAGAGCAATTGGAAACGAAGAGCAATGCAGGCAACCCAAAAGAAAAGCTGAATGCTTGGAAGAGACATCAAAAATCTCCATATGGTAGAAGGAAATACTCTAAATGTATTTAAAATCAGAAATTTTAGTACTCACATTTCAAGCAAATTTTTAAGGTACAACTAGGCAAGACGTTAGTTTTCAATGGGTTTGTAGGTGCGAGATAGAACTTGTTACTCAACAATGAAACAAGCTTTTGATACACAAACCTGCTACTCAAAACTCATTCTTACATTTCTTTGAATTCCCTACACACAGAGAGCAAACATTTTGCTTGAAAAGTTTTTTACAAATCCTCACAAACTCCAATGAATTTGGTGGACCTCACCTGTAGATAGTATTAAGCAACCTTTTAGGAACAACAGATGTTTTTCAAGAGCAAAGAGAGCCTTCTGAACTGTCCTCATTAAACTCTCCCATACCACAGCACCACCCAAGGAAAGCCGAAAGGAAACTGCCCATTACACTGTTTAAAATCTCCCAAGGTCAGCATGTAACCCAGCAGGGAGAGGTTCAAAAAGTACAGCCTTTATTTTTTCCTTTTTAACAACCTGGTTTGTTTCCACTCCTTTCCCCTTCAAGACACATCCTTCACAGCTAGCAGCTCTTTCAATCATTTACTTTGGATGTCTGCTTGAGAACAAACGATCTTGCTCATGCAGATGAGTTTGCCAGACTTGTGTGTACTTTCCAGTCTCAGGCTCTTTATTGTTCTTGCTGAAATCTGAGCCTTTGAAATGGATACCAGGACACCAAGAAAGGACAAAAAACCTTGCACAAAACAGGAAAAGATTTTTTGTGGTAATAATCAAACTGCAGAAAAAGCTTTCCAAGAACAAATCTTTCATTCTAATTTCACTTGAACGAGCATAATTAAAAAAAATATTATAAGATCATGAAGACATTTTTCATCTCAAACTGTTCCATTTTCCATAAATTTGACAGCATTATGAAAAACAAACACTTCTGGCAGTAAAATTTAGAAATCAAATACCTATTTTTTGTGTTTCATAAGCTGCTCCTTAAGAGCTTTCACTAACACAGTCAAAACAAAGTTTGCTTTTCATTTCAAAACATAGTCTGTTTTTTCTCAAGGTCCAGTGAGCTACAGTTCTCAAACAGCATAAACCTACACAGTTCAAAAAAACCTTCTACTTGTGCCCAGTGAAAAGCTCACATTTTAGAACACACTGACTTTTTTAGAAAATATCCCACCTTCAAGTTCTATGGCTAATTTTCATGTTTCTAATAGAGAATGACCACTCTCAAAATATAACCTTCAGACAAATAATGTCAGACAACTACTGCAAACCCTTTCTGGCTAAAAAAAAAAAATAAAAATATGCCGATTTCTCTGTATGGAAACACCACAGGAACAAGAAACATTTTTAGGTTCTGCAGGTTCCATTTTCACTACAGACAATGTAAATTTGTTTTTGAAGCTACAGACTGAACGACTTCAATCAGATGCATGTATTAATAACAATATCTAAGTCAGAAAGGTAGGGATAAAGATGTTTTTCTTGGCTAAAACAAGTTTCACACAAGTAACACAGTGTTACCTCTCCCGGCCCCGAAAGTGACATATGTATGTGTATATATATAAATATATATATATGCACACACATGAGTTATTTAGAGACTTGCAATTAAATAAAAAGTTTAAAATATAGTCAAAATACTTGAGGGCAAATTATGGTCTTGATGGGTACACTTTCAGAAAGAAGGACAAGCTCCTGCTGTTTTAGAAAACTGCACAGAATAAAACAAAATGGTCCCTGATGGATTAGGTGTCAGATGGTTGGCAAGTATAACCTCTCTTCAGATATAGAAAGGTGATACTAATTTCACTGTGTGAAAAAACTACATAAAACAATGTTAGTTCTGTAACTTCCCTTTCACTGCAGGGAACGTAGAGGAGTTACAGACGCAAATACTGCAATTAAACAGATACATTAATTTCCTCATGAATACAGAGTAGGCAAAAACATTTTGATTGTGTATTTACACAATTGTCATAAATCAAAAGATACAAAGGCTCGATATATTGTCACTACAATAGTTTCTAAAGCTGCTCTGTATTTTTACATGTGATATAACAACGAGATAAAATGTATCTTGACCTACACCACAACTCCGACGAGATTCAGCAAATCTGAAAGTCACAGTGGTTAAACATCACCATGTGCATTTCACTGATTTTAAGCCGACAATATAAGAAGCAACATTCTTCAGCTGAGATTAAGCTAGGGCAAATATTCACAGAGTATCATACAAGTTTTAGAAACATCAGAGAGTTGATATGAAATACTGAAGCAGTAGGGTCTCCTATTTAAAATCAGCAGCATGTTTTTAAAAATACGTATTTTAAACGGAATGAAATTTAATACAATTCGAAGACTGTAAAAAAAATATCCCAACAAACACCGGAGATCTAGCTAACTGAAAAGAAATTTTACTTACTTAAGAAAGTATCTCTGTCCAGATGGTGTCTTAGCCATCTCCCAACCTGGTGGCAGGGGTACATCATCAGGGATCTCAAAGGAAGACTGCCGGAGGTGTTGAGAAGATGGAGCTCCGGGTCCAGTCACTACTCCAGAGGGTGTAAGCGTCCCTGGAGAAACAGCTCCCAGCTGCAGTGATGCCGGAGAGGAATGAGCTCGGACATGCTGCGGGGTCAGGGCTCCTGCTGTCCCTGCATCCGTGCTAGCCTGCCAGGAGTGAAATTATTCCCATTAAGGTTCTTGTACTTCAGCAGAAACGGAGCGGTCGAACGACATTTCACTTTAAATGAACCTTTCAGGAGAAATTCATGTCAGTCATTCTAAAGTTCTGCTTATTTTCCAGTCGCTGCCGTTCAAGAGAGTCTCCACGTAGTTTGGTTAATTAGCATCACAAAAGCCCTTGTTTAAGTCAAGACATATTAACACTAAACATGTGCTAAAAGCCCTTAGTTTTATTTTGAAAACCAGAGTTCTTACTCCGCTGTGCAGGGTTAAGGAAAAAAGCCTGCCCGCAGTCAGCAGACCTCATTGAGCGGCTCGTTACTGGACGCACCCACGCACTACCATCACACCCACTTTCTGCTGGAGGCGTTCATTTCCCACTCTCGTCTTGAAATGGAGGCGTGGGGGTTCAAGTACACCCACACACAGCCCCTCTGTAGGGGTTAAGAGACTACACAAAGAGAAATGCAGCAGCGAAATGCCAGCTGGCAGCCGTGAGTTCCAGTGGAGGAAGACTCACTAATTCAACCATGAAGAAAACCTATATAAGACGACTGAACAGAAAATTTTATAACAACCCACACTAAAGAGTCTGTCCATTCTTTATCCAAAGCAAAGCATCAGCCAACTGTTGAACCAGTCAATCAGAAATGACTCACAAAACCATTCACAGAAGTCACCAGTTATAAGCACACAGAATGTCCTTGCCACAAATCCATAAATGTCCACCATGGAACAGAGGAGGCAGCTCTGAAAGCTAGATTAAAGTAAAAACGGCTTTTTAAAATTATATTTGCCAATTAACTGGTCTTATAGATACCCCAGAACAACATGGACACCTGTAATGAGATGCACGTATCAACCTTTGTCACAACTCTCTACACAAGGTATTGCACCATGTGTGAGGCCCCACTTCCACACTCAGGGAGACTGACAATTGTGCCTCACTCCATCTGTATGCAAACACACGTGAAGTTTCACGTGTTCAAATGGAAACAAATTAGCTTGTAACTAACTACATTTAAACGAAATTGGCAAGTAACAAATCAACCGAATTTGGAGCATTTTAATTCCTGGAAATTAGGGAAAATTACAGAAAATTACACACCCTTTTCTTTAAACATAATGTTTTTGTGGCACAACTAAACAAAGAAGAAAATTAAAACAGCCTTATTTTAAAAGATGGTCCACAATAAAGCAAATGGTTCTCTAGCTTTATCTGGATTTCAAGTCTATGCTTTAAGAACCACCGGGTGGTACAAGCAACAGTGATCCAACTAAATATGCACTACAGATGAAGAGTAACATACACCAGGAAGATTAGGCTAAGTTGAAAAGTACAAGCCGTATGAACATCACACACCTTTAGTGCATTTCAAACACTGTATTTAACTGCAGTTACTGTATTTAACAGGACACAGCACCAAGTGTTAGATGACTGTCTATTCGCTCAGATTTGTACACAATGGAACTGTGGTAAGATTTGCACAAGTTCGAAAAAGACTCTACATAAAAAACCTTATTCCCCGCTGGATTTCAGTATGTTATTAAAGGTCTGCAACTCAGAAGCCATCAGAATTACAGAAGCAACTCGGCTCCACCCCTTTCAATTTTCTTAGCATCTTGCTATAAGAAGGCCAGACTGATTTTTCAAGTATGTGGAAAATGAATTAACTCCTAGGCTGGGAGAGTGCGTGCCAAGGTTCAGCTTGGAATGAACTTCTGAAGTCAAGTTATAAATCCTTCAAAACAGAAGTTTAATAATGGAAATGTTGACAGACCCTTAACAACAAGGGTACCAGGCACCAGTACGCACAGAAAGTTTTAATCTTATAGGCTACACAGATAAAGTGACAATAGCCAATAATAAAACTTATTTTATAGCTTAGCAACAAAGTTCATTCCTTAATAACGCTGGAATAGGTAGGCACAGCCTCCTTCCACAAAGTTGGTAAAAGCCGCCTAAACATTAACTTTCAGCAGTGTCCGCACCAGCACTCGGCTCCTGGCACAAAAGTCCCTCTGCTTCAAGACCAAATGCTCCCGGAGGCCGAGCGCCGACCGCGCCCGGCATCCCCCACCCCGCTCCTCCCCGGCCCTGCCTCCGCATCGCCCCTTCCCTCCCGGGCCTGCCCCGCCTCCCCTTCCCGGCCCTGCCCCGCATCCATCCCCCCTCCCCCGGGCCAGCAGGGCCGAAGCCCCACAGCACCGAGCCCCGAGCTTCCCGGGATGCGAGCGGTGCGCCCGGGCGGACCCTTGACGCCGTCAGCCCCCATGTNTGGAGATGTGGGGGGGGGGGGTTAATCCTACTCAACCCAGCGCGGCGCTGAAATGGTGGAAAAGTCACATCCATAACTTTGACGGGGCGGGGGGGAGCGTTGGTTTGGCACCATCTCATCGGCCCCCTCCACAGAACGCA
This sequence comes from Serilophus lunatus, assembly GCA_013399895.1. Classification (NCBI taxonomy): domain Eukaryota; kingdom Metazoa; phylum Chordata; class Aves; order Passeriformes; family Eurylaimidae; genus Serilophus; species Serilophus lunatus. The sequence goes on from VXBA01001574.1 coordinate 456,365, forward strand.
CGGAATAGGGAAACGCAAATAGAAATCTTCCAAGAGAAACATCTTCCAAGCGAAGAGTTTCCACCCAAGTCTTAGGGGCTCACCCCCACTGCCGCCCTCCCGACGAGGCCGAGAAAGCCAAGGAGCGGATGTGGAGTCCGAGGCCTCGCGGGAGACCGGGACGGGGCCAGCGCCCGCCCTCCCGCCGCGGTCCCGGTCCGGGTCCCAGTGCGAGAGGCGCGACAGGGGAAGAACGCCCCCGCCTCCGGGGAAGAAGGAATAAAGAGATGGGGGGCGGACTCCCCCGGCGGGTGGCAGAGCCCGTACCGGCAGCCCCGTCCGGGCGCCCCCCGCCCCGTGGATTCCCGCCCCGGCCCCCTCCCCCACACGCCTC
>VXBA01001574.1:457339-563087 GCA_013399895.1 Serilophus lunatus
GGCAGCCTGCGCCTCGCAGCGCCTCTGCGCGCGCCCGCCCGCACCGCCTCCCGCGCGGGGCGCGCGCTGCTCGGGGGGCGCTGCCCGGGCTCCCCCAGACCCCGNGGAGCGGCGCCAGCAACCAGAACTTTTTTTTCCTCTCCCTAACTTCTATCCCAACTTCCAGGAGGCCGCTCGCGGCGGGATGGGGAGGGGCGGCCGCGCTCCCCTCCCCCCGGCCCGAAAGGGGCAGCGGCCCGGGACCCCGCTCCGGCCGGTGCCCTCCCGCGCTTTCTCCCGGTCCCGCAGCGCTTTCGCCGATTCCAGAGCCTCCCCTGCGGTTACGCGTCGTGGGTCTGTAAAGTCGCCTCGTAAAAGGGACGAGACCTCTAGAGAGATACTTTTTATTAGATAAAGCGGGTGAGGGAAAGGGGAAAATGCCAACAAAACAACTTCAAGAATTATAAATACCGGAAAGCTTTTGACACTAACCCCACAGTAACATCTGAGTGAACACGAAGCACTTCCGAGCATGTAACAAAGGAGCACATTCTTCCTCCTCAGAAAACTATGCAGTTTCTACCTGAGTCCAGGCAGAGAGGCCACCTCCATTACAAAACTGGGCGCTGTAACTAGGGACCAAACAGGCTCCCACCGAAGCAGTGGTACAGAGTGTTCACGTGTCGCTTGCAGGGGTCCACGACCAAGTAGGCAAAAGTCTGTTGGTGGCTTTTGCTTGCAGGGTAACACAGGCCGTTCGCATCCTGAGAGGAGGTTAAAAAAACCCCGAAACAGTATTAGGGACAACATAGATACTCATGAGAGAATTAATAAAATCTGAATTTATAATTTTGTTCCGATTGTAACAGTTTGTTGCATAGCAAAATAGAACAAGTACGCCGTAGTTTATCAAAACGGCACAGTAGTTCTGGCTGGATGTTTCAAATGACCTTGAGGTAAATGTAATTTTAATACAAAATGTAAAATTAAATACGTAAGCATGCGTTTACACAATTAGAGCCCAAAATACAAATGATTAAATTTACAACAGCCCCACCATGTTTCCTTTGAAAGAGAAAAAAATCACAGACTCTGTATTAACACATAAAGCTGTTCCATCAGTAACTTTTTTTTTTTTTCACTTAATATTTGCTAGTGCATCTGTTCTGGTTCAAATATTTGCATTTAAGCAAAACCCTCATTACAGCTCTTATTAACAATTCTGGACTGTTACTGAAAATATTTTGTGTGCCAGTCTTCAGAAAGGGTTTGAAGGGAGTACCTAGCTCCAAAATCCTTATTCTGAAAAAACACGTTCAGCTGACAATAAGCACAGGAACTGGGCTCTTCAGTTTAACATCCCACGTCTGCACATGTCAATAAAAGCTTCAGTGCTGACAGAGCAGCACATCTTGACACACACTTTACATCCAGTAGGGATCCAGAAACTAGATGGGAGGATTTTTGAAGGGTGATTTTTTTTATTCACTCAATGTGATAATTGAACATCTGGAAGATCAACAAATACGTAGCAACACCTCCTTTCCTTAAGAACACGTAACAGTTTCCTCCTGCTCCCCAACACCTTTACACAACAGTTGCAGTAGGTTCTGTTCCACTTTTTTGCCTGAGGGAAATTGCTGTATTGCACATATTGTCCATTTTCTCCAGGAAAATTTTAAATTTCCAGACTAAAGGCTACTCCAGATTAGGGGCACATGTCTCACATTCTTTTGTTGAAGCTGTCTTCCTGTGCATAAAATAATCCATCAACCACTGTTTGAGGCAGTCACCTTAGAAGCAAAAGGTCTGAGTCCCTGTTTCTGCTCCAAGGACCATCAGTGAATCTTACCCATCAGCTGTTACTGACACCCCTTTTTCCCCTGGTATTTCAAAAAGGATGAATCCCCTACTAGATGTTCTGGTGTCATCCTTTGGGGAATTTTTTAAACCCCTAAACCTTAAATTAAGCTAAGCACCACCACAAAAGCACTGTTTAAGACAGGTAGAGATTTAATAATGTTTATTCACAGCATTTTCCAATGGTAGTCAAATGCCACAAGCTAAAAATAGCGTTCTATTTTTAAGCAACCCAGTGTGCAAGCTCTGTAGCTCCAACTGTAGGATGCTTAGCTCTCTTCAGGTGTTTTGTAGAGATACATGTGTAACAAACACTGGATTCCCAACTGCAGGAAGGAAAGTTTCAAGATTTTACATTGCTCAGCCTCAAAATGCCCTTGGAATTTGATCCAAAAATTACCTAAGCTCATGCACGGAACTGAAGAAAGAAAAGTATGAGAAGACCAACATGAAGATGTGATTGCGAGTTAAACTCTTCTCACAGTGCTACCGAGGATCCTGCTGCTGCAGTCCCTATGGAATCGACCACTGCCACTTGAGTTTTGACTGTTTAAGGGGAGTGTTAGCCCACTAAAAATTTGTTCAACAACTCAAGAACAAAAACGAGTTAAACTGAAGTTAAGCCCTTTCAAGCAGCCCCAGAATATACCAAACCTGGTATCAGGAAAGTAACCATCTAATAAAATGAAAAGCATTCTTAAATTTATTTTAGTTAGTAAAAAAGGTCACAACTCCCCCCAAATACTTGAGCATAAAGGCTCTGAAATTTACATTCATGCATGTACACAAATTAAGAACCATGCCAATTCCATCTGCAGGGTGGACTTTGGTTCAGACATGTAGGGGGTGTAATGATTGATTTACTGATGTTAGAGTAGGATCATTTTATTTTTTCTTTGTAGCAACACAGATAATCAGCTGTTGATCTAGGAATACATATGCATAGCATAATACAGAAATAAAAATACTGCTGAACATTCTCAAAACTGCATAATTTAATCAACAATTTTTTAAAAATACTTCTTAAATAAATTCTGCATTATGCTGATTTCTAACACTGCCACAGTTTGGGTTCAGGTAAAGAAAGTTCAGAAATACCAGTGAACATCCCAATAGTTCAGCTGTAACTGTGTTTCATTATATGCAAAGTCCCAAAGCTTTCAAGGGTGTTTGCAGTTCAACACAGTACTTTGTCACAAGATCTAAAATTATTTCTCTTGTAATGCCCAGGTCTTTTGGGTTTTGATGCTAAACAACTCTACAGACATTTATAACTACACCTTAATACCTTGAAATATTTACATCTCTAATAGTGTTCTTTTTTAGGTATTGTTTCCAAAAGAAGGGCTTCTTAGCCACAGCTTAAAAACAAAGAGGAAGAGATGCTGTCAGGATGGTGTCACATAAAGCTCTTAATTTCCGATTCCATTTGTATTTGTGCAAATACACATATATATTTATTTGTCCATTTATAAAACCAGCTTGGAAAAATGTGTGCCCTACTAACTTATCAGCTGCACAAGTCACTTTTATCAGCTTTTAAAAAAATCTCTTATATATTTATATCAGGCTAAGAGCATATGTCCTCTTCTTTCAGATACAAGCCAAAAAAACACGGCTTAAAAACTGTCAGCTCAGCCTAAGGATTATAATAACACACTCTACAGTTATTTATCAAATGAACTCAAACTAAATCTACTAAAGAAATGTAGTTATCTCCTTAAGTGAAACTTTCATTACAAGCACAAGACATTTGTGCTCCAGTATGTGTCCTTCCTGTAAGTGCCAAGCAGAGTAGGATAGTGTTGATCCACACAGTCATCAAACAGTCTGGACACACTGTTTAAGCCTTTCTGTATTCTGAGAGAAAATTCTTCAGGATGTTCTTTAAGAGAAACCATAACTTCAGAATTTTCCTTCACCTCACAAGTTTCCAGAATATGCAGTAATGCCCAATTTTCCTCCAATGCCACAAGGAGGATAGCCTGCTCTGTATTTACACTGAATTTTCTTCTGTCCATTCATAGTTTTGTTTACAAGAAGTTGCAAAAGTTTGAGGTTTTTTCCTGTGTTATTGTTTGTTTGGTTTGGGTGTGGTTTTGTTTATTTGTTTGTTTTTTAAATACTGATAATATTTAATGCATGGCTAAGATAGTTAGGGGAGCTCTTTAATGTCATCTACCTAAACATGGAAATTGCAAAGCTCTCATCAATGCATTTGATTCAGAGGTGCGAAAGGAACAGTAATAACAGAAGAACATCAAGTTATCAGGGTTGGTTTTTTATTCTTATTACAGTCTGAAACCTAGTAGCAAGATAAATTTTGATACACCCATGAAGTGTTTATTTTCAAAAGCCTTTTATGAATCACACATAGTACTTAAAAGATGACAACCCACAAATGAACAACTGGGCTATTGGGAACCTACAGGGAAGTTTGTGCAGTTTGAAATTACATCAGCTACTGCTGTTGAAAGTGGATATATTATCTGACAATTATTACATATTCTAGTTACTCAAGAACAATTTGGAGTAGTTCATTCTACTGTAACAATTAAATGACAACTATGCTGAATCTAGTAAACATGCAGCTAGTTCTCAAACTTATCTTGATGGTAAATGTATGATTTTACAAGGAAAACAGATAGGAATGAGGCTTGACAAGGGAGGGAAAAAGAGGTTAGCAGTCATCTCATCACCCCAGCCTTTTTGTACAGTACACTTCCTTACAGTCTTTACAGAAACAGATGCAATGCAAGCTATTTAAAAAGCTCTAGCAACATTTCTGAAAACAGAAATATATGAAGTCAGGAGTGCATTCTTAATCCTTACTGCTATCTCAGGTTTTATTATTATCTAAACCCAGAATTACTCAGATTTTTTTTCCCATAAACTGAATGACTATTATGACTTAAAGTGTAATCCCTAATTTTAGTGGGTTACTACATAAAACTTTAATTGGTAGTTACTGATGAAGAGTTAGTGTAGAGGATGAGAAAGCAGGATGAGATCAGGGAAAGAGTCCATGAATAAAAACATTACAACTACTGAAAAATAACCCATTACAATGGAATATTATGTTTTGTGTCAATATCATTATTTTAATGTTACATATGTTACTTCCACTAAAATCCTGTATAAAAAAATTAATACTTACATATGCAGACACTCTGAAGACTGTGGAAATAATATGTATTTCCTGTGTTTCAGGATTCTTTTGAACACTGAAATACAGGGGAATAATATATACTTAATATACACTGTGAGTACTCATGATTAGAATCTTTTATTTATTAAATATATTTTAAAGATATGCACTGTGTTCTCACTCAAATTTTATGAAGATCAAATTCACAGTTAAAATTCAACTTACGTCACATTGACCATGGAAAGTATTGTAGCATAACGTGGCTATTAGGACATTTAGCTGAAAAATACTTAGTATGTCTAGTCAACTGACTTGGTTTCAATGTTTTAGACATAGAATCACAGAATACGCTGAGTTGGAAGGGACCCACAAGGATCATCAAGTCCAACTCCTGGCCCTGCACGGGACCATTCCCAAAAGTCACACCAGTGTCTGAGAGCATTGTCCAAACACTTCTTGAGCTCCATCAGGCCTAGTGCTGTGACCGCTTCCCTGGGGAGCCTGTTCCAGGGTCCAACCACCCTCTAAGTGAAGAATCTTTTTCTATAGTCCAACCTAAACCTCCCACGACACAACTTCAGGCCATTCTGTCACAGGTCACCACAGAGAAGAAATCAGTGCCTGTCCCTCCTCTTCCTCTCACAAGGAAGTTGTCACTGCAATGAGGTCTCCCCTCAGTCTCCTCTTCTCCAGGCTGAACAAACCAAGTGCCCTCAGCTGCTCATACAGCTTTCACTCAAGGCCCTTCACCACCTTTGTTGCCCTCCTTTGGACACTGTCTAAGAGCTTAATATCTTTCCTATATTGTGATGCCCAAAACTGCCACAATATTCAAGGTGAGGCTGTACCAGTGCAGAGCAGAGCAGGACAATGCCCTCCCTCACCCGGCTGGTGATGCTTTACCCGATGCCCCTCAGGACACGGTTGGCCCTCCTGGCTGCCAGGGCACTGCTGACTCACATTCAACTTGCCATCAACCAGGATCTTAAGGTCCCTTTCCATGGCACTGCTTTCCAGCTTCTTATTCCCCAGTCTGTATGAACATCCTGAGTTGCCTCATCCCAGGTGCAGAATCTGGCACTTCCCCTTGTTGAACTTCAGATGGTTGGTGACTGTCTCCTCTAATTTGTCAGGGTCTCTCTGCAGGGCCTCCCTGCCTTTAAGGGAGTCAACAGCTCTTCCCACTTTTGTTTCATCTGCAAACTTGCTCAGTATCCCTTCCAGTCCTGCATCCATGTCATTTATAAAGATGTTGAAGAGCACAGGGCCCAAGTTGGAGCCCTGCAAAACTCCACTACTTTTCAGTTTTCAGCTACTAAATGACAGTAATAGATCGGTGATGGCCTTGATGACTCCAGTATCATTTACATTTAGGTAACTATGAAAAGTCATGCAGCTAAATATTTTGCAAAAATCTTGCAAAACATTCTTTGAGAAAAATGCTTGCAAAGTGAAGTGCATCTTAGTGCAAACTAAGAAGAAGTAGCAGCAGTATTGGTGAAGAAATACAGTCTTTAGCTCATTTTTAATTAGTATATAATTATAGTTTAGGTTCATTTTTCTCTTTTGGAATTTTGTACACATAGTCAGCTATGCAACTGAGGGATTAGTTCTGAGTTTTTATATTTCTAGACTGTGTTTGTTGTGAAGACTGCCATTTCTTTCATCACATTTACTAATAGCACTGAGATATTATTGCAAAGAATCCAGGCATCTCGACATATTTTAAATTTAATTCTTTTTAATGTAATTTTTCCTCAGGTCTGCTTTAAATGATGCTTATATTTCTTCAGAAATTAGATTATGTAATTGCTATTAATTTCTCTAACTTTGCAGGTCCATATTTACACTAATACTTGAGGCTTATAACTTCCATACTTACACACTTCCAAGCATAGCTTAAAACCTGCCTTGTCATAAACAGGTTCCACCCACAGGAAAGGTCCCACTACACACAAGTTACTAGAGGCTGTTAAACACAGCCCACAGCTGAACACTATAACAGGTCCAAGCTGTGACAGCAGCCCCCTATTATCAGTGCTTCAGCAAAGCTGCTTTTTATAAAGCATATGAACCCCAAATCAACCAACAGTGATTCAATTTCCCCAACCAATAAAAGAAACTGATTCTCTGATTAACTGATTTTATCTGCAGAGTAATGACACAGTCGCATTTGAATCTACACAGCAAAGCTGACCTTCTCTGTGGTGAGTCAGTAACGAGGCTTTCTCAGAACTTTTTGTTGCAACTAAAATGTTGTTACACTCAACAAATGGATTAAGACAGCACTGCTGAAACTGGTCCTGACCCCAGTTGTCTGCATTCCCACCCCTCCAGAGATGACTGCTTCCCCAGCTCAGCTGGTTCCTGACTCAGCTTCTGAACCACTGCAGTTTACAGACCAGCATATTAAGACAAACTAACAGATGTCAGTTTATGCCACAACATACCAGGCTGCTGCTTCTCAGAAACTGTTAAACTACATGTGTGGAAAGAGTGACAACTTTCAGAACAAAATATAGAGGGTTAGTGGGGCTATTGCTTTATACCAAATGTCACCACCTCCAAAAATCTACAGTTGTATTTAAGTTACCCTGGCTTCAGGTTCTTCTCTCTGAAAATAATTCTATCAATTTCTGGTTTCTTAATTTTTATGTTATGTATATCTAGGATACCAAAGTGAGAGGTGATAAAGAAAAAGTTTTTCTACATATTCCACTGTCTTTAGAAATTTTTCCCTCATGGCTACCTTCCTGTAAGTAATTTTTCAGAATGAGTGTTTACTTCTAGTACATTGGTTACTTTTGAAGGTAAAAAACTGTCTGTTAAAATCAGATGATATTCTTACTTTGCTGACTTGAAAGAAACCAGGAGGTTGCCTTTGACAAGCCCATTTGCTCTATTTCTTTTCCTCTAAAAGGTTTTAGGAAAAATTATGTTTTCTTGAAGACATTTAAAAATAGTATTAACACTTTGAAACAGTGTTAATAACCCCATGTCCTTTCAAATTGTTAACTTCGAATCTAGTCACTGAATCTGGCAGTTCATCATTTTAACGTGCATCTATTGTCTTTTTATGAAGAGCAAACATCTTCATGGTCTCTCAGTTCAGTTTGGAATTTATTTACATCCTAACCTTACTGGCAATATTTTATTGGGCTTTCCAAGCAATAACAGAACAACTCAATACTTTCACAGACATTCATTCTTTATGGGAGATGAAGCAAGGAGAAGAAAACAATGACTACAAGACACCACAGCAGCTGTCACTGTCAACAGACACTGTCAGAAAAATCAGAAGTTAAATACAGAAGACAAGATTTATCAACAAAGATTCATAGACTATATTCGAATTAACAAATTTCTGTTGTGTAAGTATATTCTTTAACCAAATCAAAATACTACACAAGAAACAGGGAATTATTTGGTTACCCAGGATATGACACTGAACACTAGAATTGTAGATGGATTCAGCTGGTCAGAGACTAATTACTAATGGATTGGTAACATTTCAGATGTGCATTAGTAAGAAATTACCACTTTTTTTGCAAAGAAGATGTCTGCCATTTAATAGTGGTATTTGGAAGTCCCGAGTTGTGCTCATAAAACACCTAGATCTCTTAATTTCAAAAAGATTATTGCATTTTCTCATAATAAAGCTATATATATATGGAAATGCTTTAATCAAATGACATCTCAAATCTTTGGACACTATTTTGAACCCCAGCGCCTTGGAGTTACAACTTGGGAAAGGCCAGAAAAAAACAGCTGGAATAAAGGTAAGTAGGGAAAAGTTCATAATAGGTTTGCTACTCCTGGCAGTAAACACATTTCTGTGGAACTCTTTAGGGCAAGGCTCTTTTCCATAAGGAATACTGTCAGAATGCAGAACAGTTGTGGTTTATATCTCTATGAGTTTATAATTTATTACACTGAGTTCATCTGTGGCAGATAATTTTTCAATGCAATCAGCTTGTAGCTAATAATTATTTTAGTATGCAGTAGTTTTCTACCAAGCCTTCTGAGCCTTTACCTATAAAAATTAAACCTCAAGGAGAGTACAGTTTACAGAATTTTTAATACCATAAAGAGTTTTTGATATCATTTTACAAAGAGTAGAAAGTATTCAATGCAACTGTAATTCAAGATGAAAAGAAACCAGAGGATAGCAGCCTAAAAATGAATTTAAAGAACAGTTAGTATTCAATAGGAATTTGAAGGTGAGCTCTCTAGGAAACAGAATTTAAGAGACCATTACTGTGATTAGCAGTTGTTTACTGAAAATAAAGAGGCTATAAGCAAGTAATTTTCATTGCATTATCTTCTGATGTAATTTGTGCAAAAATGAAGTAATACAGTACACAGCATGGACTAGAAATTAGAAACTGATATTCCTCTTCAGAGCCTTTCAGTAGCTTTTTCTCTCTTAAGATGGTGGAAATAAAACAGCAGCATCATTTTGGATAAACTGGGGACAAAAAGGAAATGAGACCCCAAAAAAGACAACTGTGATTATGAAGGGGGAGGGAAGGTCTGAAATGTTAAGATCAAAAGCTTTTCTCATGGGACCGACAGAGCACTTAATATGAAGTGAGCAAGATAAAAGATGTAGCTAAATTGTGAGTTTCTTTTTCAACTGGTAGTGAGTGTTAACACCAGCTCCTCTGGCAGTGAGAAACCAGCACAGAAATGGAGAGACACATTGTGGATAAACACTGAGGACCAGGTAAGTCACATGAAATGAGTAGATGTACTTCAAAACTCTGGAGGATAGAAAGCAATCTGCCAACTGTGGGAAAAAAAAAAAGACCAAAACCAAACAGCAGAGGAATGGATCTTGAAATATTTTCTCCTAATATTATAAAAAAGGCAGAAGTAGCACACAAGAGGAAAATCACAGGAAGATGTAAAGGGCCAAGAGAAAACAGGCTGAAGATACAGAAAAAGTAAACCTTGAAAGCAGGATGAAATTGTAGGGAGATGTTGGCAGATGCTTTTTTTGTTTGTTTTAACAAGAACTACTTGACATCCTTATCAAATTTGACAGCATGAAAAGGAAAAAGGAGATAGGAAGGTAAGAAAATGAGTGGCTTAGAACAGAACTTGGACATGTTTAGGTTAAAACAACCCAACAGCAAAGGGAAGCACTGAGGAGAAGAAACTGATTGAATATGCACTTTGTCCTAGTTCAGTTCAACAACACAAGAGCAGAAACAGCTGCAGTCAACATAGAGTCAGCTCAGGCCCAGGATTAAAGTAACAAAGCAGCTTGATTCAAGTGCACAGGGAATGATTTAAAAGAAAAGGGAGGGTAGAGTTGAAGTACTGATGGATCCCTTTTTTGTCACAGCCAGAATTTCTGAAGAACTCACTTGATTTCTATTTATGAATGGAATGGAAATTTGAAAAGTAATCAGACTAATAAAAATTTGAGTAATATCTTTGACAATCTTTACATTCCCATTATCTTAACTAGGAATGAGTCTGCATAACCTATTACTACAGTCCAGATCCCACTAACCAGAGAATAAGAAGTTTTGTCAATCGGAGAAGCCAAGCTACAAATACATCAAACAGGGCAAAATATTGCCTTTTTATTCTGAATTTGAATCTCTGATCAGTCACTCCTAATCTCAAGAAAAAAAAATCCCTCACATAAAATTCCAAACAATCCCATACACCAGATCTAGTAAAAAAATGTGTGTTAGTCCACTGTGTCATGTTAACAGCCAGATTCTATCATCCTTAGCTTTACACTGCGAAAAGTGTATTTGCAGAATTAGGAAGGCAAAAATCCAACTGTATTAAAAAAATAAAAAATCAGCAGGAGTAAAACATATACAGAACTAAAAATTTCAACTAATTATTTCAATTCTTAAATCCTAAATCAAAAGCAGTCCAGTTGAAAGTAGTCCCAATATTATACAGCCAAGACTTAATTGTTGATATTTTATCAATGGCAATGGGAACACAACCTGTTTCCAGTACCATGCCATATTTTCAGTAGATGATTACAGGACAAAGTAGCTTTAAAATGGGATTGAATTATAAACCATCAATGTCCATAAATGTAATATAAAAAAAGTTCTTATGTGGGGCAGATGTGATTAAAATTGCATGTATTTTGCCACTGTCCATTGTCTCATGGTATTTTGAGAGTTGAAGCCAAATCCAGGTGGATTAAATAACATAACCCCATTCTTGAAGCAGCAATGCACAATAAATGTACACAAATTGACACAAAGTATTCATGCACATTACATACATACACAGCTGTATAAAACAGAATAACACTTACCTCACCAAGTCTTTATAGAAAGCTTTTGTAGCTTCTAAGTATGGGTCAACTACATCTTCAAACTGGCAAAGAGTTCCTCCAATGCAAAGATGCTTAAAAAGGCAGAACAGAAATTCCTTGCGATCCGATTGACTGAACAAGTCGTAATGGTCAGAATAATCCAGAAGCAAGACCTTGTGGGACAAGAGAAAAACAAGGAAGTCAAATAGATAAAAAATTCTTATTTGAGATTCAGTTTATAAATTATGCAACTACTTTGCTGTTTGGCACATAGAAATTATCTACATATAAAATATATGAACTAGGGACAGAAATAAATATTTCTCTCTAAATGCGTCTTCCAATGACACAATTATGTTCAAAATTCTTACACACAATATAAAGCAGAATCATTGTCAGATTTCTGCCCATAAGACCTACAGGAATATTTTTCAAGTCTTGTTATTTCATTGGTTATTTGTCATGCAAAGGAAACAAACAATAATCTGAAAACAATCTAGCTGTATTTGGTCTGTCAATCACTGCCAATCAGTTTGGTTTTGGTAACTTTGCTTATGTTCGCTTTTTCACTCTTAAATTTACAGAGTTATCTCGTGTTTGTAAAGGAATCCCAAGGAACTGTCAGAGGAGATCACTCAAACTCACATCATTCTTTTTTGCTTCAGGGAGCCTTAATCTGTAGCCTGGATTAGCCAGACATGGTATCCAGCTGCCTCCACGTGTCTCCCCTGCCTTTTGCTGAGGTCTTATGTGAACACAGAAGACTCACCAGATTAGTCCCACACCGTGCAATGTGGACAGAACGATCACAGTGGCTAAAACACATTTGAGTCATGTCAGCCAAACTGCAGAGGCCAGCCCAGGCAAACTGGTCAAAAGCCAAACATGAACCTACTGCTCTCTGGCCCTCCTTATACCACAGCCTGAGTACAAGGGGGTCAGGGCAACAACTGTTCTGGATGGTCACCTCATACATGTCCCAACCCACTTCTTGGTTGAAACAAGAGAAGACATGACAGGTAGGAAAGAAACGTGGAGTCCTGCAGCTGAGGGCCACTCACTGAAAAACCAGGAGACAGTTTGGTGCCCTGTTGTCTTCAGTCCTAAAGCCCTGACTACATTGATTTGAAGTTTTGATGTCATTCCTGGAAGATTTGAACTCTTACTGTTTCTGCTGTCTGAGGTCTTATGAGTAGGAATCACATTTATTTCAAACCAATGTCAAACCCTCAACTTGCAAATGCTGACACATATATTCCTTCCATGGGAAGGAAAATGGGAAGCCACTGAAACCCCACTTATTTCTAATCTCAAATGTTGCCTCTAACTTTCAAAAAACATTTCACATATACCCAAGTTATAAATAAATACATAGTATTTTGGACTGCTAGGCTACAAACCACATCTGAAATTTAAACATGAGCTTGAGTTCTCACCTTTTCTCAGAACTTTACAAGACAGACTAGTATTTCAGGCCACATCCTGCAACCAGTGTCACTGGTTTGAATACATCATCTTCAAAGGATTTGCCAAGTGCAAATGAGTGCAACTCTATAATTAATAAGTACTTATGTTGATTATATATACAAGGAAGAGCAAAATCCAGTTCTCCCACACTATGCTTTGCTAACACTAAACAAACTTAAGTTTAAAAAATTGTTTTTTCTCATGAAGTCAAAACAAACACAATAAAGACATAGTTAGAAGGTGCCACTGTTAGATTTTTTTCAAAATAATCTGCTTTCTGACACCTCCAAAGAGTATAACAAACAGTCTTTTACACTGTTCAGGAGTTACATTTAGTCCTTTCCAGTGTCACATTGAAAAATAATTTCCTTTTTCATAGTTTCCTCTTCTTTGATTTAGCAAAAATGTATGAAGACAACTTTCTTTAAATGCTTCCATATAAGATGTGGTCAGCATTCCTGGCCATGAATGCCTCAGGATGTAGCTATCAAATACATTCAATTTCATCAACTACCTGGAAGGCTAGGTGAACCTACAGCTCTGAATATCACAGGACCTTCCCTTTGGTCCCTTCTTTCCCTTTCCTAAGCAAATGAGTAGCTCTATTTCCCCACACAGTCTCCAGGCACTGTCTACTCAAGACACAGGTGGGCAGAAGAAGGTTTTACCTTTTTCTCTCAACTGAAAAGAGGGTCCACCTGGAAAACAGTTGCTGCTTTCACCCATTCAGGCACTTCAGTGCCTCAATTGCTTCTAAAACGTGGCTACCGATGCCCAGCTTTACCATTGTCAGAAAAAAACACCAATCTGAAAAATGTGTCCTTATGGTACCTAACAGAGTATGAAAAATTATAATAAATTATCCATTACTATACTGACCTTCCTTAATTCATCAGAGATAAGAATATCTTCGCAGTAGTCATCATAACATTTCACAATATCTCCAGTTTCTCTAACAACTCCTCCAGAGTACAGCCGATCAAAAAATGACATGGAAATCTGTGTACAGGGCACCACCGTGGCTTCAATTTTTGTCACTTGGGAACCTGGAATAGCATGTTTCATATGATTGAAAAAAACACGGATCAAGTAACTATGACTCAATCACACAGTCCCTCAAAAAAAAAAAAAAGGCTAAAGAAAGCTAAGAAAGGAAGAAGTGTAAAGAAAACATTAAATTCATCTGAATCATTAAGGCTCATGTGTCTGCTCCCCCTGTTGGTAAACACTACCAACCGAAACTACACATGGAATACTGTGTGAAGCCAACATCCTGTTAGATCACACTCTTAGAAAATCAGGTACTCCACAGCTGAAGCTTTAAAAGAATCTGAGGACAGATGCCAAACTTGGAATGATGAAGAACAAAAGTCAGTAGCTGCTAACAGCACCCACCAAGTAAAAATCAAAATGAACACAGCCCTGACAAATTTTTGTTTTCTTAAGTATTATATATGAACTTATTGAAGAGCCATTGTTACTAAGCCTCTGTAGCTTAATAACCAGCTACTTCAGAAGACGAAAGAGGTACTATCCGCATTTCCTGTGTGTGAATCTGGAATACTATCCCCGCAATCATTAAGTACAGAGTATATTTTTCTATATTTTTTCCCCTCTGCTTTCAACTCATCCAAAGCCAGTCCTGTTGCTCATAGACATCTGAGCCATTTGAGATGCCCTACAGTATTTTCCTTAACGAGGTATCAGTCCATAAGGGCACATATCTTCCCTATATACAGTGTTACGTCTGCAAATCTGTATGCAGTGTTGGATAACTTATCGCCTCTCAAATAGCATTAGACCCCATGTTTAAGAAGCTTTGGAGCCATTCCAGTTCTATCTGCTCTCTACAGTTCAAGTGTTCAGACCAAATGTCAGAACTTATTCTCTACGCATCTCATAAGCCACCCTTCAAAGTTGTTCTGAGCTGGAAGAGAGAAGAGCACACAGCACAAGGGCAACGTGTCTGAGCACAGAGAATATTCACAACATTCCAGCTGTCCATGAGTTTACTCTTATCTCTTCTCCTCTGTAGTTCCCTTGATGGGAGACTGGTCAACATCATCACAGTACCAAAATGGTTTTTACCATATAATTAAAGCTCAGTTGTGTCCTGACAAACTGACCTGAAGGATCACTAAGTACGATTATTTGGGAAATGTCCATGTTTTCCTCTAGATGAAAGTATTTCAGGATCAGAAACACACCAAAAAGGATCAGGATGCTTCCAAGAGCACCGATCATTTCATTCTGACCCTAATCTTTGCAAGGATAACAGAACCTAAAATTTCTCTTGCCCATACACTTCCGAAAAGCCCTATTATATTCTTACAAGGAGACTATTTGTTCATAAGTCAAGTAGGACTGGTATTTTAATATCTAAACCACAAACTGTACCACCAACATGAACAACACTAGGAAAAAAATTACATTACAGAGAAGTTACAAGTTGGTGTCTCAAAAATGTGCTTACTTAAGTGAAAATACTGACAGGATATTTTATAATTCTTTTACTGGACCAATATGATGTAAAGAAAATTGTCTATAGACAAAAGCATAGCATTTAATTGCTTGGCTTGATGTCTACAGATGATGGTTATGAAAAAGGGTACCTTTTATTAAAGAAAAAAGAGTTTAGGACATTTTCTTACCTATCCCCCTAGTGATTACCAAAGAATAATCAAATTGTGTAACCAAAAACACAAGTCAGAAAAGAAATCCCCATAAATTATAGCCTGAGAACCTAAAAACCAAACTGACTTTTATTTATTTATTTATGCTTCCTCCCATTCCTCACTTCCAGCATCCTCTGCCTTTTAATTCTCCTACTTCTTTTCACAGGGATAGAATTTTTATTTTACCAGGGATTTAATACTAACCAAAACAGCCTTTAACACGTAAATTACAAAATACAAATTTAAAACTGAGTTGATTAATAAAAATCAGATGTTAAATGACCTGGGAAAAAATGAAAAATCTTACATTTTCCCAGTTATTGAGCTAAAATTATATGAAATCGAGCTATTTACAGGCCTCAAATTATAGGGATTTTATTAGGGAAAGGGAAGGAAATACAATTCTGCTCTGAAAAAAAGAGCTTATGAAAACTTTAATCAGGGAAAAAATAAATCAAGAGCTTTGTAATCTACTCAGTAGTTCAGAAAACCAAACTATAAATGTAGAAGTTTGAATACACTGGAAGTTCCTAGTCTCCATTTGAGAGGTGAGATTTGAAATTGGAGATTAAGAATTTCCTGGAAAAAGAGTGAGCAGTTTTAGTAATGCTGTAAAAGTGAGCAATAAAACAGGATGAAAAAACGCCTTGACAACTCTGCAAGAGGCAAACAAAGAGCTGAGAAGTCCCGAAGCAGTTAAGCTCTGGAATATCTGTAAGTGCTGCCAATATACTTTTAAATTAACAAGTTGCATGTCTAGTAGGGAGCAGATAAACCCTGGATAAGTTCTATTTAAAATTTCCCCAAAATCTAAGGAAGTTTTTTACATCAGAAAAACATCTTGGAACTTATTATTTACAAACCAGTTTATATATACTGCAAGTTCAGTGCTCAGTATTAAAAAAAGGGTGTATCAAAATTAAAAGGTGCAGGTTGATGATTTATATGTTCAAATGATATCTAATTTTTTTTTTGCAAATTACAACGTAGTAATCTAAAATATTACTGATTTAAGATTACCTTTTAGATTTTAAAACCCCATTCCAAAGACAGAAGTCATTAAACCTTCAAGTACATGTGGCAACTCAAGAATCTTTTTTTAGGCAAACATTAAATTTTTACTTACACAAAAGACAGTAACCCCACCCCTTTGAAGATAACTTTTCAAGTGTTAATTGAGCTTAAGCAGATACAGTCCTGCCTCCCCAAGACTGCTGACAGGTGCAAGGCCAGCCATGTGTCCAAGGAAAAACTACTATTTAGTTGTCACTACAGCTATTTAAAAAACACGAGACTCAGGCCATAAATTGCTGCACATCAAATTTGTTCCTTTTGCTGCTTGTATTTCTGAAATATCAAAGCAACCCATGAAGAAGTGGCTTAAAGCACATGGCAGAACTATCATGTACTCTGACACCTAGGCAGGAGGAAGGGGAAGATGTCCCTACTAAAACAGGCAAAAAGTATGGTGTGAGAATAGGACATTAAGTTTCTCTCCGATCAGATGAAGCAGTCTAGAGAATGTCCTTGTGTATCTTTTACCTAAAATGCTTTATTTCAAGTAATGTTAAAGCTGGACTCCTTGAGATAATGTATAACTGTGAATTCTACCAGGAAAAAAGATATTCTAAGTGAAAAGGAGAAAGGGGACCACCGCCACAAAAGAAACAAAAGGATTATGAAAAAAACACTACTGTAATATTATATTGATGATTTTTATAATGCTGACATCTTCCTGTGGGTCCATAAATACTTGCTGCCCAAACTCACGGAGGAGAGAAGGGAAGTTTCTAAGGACCTATCTAAACCTGACTTACATTATGCATCCACATTATTTCCCCTTTGAAAAAAATCCTAGTATTTTTGTTTGCAAGAGAATAAATGCAGTATTTGAATCAACCTAGATTAAGTAATTTTTCTTCACATCTTCTAAAAAGCAAAATTAGCCCATTTCTAGTATTTTTTTAGGAACAGGAATGTTTTTAAAACACTTATTCCACAATCATAAGTACATCTTATATCTGGATTATTATACCAGAATGTCTGAAGAAGAAAATACTAGAAGATGATTTTTACTTCCTCCCACTCACAGCAAATTCTTACTATATTTTCAAAAAATGCACATGCAGACTAAGTATAGAAAAATGTGCCAACATTCCTCACCAAAAATAGGCAAAGAATGGGAAGATGAAATTTTAAGAGCAAATGGGGTATACCAGCTGTTCAGGATTTAGAAAGGGAACCCTTCCAGTCCTTTATAACAAAATGCATTACTTCTGTATGGAGGAGGATTGAGCAGAATCAAGAGCTAAGCTGGGACACTTGGCAAGTGCCCCCCACCCTTAACACAAGGTATGTAACCTACTGACCTTCACTACAGGGACTGGCAAGTCATGGGCCAGACAGAGAGCCTAAAAAAATTCCTGCCTAAAGCAGGAAAAGATTTAGCCAACAGTTTGAAATATATCTATTTTCTTTCTGCTTGCCAGAGTGAGAAAGAGGTACCTGCAGGGGTACTTCAGATATTTTTTTCATCTTGTATTTTTCAATTGTTTTAACAGTTGGATGCAGTGTTTGGAGAATGGATTTTTACTGAACAAAAAGGTGGCAATGTCCAGTGTCACTGTATATGGTGGGAAAAACCTATGGCAGTTCCAGAGAGCTGAAATGGAAAAGTCAGAAAATTCCCAAAGCTCCATTAAATATTTACACATAGTAAAGTATTTGCAGACAAACCAAAATAAGTGAGGACTTCTTACTACTCCCCTTAAAACACTCCTATTATGGAAAATCACTCTGACAATATTAGAAATCACACTATGGACAAAATCCTACTTTATCACCTGCAATCGCCATAAATGTTGTGTCGTTTACATAATGAAAAACACCGTTTCAAAGTGGTGCCACAAATGTGCCACTTGCTTTTGGCCTTTCTCCTTTAGTGTCTCATCTACATCTACAGATGGAATGGGGGGATTTTCAGCAGTTTTTGATTTGGCAGCTAACTACAATCAAACCTCACGGCATGACTGCAAATGGAGCAACCTGTCACGTGGGGCTGCTCTGCACCTCCGTCCCCTCTGCTGGGCAGGGCGCAGCACATGGGCACAAACTCGGGGCTGTGCTCCACCCAACCTGCTGCTCCCTCAACTGCCGCTGGTAAGAGAGCAATGATCTCACACCTGTCCCAAGTAAGGTGGCTCATCTGCAGAAGAATGCCCTTCTCCAAGTGTTATCTGAGTAATTAATGCAGTTGGTTTGTCTGGAGACATGATCGGGTCATCTGGATGTCACAGCCCAGCTCACAACAGTTCCAGATGCTTCTTTTATGAATGACGCAGGTTAAAGAAAAAAAGTGTAAAACTTGACAATTCCATAACAGCCAAGGCAAGAATCTTTTTGTTTAGTAAGTAAGTCATTTAAGGTATTTCAGCCAGGTGAGAATATACATAAGAACTATCATTATTAGCAAAAGACAAACTACAGAAAAATAGTTACAACGCAGACATTGTCATTTAAGACTAATTTATTCTAAATTACCCAATGTAGTCCATTGTCCTGAAGCTGACAGCAACTTTAAACTGGACTTCACATTTTGATCATTAAAAAATGCCTATAATAATCAAATAAGAGAAAATCAGTGAATGAAATGTATTACAAAACCATCATTTATATTTTCTTGGGTATTTTCAAAGCAAATTAAAAGGCTGCAATTCCAACAGTAGATTTTGTATGATCTTTCAGTTTGGATATCACCAAATCCATGTTTTTGTAACTTTGTGTAGCCAGTGTCTTTTATAGATTCAAAATACTCTCAGGTGCATGTTTGTACCTGCAGTTTTACAGTAAAGCACTTTTAGTCCAAGAACACACAAAGAAGTTGCATGAAATTCTTGGGAGGTGCAGAAAACTGAGGGAGAGATGAAACAGTTCTCTCCCTGTTGCAACATTGTTGAAGTTAAACATGAAATGCTAAGCACCATTTTAAAATTTGCACCTTACAAATAAATTCAAAGCTTAGAGGAGTGTAGGGACACACAAAAAATTATTAAACAGATACAGAAAAGATCTGTAAGTTATTGATAGTATGGAGAAGATGTTCCACGCTAAGATGTGAAGTATTTGATCTTATTATCAATTAAAAAAAAAGGAGATATGCATAAAAATGTTGGAAGCTGGCAAGTGTAAGCAATAGATCAGCCCAGTAAGAAAACCCACACCTATGCACATCCACCAGCCGGGAGAATAATCACTGAAGAAGCTGCTGAGAAAATGATGGATTTTTTCTCTCTGCATCACCAAATCCCTTTGGCACTCCTCTGGGATACAGAGATCAGACAATATAATGTAATGGTCCCATTTTCCCCCCAGTTACTTCCCAGCTATCCAAATTTCATCAATTCATAGTGACATTCTCATGCTTTTAATTCAAAGCAGACAAGCATTGAGAAGACAAATGTGTATTTCGTAAACTTCAATAATTTGAAATGTTTATCAGGTGTTTGTTATGGTGCATTTCTGTGTGAATTTCTTTAAAATACAAAGAGGCTGAATTCTTTTTCCAGGGTAACAACATACAGTAGACACAAAATAAGTCAAAGAGTTTTTTGAAAACAGATGTGAAGACCATAGTGGTTTTAAAACCACAGGTTGTACTTTTTTTTCTGTCTGCCAACAGATGAAGGGACAACAGAAGAGGAGGAACAAAATCAGCAAGACTTGAGTTGCAACAAGCTGAGAGCCCAAAATTCCAGTATTAAACAATGGTATCAAATAAACTTTTAAAAACTGTACTCCCAGATATGTGGTGGATATGCACATCCAATATTTACAGTGACAAAGCCACCATGGCTGTGAGCAAGGGCACCACCTGCACCTACACTCCTTAAAGTCTCACCCTGTGTGGACTTCCTAATATTAATTAAATGCTGTGGCCAAGATCAGCATCCAGTTCAGATTTCCATTCTTGGGAATCCTGAAGGACTAAATTGTTCCATCTTAAAGCAGAGTAACATTAGTACAGACTAAAATATTTTTACTGGACAATCCAGTCAACCCACAAAGCAGGACTTCAGCACCACACCTAAATCACCTATTTTCAAGGAGATAGAAAGCAGGTCAATAGATTGTAACACTGATACAAGCTTTGACATTATGCAGTTTTCCAATAGCTATAATTTCATGGGGGGTAAAAAAAAAATCAACTCAAAATACAAAGACTTAGAACTACCATAACAAATTCATCCTTTTGATAGGGCTTAAACTGCTGGTCAAAACCAAACGCTTGTGCTGTGATCCTGCCTTGCATGGACCTGAAAGGGAAAAATTAGATTAAATATTCTGCAGACACACTAAGAACTTATTCACTCTGCAAACTCGCCTAGGGGTGCCACATAAAATTATTGGTCAGAACAGAGCTTTATCTCTCTCTCTCTCTATATATATATATATATATTTCTATATTCATCTATTTTTCATTCTCGCTTACAAGCGCCTCCCATCTCCCCTCGCTCCTGTGGAGGGCTCAGGAGCAGAAATCAGAGCAACGGAGCTGAAACAGGTCTTGGCTCATTGCGGAAGGCGAGGACAGATGGATGTCTCGCACCTCAGAAAGAGCCCTTTGCGTGACTGGAAAATATCAAGGAGACTTCAAATTAAGGAGTTGGGGGGATGAATGGGGGAGAAAAAAAACAACAAACAAACAAAAAGGAAAAGAGAGAGACACGGACCCGCCGCCACCGAGCGGGGGCCCTGAGGGCGCGCTGACGACTCCAGGCCTCAGCACCGCCCGCCCGCTCCCCCGCCGCCCCTCAGCCAGACGCCTCTCACAGCGGGCTTTCCCCCCCTCCCACCATTTGAGGAGTCGGCCCGCGATGCCGCTGTCCTGCAGGCAGGAGAAGGATTTCTGTGGCAGGGCTCGGAACACGAATCCCCCCGCGCCGCCCCGGCCCCCGGCCGACATCTTGGCGCGGCCCCGCGGTTGCCGTGGAGACGGCGCGGCCCCGGCGGCGCCCGGCCCCGCTCGCTGGGGCTCCGCCGCCCGGGAGGGCCCCGGAGGCGGCTGGTGCCCTTTCCTTTGGTGTTTTTACCTGTAAACTCCTCTGATTCAGCACCAGTCCTCTCCCCTCGCCTTTCTGTTCCCGTCTGTGCGCCAAGGAAAGGCTCGCCAAGGAAAGGCTCGCCAAGGAGAGCGCAGCAGGAAGAGGCAGGGGGCGCCTTTGCTGCCTTCACCAAGGCCCCCCCAGTAATATAACACCGAAACTAACTAGGAAAGGCCGGAGTTAGGAATTACAAACCCCTGATGAATCGGGCTGCTTCTTGGTTGCCGGAATGCTGAGCCATTTGGGAAGAGAGAGCCCTGTTTTAACATAGTTTCAGTAGAACTCATTGCGCACTAATACTAAATTTGTAACAAAGCGGTGGGCTGCAGTTAGCAGACCAAGTTGCTTTGTAGCAATTATGAATGTGAGATTTCAGGAGCCATTCCCTTGTATCTTCTCCATTTTGTTTTCTCCAAATATTTTCCCACACATTTCCATTTTTTCCCCCCAGTAATTTTTCTTTACACTTAAGCAATGATAGAAAATAAAGCTACGCTATGCTTCAAGATGTTTCGATGGTAGAGACAGCTCAAGAGGGAATAAAGAAAAAGATTAAAACACTTTCTTCTCAGTGTTTAAATATGATGCAAAGTGGTGGCACCAGAAACAAATTGTTAAAACCTTATTCTCAACACATCTCCACCTACTCCAGCGCTACTCCATCTATTAAATTCCTCTTGCCACTACTACTACTAGCCAGAGATTAAATAGCCAAAGTTAAAGAACTGGTTTGGGCAGGGAGTGATGTGTAGCAACAACTACCAAACACGTAAGTTCTTAAATCTAAGCTGCGTAGACTCAAATACAGATTAAAAAAAAAAAAAAAAACAAAAAAAAAACAAACCCGAAACTCTAGGTCTTTAGGGGCAAAAATTCCTACTGATTTTATTGAGGATTTGTTCTGATTAAAGTGCTGAATCAACTAGCATATGCTTAAAACCCAATGAAATCTAAAATGTTTAAACACTTTGATGAATCAGGAGTAAGGAAATGAGCAAGGACTTCAGGACTGGCCCAGAGGGATCAGGACAGGAAACTCTAAATTGTGGAATTAATTTCTTTAATGTTTTGCCATTTACCTATCACAGTTTATGATTCAATAGTTCAAGTTTAAGCAGTACAGAATAATAAAAGTTAAACTGGGACTTTCAGTTTGAACACTGACCTCATTTTCCTCTGATGTCATGAACAGCAGCCTGAAGTAGAAAGTCAGGCACAGTACACTTTTAAACACAGTAGAAAGTCAAGCATGGTACCCTTTTAAACACATTCAACTTGTGTTTTAAAATGTTAAGGAGTTTATCCTCTCACAGCAGATATTTGGAGGGTGGGAAATATATTTTTTCTGCTGTAGAATGAAGTCTGGAAAGTATATGTTATTAAGCAAGAGTAGTCCCTCCCTTTTGAGGAGACCAATTTTCAGCATTGTTTGTTTTTCACATATTTACTTATGTGTGATTTTGAAGAGTTTTACAGTCCTGAATAATCTGCGGGCTTTAAGTGCAAAGCAAACAAGCCAGCCTTTCCATGGCAAACAAAAATCAAATTACAGAGGACCAGCCCTGTTGCACCTTTGCGAAGTGCATCAGTCTTTAAGGCAAAGGTCAGCTGGTGACAGACCGGCAGCTTTTTCCAGTTGGGGAGGTAGTGAAGAACCTGAACGGCAGCTCCTCCCTCCCTCCCTCCTGCAGGAGTCTTCAGCATCGCTGAGGGATAGTTAAGACATGTGAATTACCCGAATGGAGGAAAGGGATAATTATCAGTACATATATTCATCTGTGAAATAAATTAGTCTTTCCAGCCTTAAAATAACGTAGAACAAGTCTGATGGAGAGTAAATGAAAGTCCAGATCCTGCATTTTATCTATGAGGACTAGAACTATCTGGCATAGAAAGCAGTGTACATTACAGTGAGGTTCAGCACGTGCAGAAGATTTATGGGGTATCAATGTCCAATTCCAGGCACTTGGCCTGATAAAATACTCTATTTTCGAGCCTGTGAGAGAGAAAGAAGCCAATTAGAAGCAAAATAAAAATATATCTGAATCTGTAAATAGAAGAGTCTGTAGTATATCTGAATTTCTCCCTTTCTGCACTGTCACCTTGAGCATTTCTCTGGGGTAATTGAAGCTGAAAAAAAAGCAGAAGCTGTTGTCTGCTCCAGAGCCAGGCTCTAGATCCTCAGGCAAGGGCAGACATTAACACCTCTGCTTGCAGAGAACTTTTTTCTTTTAAAACACAACCAACAGGCTTATGGTGACCACCTTCATACCATGCAACTGGAGTCCTCACCCAGGAAGAGGAAGATCTGGATTTTAGCATCTTCTGGCATGAGGAAGTACAAGTTCACAGCTTTTACTTCTAAGTGTCTCAATTTCTACTGCTGTTGTCACATCTCTTGAGTTAAGCTGGCACTGTCCTAGAAAGTGTATTTCTGCATCACAGTGTCAGGATCCTGCAGAGACCTAGCAATCACCTTTTCTTAGCTGTAGGGCTAAGAACCCATCAGTCGTGAGCCTGACCTCAGACTCAACCTGTCTCATCCCTTTGGAATGGTCTGCTGATCTGGACTTGTGGTTAAACGTGGTCACTGTCACCTGACTTGCTTTGCTGGTTAGGGTGCTGCAGGACACTGCTGTGTCAGGGAGGGCATTGCCCTACCAACTTCTCTGTCACCCTTGGCTGCCAGCTCAGCCCATTTTACAGAGCAGCACCCTCTTGCAGCTGCCTGACACACAGTATGTTGTTAAAAGGTGGTTATGGTGATGTTTGTGCCAGATTTGTCCATTTTGTCTGTTTCAGTTAAATTAACTTGGTGTATCTGAGTGACTGTTCCAGAAATAACCTCTGCTTCCAAAGGAAGTGTGATATATTGCACTACAGCCTGTTATGAAGCTTAATGCAAAACGTGATGCAAAGACAGAAAATTTATATTTTGCATCTTAAAAAAGTATTTAGAGATAAGTAGTAAAGGAAATACCAGAAGTGAGCTTAGATATGAAAGCAACAAACATTGTAATGCCTAGAGTTTCTTTGCTCTTCAAAAAAGAAACGTCATGCTGGAGATGCACAGTTAGAATTAAAGCCAGGCCCAGGAAACGCGATTCAGTGTGTGCAAAACCATCCAGCCCCATTTAGGAGGGAAACAAAGAGAATTCATACACTGAAGTCTCATCTCTGCATTACAATTTACATGCTGCCCTGGAGATTCACTGCCTTAAAACTCTTCTTCAAAGGCTGGTGTCTAAGCTCACTTTCTTTAAATCAGATATGTGTTTTAAACCCAGCAGAAAAAAAAATGGTTCCTGAGCTGCTAATCCTCTTTTCAAGCAATACACGAGTTGTTCATATACACAAACAGAATGTGAGATACCAAGTTTCAAGCTTATGATTTTCACTTCATGCTTTGAGAGTTCAGCATTATACCCCCTTTTTTCTAGAACCAGAAGCCAAACACAAAATGCATATATAGTTTTCCTACACAGTTTATGTACAAAAGTTTACAAGGTGTCTGGGTAGCTGTGTCTCAGAAACTTGTTTCCCTGTGTAGAAAATAATATTTTACTGTAGTAGTTGGAGAGCATAAATAAGAATTTGTATGTATAACTTCTTGGTTAGAGACTTTAGGAAGGAGAGGACAATTCTGGGCCTGTTCAAGTTCAAAAAAACTGTTTATTACTTTTATCTGCCTGATTAATACAAAATACTGAAGTAATCTTGGGTTTAGGCACGCAAATTCTTCAGAAATCCTATTTTAAATGGTTTTTTACTTATTCTGGCTATTTTCTTTCCTTATTATTTGTAGACATTTGTGTAGGTGTTGGGTTATAAATTCCTTTAGTTTTCATGAGTACAGCAGTACCAGGCTACTGAATGTGCTGTATTTCTCTGGACAGTGATGTGGGTATTTGTAGGAGTGATAAAGATCTGGCTGCTTGGAAACTTGATCCAGTTGCTTGAACTTGGTGTCTGCTACCATTTAAGATCCCTCAAGGAGCTGGAACATCTTCAAAAGGCTGTCAGATATGACACGAGACCTAGAGGAAACCTATTCTCCTCCAGAGTGGTGGCTGGAGGTCAAGTGCGTACTTCAATTGGCACTAGATATAGAGGTGAGAGCTGAGACCTGGGGATGTGTTTCAGCTTCAGAGACATAATTTTACCTGTCTACTTATAGGTCTTTTCAGGTCAGCTAAGCTTCCATTGTCACCAAGGGAGATCAAGATCTAAATTTAATTGCATAGGGAGGCATTTCAGATGCCTGAGGAATCTTTCAGATTGCCCCAGATACCTCTTTTCTGTTTTTCTGGAATGGCAGCTAGAGGCTGAGTCTACTCTTAAGTAGTGATGTGTCTGCCAGCTCCACAAAGGCCATACTTTGCTTTGGCTCAGATGGAACTAGGTGGCCATGTGAGAGCATCTGAGGCATTTACTGATTTAGATATATTTTTATTTGGCTTCTAATTGGCTTATTTCTCTCTCACAGACTTGAACCTGGAGTCCTTTATCTGTTCAAGTGCATGGAATCAGACATTGATATCCCACGAATCTTCTGCGGGAGCTTAAATTCACTGTAATTTACAGTGCCTTCTGTGCTGTATAGTTCTAGTCCTCATTACAGACAAGATGCAGGATCTGGACTTTAATTTACTCTCCATCAGGCTTATCCTACAGTATTTTAACACTGGAAAGGCTAATGAGTCACAAGTCAGTACTGTCCTTAGAGTCAACAGGTTTATTCAGCTGATGAGATGTCTACTGTAAGGTGAGCTCAAAACATCTTAAGATCCATAAATGAACTCCAGAGAATGTATGATTGCATGTATACCTCAAGTACATGTTACTCATATACATCTACCCATAAGGCACCTAAAGTTAGGAAAGAGGGATGAGTTCCAGTTGTGGAGGTGCTGGCTGAGTGGCTGAAAAAGCACAA
Organism: Serilophus lunatus; assembly: GCA_013399895.1. Lineage (NCBI taxonomy): Eukaryota > Metazoa > Chordata > Aves > Passeriformes > Eurylaimidae > Serilophus > Serilophus lunatus. The sequence goes on from VXBA01001574.1 coordinate 483,804, forward strand.
TTGTCCCTTCCATTGTAAATTTACTTACTATCTCTCTTAGCTTTGCAAACCTTATTCTCCACCTATACTCCTGATAAAGCATCCAAGACTATTACCTTTCTACCAGTATTTTGTACATCCCAGCTTAGCCCTACTGCCCCATATCTATGAGCAAATTACAGTCTGACATGTTCCTCCCTCCCTCTGAACTCTGGCACATCACAACCAGTCTTGGGTTACTCTTTCCCTTCTCCTCGTGTTGACCCTCAGGGTTCTTTACATCCTATGCTGTTGTCTGTGCCATGGTGTTGGTGTCTCACTCACAAGTCCTTCACTATATGCACCGAAGCCAGACAGTTGTATTTGATTACAAAGAGAGGGCAGAAATATCATCATATCTTTTCCACCACTATTTCTTCTCTGAAAAGGGTGATGTACAATACTTTTACTGTAGTTAAACGGCTTATTTTTTGCATATTTTATATCAGACCTTTGAAGTACAGATGTGTTCTAAGCTGATATCTAATGTATACCCCTTGGGTGTTTATTCTCTAATTATTCACCGTGATATTTCTTGGCTCTTCTTATTATTGCATGAGATTTTACAGTGTTTCCATTATCGGAGTATTAAATACAAGATTCAGTCAGTACTAAGGGCTTTACAGGATGTGATATTGCATTTAAGGAGTTTATTAAAGGTTTCAGGGAGGGAAAAGAAAAGCTTCATTTTGGAAGGAAACTGTGTATGGTTATCCAGCATGATATACTTACCATTAATATTGTTAAGGTGACTTTGGAGAAATGTGTATGTGTTGAAATTAGAAAGCAACAAGCAAAAAGACTTGCCTGCAGTATTGATTTTACAAAGAGAGGGATACACCAGTGACAAATCTCAATGTAGCTTGACACAAATGGTTTGAAATTAGGATTTTCAGGACCCATGGACCTTGATTTCACTCCTGCAGTGCATGTTTATTAACATGTGCCATATATGTGAACTATCCATCATTACATTTCACTTTGAAAAATTTCCCTAGTGAAAAATCAAGGTGGTTGCAGCTGCTGTAAAAGTCAAGAACTATGAAGGGTTAAGCCTAACTGCATGGGTTTTTTTCTCAAGCAGAGAGGGAGGTTAAGGCAAGAAGGGAAGCCATAAACATGTAAGATTATGAATTTAGCACTGTTGCCTAACAAGACCTCTGTCTGTGATGTTAAATTCAGTCTTTTTTCAGGGCTGGCAGGCAAAGCAAGTTCTGTTGCTCTCTTAAAAGCTGGGTAAGAGGTCATGTGACTTTTGCTTTCATAAAATTAGCTTTTATTGCAAAATCAACTTTCCTTTGTCTGCTGTTTTTACTGTTTAAACAAGGCCTATGCAGCGTTATAAAATAAGGTACCCAAATGTCATCTTCCATTCAGCATGACAAGCATCCTTCGTTGCATAATCATGAATCTTAATCTAGGCCACTTGAGAGACTAGCAATCTAAACCCGGATCCAGCCTGGAAGGATGGAGAAACTGCTCTGTTTTTTGATTTGTTTACTAAAATTATGAGGTTTTTGCTGAACTGCTATATTTGCTCTTTGACCTTTATAAAATGCCTTATTTGTTTGGGAGCTTATTTTAAGGCATTAAGCCAGTCTAAATTCCTATGCAGATTTTTTTCCTTGCTATTGTTTTCAATCGTGTAAGGAAATCCAGTCTATTCTATTCTTCCTAGAAAGGGGAAGAAAAGATGGGCTCCACTGTGAATTGCTTCTTTTGGGCTTTGCAGAACTGAAGTCAGTTCCCAATGTGAGCACAAAGTTTCTACTGCAATTTAGGCAAGTAATTTAACACTGGACGCACAAAGAGCATAGAAGGTAGTGTTGTTGGGCTGAGATACCAAACAAGATCCAGATTCTTAGTTACATGTCTGAGCTGCCTCTTCAAAAAGCCCCACTTTAAGGAAAAAGAAGAGAAAACAAAACAGTATCTGACAAAAGAAGTTCCATATGAACTATAAGAAGTGAGGCATGCCCTTGAATTTAAGCTCTCCTGATTTCAGTTAAATACTCTGGCTGCTACAGTCATGCTCATGTTCTTCAGCCCAACATATATTACACTTCTACCCAAACAGAGACACTTTCAACAGTGAGACTGATGGAGACCTGTCCTATACTGTCCTCTGATCTGGAAGCTATAAAAGACCATACATGAGCACACATTTTCCCTATGGGTGAAATCCAGCTTTGCCCACACAGACAGAAGGAAAAGGGTGATAAGGCTACTAAGGCTACTGTCTCTCTTGCTTAATGCAGGATTCTCTCTGCTGGGACACCTCAGAGAATGCTTACTGAATTGAGCTTGGAAAATCACACACAAGAGGAAAGTCTATGCTTTGAAACCCTGATGCTATTTAAGATGTAGGACAGATATTCTATGAAGTCAAGTTTAAGGTTGTTGTAGGCTTGTCCACAAAAAAAAATCATAAAAGAAGTTTTTTGGGAATTTTTTTTCTTTTAAATTTTCTAGCCAACTATTTTGATCTTTTCCTCCACAATTACGATTTCAACAGCAACCAATAGACTATCAGCCAAGGTGATGCCAGTACCTCCTGCTGTGGAAAAGGCAGATGTTTCATCCAATTTGACCTGCTCAATGTGAGATAAAGATTCTGCCAGAGAGCTGACCATAGTGAGTTCCTTGCTAAGCACCAGGTGTTATGACTGTCCTAGCTCACTTCTACAAATTCAACTCTAGGACAGACAAACATTTGTATGGAACTAGGGATAATAAGTACATGGGAGCAGAATGGCACGTATGTAAATGTCTGAAGCAAAAGGTTCTTGTTATTCTACTCAACCTAAGAGACAGGCTATAGCAATCAGGACTAATTGAAGAGTGAGGGTAGCCTTTCAAGGATATATATTTTTGGTGCATTAATGTACCACAAGTCTGAAATCCAATATAGGGTCAATTTAGGAAACACTGGTTGTCAAAACAAAACTATCACTCAGTTTGAACAAAAACTTGACATTTCCACATTTTCTACAGAAGAAACAGGAAAGAGGTACCCTTTTCAGTTTAAGTTCCAGGAATTCTGGGATTAATTCAAACCCATTGGAGAATCTAGGGCTTTTCGTCATTGTTGCAGAAGTCTACAGGGTTTCCAGTCAAAACCCAATAGAGTCTCCCAGGGCAGAGATCAAAATTTAAAATTTTGGTTCCACAGTTTATGATGGATGTCACCAAGTGTCAAGATTTCTCTTTCAGTCTGGGTGAAGTTCTCATCAGAGTTAAAAATTTTAGGCTCTGAGAACAACAATATAGAGTTTAGGAATCCCGATCTATCTGCACAATAGTTCTATCTTGAATTCACATCCCAGGGAAGACCAAGCTCATGATTACTCTACCAAGAGGTGGGGGGTTTTGCTGACAAGATCTAGGAGTGTTTTTATTCCGAATTCTGCATGAGTTTTGGTGAAGTTGGTTTTGATTCATACAAATTGAGATTATCTAATGAATACTTGTTTCTTAAAAATGTCTAGTTATACAACAGAATAAAATAACGTATCAGAGACCTCTAGATGGAGGTCCAAGGCTGCAAGGAGAGTATAGAGCTCTTGTTTATGGGCATGAAATGTGTGGCCTAAATCTTGTGCATGCCCTTCAGTAGGAAACCAAATCAGAGAGCTCATCACTTTGTCTACAGATGCCAGAAGGTAAGAGGACATGTACACTAGGTTTTTTCTGTAATTTATCTGGCAAGAATAAATTTGAACCTGCAAAGTGAAAAAAAAAGGCTGCCACAGATCTACAGCAAGTAGAGCAGTGCAGTTTTCTTGCAAGTGCGAAAAGTTCTTCAGGAATCCATTCTTATAGTCTTCCCCACAAGGTGTTTGCATCTCCTTTCAGTCCTTGGGTCTTGTAAATCATGCTGTGTAGTTAGGATTTAGCATTATTCCCAGCTTCCCTCTGACTGCTCTGAAACAATCAGTGTGAAAGAGAAGAGCTTCCTCTTAGCTTTCCAAATGAGTGCATATGGTTCAGTTACAATACTGTCCTGATGAGGAAATGACAAACTCATTCTAAGGTAAGGGCCACTTAAGAGTCTCACTTTTTTACTACTCTGCAGCTTTCTTAAAGTGTTTCCAAGATGTATACATTTTACTTGGAACAACAAGAAGCCAAACTGATTGACAAACTATGAAAACTGACAGAAAAAACCCCATTCCATCTCCTGCAAAAGACACTGATTTGTCTTCTCTGTATGATGAAGAATAAATAACCTGCTTTTATTCCTTAACAATGAGTCTGAAAGAGAAATGGCAACATTTTGCTTTTGGTTTTAATACTTTGTGTATTTCAATGTTTACATTAAAATTCCCCCTGCTAGAGGTTGAGCTAAGAAGCGAATTGCTAAATTTTTCAGCTTATGAGCTGCATAATCAGAAGTCCTGGCAGAAGGATGTGAGCTTTTCTTCTGAAGGATGGATGATTTACAGTGCCCGATCTGGCTTACAGAGGGAACAATGGGATCATTGCCATTTTCTCTAATGCTGCAGTTCTCTTCCTACTCATGTTGTAGTTCAGCTGAGGAATATTTAGACTACAGTGGTAAATGTTTGGATATTGAGGCCATCTTAGGGAAAAAAAAACCTGATAAGGTACATTTAGAGAACATTTAGAGAAATAACATTTAGAGAATTATTTATATAACAATAGACCAAGAGATCCTTGCCAAAATATAGACTAATGGTGCCAGACATGTGCATACAATAAAAGAGTTTGTAATCTGAAGGAGAGGTGTAAAGGGTTTTCAGCCCTGTATCCAAGACACAACAAGTAGGGAAAGGTTAAGGAGCTCATACTAAACCCATAAATTCCTTCAGAGCTTACAAAGTCATTTCTTAAATGCACTCAGAATTGTACACAACCTGATGCTTTACAATTCTATCTAGAGAGCTCCATACATTTCAGAAAGCACTATTTAATTTTCAAAAGAGCTTGTAAGCATTTCCTTATTTTATAAGCATAAAGAAATAGAAAGATTATTTCCAAAAGACTTTTAACAGAACTTCTGATGCCTGATAAGCCAGGAATTGGCTATAGATTTCTTGTTTGTTTTGTTTTATTTAAAGGTAAATTTAAGCTAATTCACCAACAAGCTTTGCTAATGTGGGGGTTTTGTTTCGTTTTGCTTGTGTTGGGGGGTTTTGAGATTAATTTTTTCTAATTTTTCTTTCCTTCCTAGCCATTGTCTTCTCCATTTGAGGTCTCCGAAATTGTTTCAGATGCTTCTTCCACTACAGTTATTGAGGTCTCCTTTTTGTTTCAACAGCAGAAGGACTGGAATAATACACCTTATTCATAGATGAATATCTTGAGTACAAAGTTATCAGTCTTTGTGGATAATTAGGTTTATAATGTTAATATAGAATTTTACAGAACATATGTTTAAATGTTAGATTTAGGACACACTGAGAGGGAACAACAGAGCAGTCAAGGAATAAACTAGGGATCTCAGGAAGCAGTTTTTCATGACAATGTATTTATATCTTTTCATTTGTCATAAATTAGATCTATGATGCCAAATATCCTGTGAACTGTAATTCTAGCAAATCATCTGGCTGTAAGGTGAAGGGGAGAGAATCAGAAAAGTGCAAATGAGAAAACTCCTGGGTTGAGGTAAAGACAGTTTGCAAAAACAACACATGCAAGCAAAGCAAACCAAGGAATTCAGTCACCACTTTCCATGGACAGGCAGGTATTCAGCTATCTCTATGAAAGCAGGGCTCCATCATGTGTAACAGTTACCTGGAAAAACAAATGACATCATTCTGAATGTCCCTCTCTTTTGTCTTCTTTCCCCCACTTTTCATACTGAGCATGATGCCATTTGGTATGGAATATCCCTTTGGTCCATTTGCGTCACCTGTTCCTACTGTGTCCCCTCCCAGCTCCTTGTGGACCCCAAGCCTCCTCGCTGGTGGAGTGGGGAGAGGAGCAGAAAAGGCCTTGACTGTGTTATCACTGCTCAGCAATAATGAAAGCATCTCTATATTATCATCACACTTTTCCACATAAATCCAAAGCATAGCCCTGTATGAGCTACTATGAAGAAAGTTAACTCTATCTCAGCCAAAACCAGCACAATGACCTTTAAAGGTCATTTACAACCTGACCTATTCTATGATTCTGTAAAAAAAAATTGATTATATTTGAACCACTTAAGGTCATGTTAGCTATATAAGGTGGCCCTTGCATAGAAATGTTCAGATATTTACAGACAAACTTCAAAATCATTGGCATCAAGTCCCCCAAGGAAATTGAAAACATAGTCAGAATTAGCTTATGCCCGGTTACTATTCAGTTAGCAACAAACTTAAAAGGCTGGCAAGCTGTACTTCTTTCCCTCAAGGGAAAAACAAAGTGAATGCATTTCCTAGGATCTTGTTTATTTTTAGTGTCTTCCTTTATTCCAGACATTTATTTTAGCAAAACTAACATGTTGACTGTGTCCTAGTGAAGCCTTGATAATAAACGTGAGCACTCCCTGCAACATTATCAGAATAGACAGATTTCTCTGACTCTCATCCTGTCATTGGACAAAAGCCCTCAGCTAGACAATACAACTGCTTGATTTGTGGGAAAGACAATGTTAAGAGCTGTAAATTGGCATTAAATGGAATCAGAATTGTTTGCTCCTTTTCATCTCATTGAACATACAGACTGTTTGGCTGTGTTTATACTGCTGAGTTGATTCAAGCCTTGAGGCTGAATAGCACTGACTGGCTTGTGTCCACACTTCACATGGTCAACTCCCTCTACAACTGACTTCTCCCAGTGACAACTGAAGTGCTCCAAAACAGAGTCAAGGAAAGCACTAAGAATGTGACAGTAAGTGTGAATGTCTGAGCTCATTACCTGGTCCTGTTTGGTTTAGCAGTACAGAAGAAAATATCCAGTTGCTGTGAAAACTTTAAAACAAGTGACTGAGGCACCAGTGACAGTGGACGCATTACATGTGTGAGTCTATAGGGGTATGTGTCATAGTTTAGGGAAAGGGCTCCTTCCTAGGGCTCTCAGTAATATTCATTTCTGGAGAAGCAAAGCAGAGACTTGCTTCTCAAGATCATGGTCACAGCAATCACAGATCTCAAAGAATTCTGCTGAAAGCTGAATTTACAAGGTTCACATGTACCTTGGTATAGAGTAGGCAGCTGTGCCTGCTTTCATTCGAAGGTTGGTTACCCCTTCTGCATGTATGTACACACACACACACACACACACACATACATATTGGAGATAAAATTCATACACATGTACATACATATACAGATAGATTTATGAAGTAAAACTAGCACTGCTCTTGTTTTTATAAAACCAGATCGTGCTATGGCACTAAGTATAATTTTAAATTGCTGCTAAGAAATCTTCCCAACAATGGAGCTATTGATTTGAGTATGGTCCTTTTAAGATGTTGCCCTGGGCTGCTGTTGGAAAGCTGCTTTACAGGCTGCCAGATATGTCTTTTTTGTTGTGTAACACCAGGGGTGGCTTAGGACGTGAGGCCATCTGAAATACTGGTTAGTCTGGGAGAGGCCAAGCCCCACATGAGTCACAGTCATACTGTATCTTTATGCAGTATGGGGGTGGGACACTGGCACAAGTTATCTCCTACTCTCTTCCTAGTTCTTTCCAGCCCATAAACAACTGAGTTTGCTCTAGAATGAAGCTTGAGGGTGAACTAACACTTGAGTAGCATGGACAAACAGGGTATAACACTTAAGCACAAAAATCTAGCGGACATCAACAAGACAGTATAGATGTCCTTCGTATTTACTAAAATGGAAATAACAGTTTTCATATGTGTTAAATCTTCCATCTAGAGCAGGGGTCCTCGAACTTTTTAAACAAGGGGCCGGTTCACTGTCCCTCAGACACTGTCGGGGGCCAGACTATAGTTTGGAAAAAAATGAACGAATGCACACCGCACATATTTTATTTGTAGTAGTGCACAAAAAACAGGAAAAAGAATGCAATATTTAAAATGAAGAACAATTGTAATCAACAAAAACCGATAATATTTCAATGTGAACTATGGGCCTGCTTTTGGCTAATGAGATGGTCAATGTTAGGTTCCATATTTGTCACTGCCAGTCGCAGCGCGGGGCAGCCCGGGGGCGAGTCCCGCACTCCGCCCGCCCGCCCCGCCCGAGAGCCGCCCGTGGGACTGCGGGGGGGCGGCAGCCAGGACAGAGGCGGGGGGTTCTGTAAATACCGGCGGGCCGGATTGAGGACCCTGGCGGGCCGCAGTTTGAGGACCCCTGATCTAGAATAACTCAAACCTTTGTAGGGAAGTTGGTTAGGTTGGATTGGAAAAATTTTTAAGGTAATATTGAAAAGCTTTGAAAAGCTGAGTCTAGAGACTAGAAAGGTGTAATATCAAAATTCCACTCCTTTTAAATATTGAACATGCTACTGCAATATACTGATTTCCCATGATATGCTCACCATGTGATATGATATTGAAAATACAACCAATTGTCCTGTATTGATGGCCAGATTGTTGAAGTCAAACCATATCTTAGGCACAGAGACATATGATCTGGCTGCCTGGTGGAAACTATAACCAACATGCACAGAGCAGTATGAGTTTATGTCTTTAATCAGAATCTTAAAACACCTCTATAACTACACTGGAAACAAGCGGCATTAGAGGGAATGTGTTTAGGCACTGTCTTGTTAATGGTCTGTACAGTTTAACTGGTGGCACAGTCCCTGGTATGGTATGGCATGTTCCAGCTAGTGCTTTTCCAGACAATGTCCAGGCCCAGCTCAGGGTGTAGCACAGACCCGGGACTCTTCTCAAATGCAATGTGAACAGAGCCAACCTGCTCTAGGTGAAAGGAGAGTTTAGCTCTGTGGTTGCAAAGTGTAGTGTACCACTTCCTTTGGGGGCCAGAGAACTGGCTCCGGCCCATTTTATTTACTGATAGAGAGGTAGCCAAACAGATCTATGCAGAGCAAGCTTAGCTTGTGAATACCCAGTATGCTGGTTGCATCAGACATATTAGGAATTAGGATGCAGAGATTTCAAATTTCCTCATTTTAGGTTTGGAAACACATTTTTATTTTATTTGTGGAATCCTAATACTTTGATTACTTGGATAAAGGAAAATTGGCTGCAAGTGAACAAAGTTGTACCTACAGGAACACAGCCAATTTTGCCAAAATATGCCACAGTTGCATATACAATGGTGATCACCATGTCTTCATGTTATACAGCCTTTTGTAGCTAATTTGGGTCATCTCAGCTTGAGATCTAATTTTTCAAAGCACAGCATAATATGCCAAGAGAGAAAGTGAAGAAGTCAGGAGACCTCTTTTGAGTCTGCCTACAGTGGCATGCATGTCTTCTAACTTCTACATAGAGTTTATGTCTGAGTTAATCTGTAAATTCTCTTTGAATTTATTTGAAAAAAATAAGTACATTTAGGGATTCATTTGACCTATTTTAGGAACATATATAGGAACAGGTGAAACGTACCTTAAAAATGCTTGTTTCTCTCCAGCTGTTATAAAGGAATCACATGGCAATCATGTCACACATAATTTCTGCACATTTACAGGAGATATACATAGCTTCTAATTCCTCAGTCTACAATGGTTATTTTTAACATTTTCCTCTAACTTTCAGAGTAAATGTACACACAGCAGCCATAGTCTAACAAGGCATAACTTTTGCTTATATGCAGTCCCTCCTCGGTGGTCAGGCAGTGACGGGTAGGGGTGCAGACCTCAGTGGGATGTAGGTGACACATGGTGGCCTGGGGAAGGGGAGCAGCTTGAGGCCTTTCTCATCACATGGCAAACACAGTGGCCATGGATCTGGTGGGGCTTGGGCTGTGCTACAGCTGCAGATTTATGGCATGTTAAATCTCTGGCTACTCAGCTGCTAAAGGAAACATGAGCAGCCACAGTAGTTGCGTTCTTCGTAAGAAATGAGTAAGCGAAAAAGAGCCATATGATACCCCACAGGCTAATGTGCAAGCACTGTCTTATTAAGAACAAAAGAGATCTGAGGAACTGTCAAATCTAGTACTCTGGCTTTTTAAAATATAGAAATAACTCTATCTTCCCTAACCCTTCAGTTTTTCTCTTCTCCAGAGGGGGAAAAAAAAAAAGAGTAACTTTTAGATTTATTTGGTTTAATATATCTTCAATTTAATAGTACCAGAAGGTTTAAAAATGCTGTATTAATTAGAGACCAGATGTTGTATGCAGGGCCAAGCTAAATTGATAGGACTGTTCAGGGCTATAAGTGCTATGCCACAAAGTTTTGTGTTTGTAGTCAGCTCTCAGGGGAAGGTAAAGTGGCTGGCAGCTAAGTACCACTGAACAAGAATTTTGATTCAGGCAGAATGAGAAAATCTGTATGATTTTAAAAGTTATGTTATTTTAAAAAGTCCTTTCTGTACAACTTCTTTAAAGGCTTTGGTATTGAGGAACACTTTTGTATTCAGGAACTGAACTAGGCATTTCCATTGTATTCACCTTGGTTTGCTGCAACATCCTCTGTACATTTATCATTTTTTTTGGCTCTTCAGATGCTTTTATACTTGGTTGATAAATCATATCTGAGATTTTAAAATCTTTCAAAAAACTTTGGACACATAGTTTCTGTTAAAATGAATAGGAACTTTGAACCCTATTCCTTCATGTGGTACTAAAGCTTCTGAAGATGACTTGGACTATTACAACATTGTACAAATAATTATTTATCTCAGTAGGTCAGACACTTTATTTCACATTTTCTTGTTTGAAAATGAAGAAAAAAACAAATTAAAAAGCACATCTGATAAGTATATCATGGCAACATATTTGGGTTTATTTTTGTTTTTTATCAATAGCACAAAAGAGAAAGTATTTTTCAGAGACTAATGTCACTTATCAGAATCATCTTGCTTTTACATTCAAAAGAAATCTCCTCCTATGTTTTCTATATTCCTAGCTCCATGCAGCAAGCCAAAAAACTCAAACTTTTTCTTGGCTTCCCATTTTGCAGAAGACATCAATATAAAACTAAGTATGTTATGATATTATTAGCAACATGTAATAATAGATATATATAGTATATATACACTATAATAGTCATTGAATATTTTTATATAGTAATACAGGAATATGAAAAGTATCTTTAGTAATGCTCCCCTCCTCATGGTGCACCCCCCCCCAACATTTTAAAAACCTGTGAGTAACAGATTCTGAGCTATCAGCATTCTGAGTTACTGATGCCATCTGACTCCTCATGTGGCACCCAACCTATTATACTTGATTTGTTCTAGAATATAATCATACTTACACAACTGGCCATTTGAATATGGTGTCTCACAGTAATCTCCATCTGAATTTTTAAACAAGAGATCTTGTCTTGCATATAGTTTCATTTAAAAATCTTCAGTATGACCAATAGGCAACTTGAAATGTGCTTTCTTGGAGCTGCCTGTTTGTGTATATCCTATGAGCCAAAGGATCACTTTCAAAAAGAGATGAAAGAATCTTGTATTAACTGCCTTGGAATAACTGAGCCCAGATGACCTCAGAAAATAGACTCTTGAGGTGTTCTGCAGAAAGGTGGTACTGACTTTCTTCCTAATGTGCTAATGTTGGGTTGAGAGTAGAGTTGTCTTTTGTGTGGGGTCCCTGCTCCTCTATTAATGGCAGATGCAGAGGAACTTAGAACTGATCTTAAAGGGTTTTTGTGTATTGGATGAAGAATGGAGCTGAGCTCCTCTCAAAACAATTTTAGGACAGTTTTCTGTACATTACTCAATCAAAGTTTGTCCTGATGATGTTCTCATCGTTTGTGCTGCTATAATGCAAAACTATGGTGCTTACAGGAAGGCTAGAGAGGGACTTTTCACAAGGATATGCAGCCATAGGCAGCCATAAAACAAAAGGGAATGGCCTTAAGCTGAAGGAGGGTAAGGTTTAGATTAGACACTAGAAAAAGAATTCTTTACTGTGAAGGTGGTGAGGCACTTGCACAGGTCACCCAGAGAGGTTTTGGACTCCCCATCCCTGAAAGTGTTCAAGGCCAGTCTGTGTGGGGCTCTGAGTAATCTGGTCTCTGATCATAACAGGGGGGTTGAAGCTAGGTGGTCTTGAAGGTCCTTTCCAATCCAAACCATTCTATGGTTTTATTATATTTGTACAGAATCTCTCAAACAACAGGTAGCCCATAGCATTCTCTAATGAAAGAAGAAATGATTCTGCTACAAATGCCAATAAAAAGTAACGCAAAACTAGGAGCAATATACTTTCTCTAACAAGTATGCGTGAAAGACAGTTGCATTGGAACATCCATGGTCAATAAAGTAATACATTTATACCACAGCTATGCTGGAGACAGTTCAGTAGATCTTGCTGTTGAAATTAACCATGTGTAACCAAATGGTTTTTGACAAGCTTTGGCCTTGCTGCAGAATCTCCTGGAAATGGTACTGCCATAGTCAGCTAAGCTTCAAACTCCTCCTCCCTTCGTCTTCTCCTTCCCTGCCTGTCAAACCTTGGTACCAGAAGCCTCTGCCTCTGCACCTGCAACCATTTTCTGTATTAATCTGGCAATGGATTTAAAACAATATGAGGAAAAAAAAAAAAAAAGGCCTAAACTGAGCAGAAAACAGGCTTATTTTAGCTGCAATCAGAAATCCTGGATGTGTTAATCTATGTAGCCACACTTACATGTCTGCATAGCCAACATGTTGACATGCAGTGCCAGGCAGTTTCCTTGTTGGAAATGGTCCCTGTGCAGTGTTTATTATAGTTTTGTTTTCTCTCTTTTCCTGTCATGCCCTCATGGCCAGAAGACCATAAAACATCTACCAGATCCTTGACAAGAGGAGAAGGCGGGTGGGTATTGGGAGTGAACAGGGGCTCTCTCTTTTGCTAGGATGTATTTTCTATCCAATTTCTCCTTCTTTGAATGTCTCCTATCTGACAGCACTTGAGGATATGCTAGCAAACACTCGTGTCTTACTTTCAGTGCTGCCCATGACTAGGTTTGTGAGTCAGAGCCCTGAAGTGTTTCAGGTTCCAACCCCGAGTGTTCATTATCATGTTCTAGGCTGTAGAGCTGAGCCATGGGGATGAAAATCTCCAGAGATGGAGGATGGACAGATGAGGTCTGCAACTCCTTATGTGGCCCAATATTGGGCCATGGTCTGACTCAGTAAGCTTAAGAGTCTTTTTCCACATAAATGACCCTATGATTTTAACATGTCCAATCAGAGCTTGTGAGCAAGATGCCTAGTAGGAGTTCAATGGCACCAAGATTGGACCATACAGTTGGACCACTGCAGAGATGGGAGGCAGACTCAGGAAAGAGCTGTTAATTTATTAGAGTAGGACATATCTTCAATTAGATTGAAGAAGGAGAACACAGAAAGGAACTGAAAAAACTTTTTTTTGTTGCAAAGATTTAACATAGATTTCATTACTTTAAGCATTGCTTTGTCAGATCATTGCCCTTTGACAGAGCCTTAATAACTCGAGTTGAAAACTGTCTTGATTATATCTTCCAGTTCCTTATAATAAAGGAAGTGTAAAATGCTAGAAATCAATTGCACTTGGATAGGAAACTTGTAAAGGAGAACTTTCTTGATAGGAAGTAAGATTTATGGGTAAGTGTGGCTATTGTGGGAGACACAGAATAGTTAATATACTTAGGGGATAAAAAAGAAGGAAAATTTCACATTTTTTCTGTCACTTAACATCGAACATTCAGACAAAGGTAAAAAGGTATGGATTAAGCAGAAGACTGCCAGAGTTAGTAAAAGCCTATAATTTGCATAATGCCTAGAAAATGTCATTCATTCCTATCCTATTTATTCCATATTTGGGCTGTTTGGCATTCAGTGACAAGTCATTGTCAAGACAGACACTGCTGTTGCAGTACAGACTGAACTCCTCTGGAAAAAGCTTGTAAAACAATGAAGGGCACAGAAGGAGTGAGCCACATGTTCCTATTTCCCCAGGCTCACCAGAGACCAAAGGTACATGATATGAAGCTGAAATAATCTGAGTCCATTTCAAAATGTGTTTTAAAAATGAAGGTAAAAAATTCAGTTCAACTTTTCTGTAACATTAAGGTCAGGAGTTGAGAGTATGTTGTATAATTTCTTTTAAACTCTAGTACGACTTCATAGAGAGGAAGATCTAGCTACAGCTCCATCACAGGATTTAAGGATGATCACTGCTGTTCGTTCAACACACAAAGACTCAGCTGTTGTGCCTTTACTGGGGAGAAACCTGTCCTATTGTCACAGTGCAATTTGAATGCACCAAAGACTCACTATGGATCTTTACACCACCACTTTCCTCCATGCCCCTGTAGTACATAGCGATCTGGCTGATCCATGCTCTTTGCAACAGAAGATGCTATTCAGCAGCAGTTATCCATGATGTGGAGCTGGCTGCTATCTGAAGATTTGCCTGACATTTCTGCTGCCCTGTCTCTTCAGCTGTTCTCAGGTTTTTAATATGTGGAAACTGGCCATTGAATTTGGGATTGAGTGGCCTCTCATCTGACATGTGCATCAGCTGCCTGGGAGAACAGAGCTCACAGGAGTAATACTACAGCACTGAATATTTGACAGGACTGTGAATAACAGGCTAATTGCACTGTGCGCATATTTATACCAGCTACAACACAGTAGTCATTGCAGGTGAAATTGGGAAGTCACATGCCTTGATAATGATAAGCTATCCATGTTTCACAGGAGTATGAGAAAGTGGTGATGACAGCTGTGTGGCACTTACTTTGAAGCCAGATGCCTCCTGTATTCCAGATACGCTGTCCTTTAATCTCCTAAGAGACATGCTGGATTTTGCAGTGCTCTGTGTGACTTCATCTCTTGCTGTGATACTCCGAGGCAGCCTCCTGCTGTGGTAGCAGAATCAGTCTGCAGGCTTCAGAGCTGTTTTGTCAACACACATGGATGGGTCAGTCTATTTTCCAGCATGGTGAGTCTGGAAAAGAACCTCCATTTTCCTTTTGCTGATGGTCAGGCCCAATTGCCTGGCAGCATTATTGAAATATTCATTAATGTGCTGTGCATCCTCTTCTGGATGTGCAATGACTGCCCAGCTGTTGATGAAGAGCAGGTTCCAGGCCATGTCTTTATAATCTTTCATTTAGCACAGAGTCTCTTGGGTGGCAGGAGGGAAAGTACTTCTCAGGATGTTATTGTTGTTCCACCTTCTAATGGTTCTTCTGCACATTCTTTTGGTGATTATGCATGATTTGCAAATAATAAGCTATCTTAGAGTGACTCAACCATGAACAAACATAAATATGTGAAAAGGCATTTTAAGCTATGTCTCCACAAATCTTTACATGTAATAAGCTTGAATGTAATGTTTGATCCACTAATCATTCTGAGACTTATTAAGGCCAGAAACATAAGCATTAGTTAAGTGCAGATTGAGACTGCTTGCATTTGACTAGCTATTTTCCTGAGAACTTTCTGACCTAAGTGTGTGACAGAAGCTTTCTTTTTTAAATAACTTTATGAATGTTTGCTGGCATGGCAAACCAAAAGAACAAGATACAATAGCCTCTTGGTATAAATCTCTGTTAATGAGATCAGGACTAGAAACCTCATTGTTCAACTTACATTCTGCCTGAACCCAATCTGCTTCTCAAATTATAAATCAGGGGCAAGACACTGTACCATTGTGTAACCCTACACCCTGGCTCTGGAATGTTTCCTAGTCACAAGAGGATTGTCATCATTTCATTTACAAGAGAACTATCAAACAGGCTTGGGCCATATTTGGTCTACAACCCCCACCGAAACGAAGACAAATCCCTACCACTTGCAGCAGGGTATTTTTGTAACAACAACACAGAAGCATGCATTATAGTGTGTCATCTTGGAGTCTAAAAACAAAAGAAAAAAGTGCTGTCAGAAGCAGTGCTCATTACCAAGGATTAAGAATTCGTTTATGTATACCCTATATATCTCCATCCCTCTAGAAAACAAACACACATGTGTTTAATGAGACCATTGAATTCAAAGGTCTAGTTCTGTCTAGGAAGGGGCATTGTGTGTGTGAAGCCTCTGCTGTCCTGCGAGACCTCACAGCACATTCTACTTCAGAAAGAAAAAAAGATCCCCTCTGATGATCTCGGATAGTCAGAGGGCTCTGAAGGACATAATTGCTTTCACATTTTCATTCAGCTTTCTAACAATCCAAGAAAATGGGGAAAGACTTACTATATTTACTACTGCCTTAGGAGCTGTTTAGGAAATCCCAAGCTCATTCATCAGCTCCACCAAATGTAACTCATTAAACACTTAACCTAAATGCACAACCTGTCAGCCAAGTCACCTTTTGTCTTTGTCAGAACTTACTCAACAGGAAGGGAAAGAGGTTCACCCTTAGCACCCTGTGGTCTGTCTCTCTAGTTCTGCCTGCTGTTCAGGGCAATATCATGAAAGGTCTGTATAAATACTCATCCTTCCCACCCTCTCTCTACTAGCTGAACCTCCCTATGCTGCTTTCAGCTACTGAGAACATCTGTGTTGGTACTGCCTCAGCAGCTGTGCACAGCAGCACCACACAGCTCTGTTCTCCAAGAGGAGACCATGGGCATGGGTTGACTGGACAACACAGAGATCAGTACTGCAATGTGAGTAACAAAGAGAAAATAACTCAGCACATGGACCATACGACCTCTTAAGGCCATGTTCCCTAGTGCCAAACCCTTTGCCTACAGCTGAGTTCAGACCCCTTGAATAGATTAGATGCACAAACTGAGAAATCCAAAGGGAAAATTTTTTCCATGGGCAAGAAATTAGCAAATATTTAAGTGGACCTGAAATTAAACATTTCACATAGTTTTTGACTAATCAGATTAAGCTATTCTCAAAATCTTGAAGTGATGAGTCAGACTTTTAAATATAAACAGAAATACCTTCCTTCCTTTTTTCTTTTTTTTTTTTCATTTTTCTTTCTTTGAAAGAGCACAGACTATTGGATACAGATTAAATAAAGATGTTGAACAATTGCTTCCTTCGCAAAACAAGAACAAAATTAATATACACAATAATAAAGACTTTATATGTAGATTCATGTCACCACAGTGACTTCTGTTGCCTGGATCATTGCCACCATTGTTGCTGGTTTGGGATTTACATTCAATACTGAAGGAATCCTATGGCTATGATTTGAAATACAATTCTAAAAACATTGTGGAGTCATCTTTTTTCTCCTTTGTAATGTGCATTGTCATTCCCCCTTTGTCTGCAGAATTTGACAGTATCATCCAGGTTCTCCTCCCAGCAGGGGCATTACCACAGCTGCTGCCATGTAACTCAAGAATTGTGTACTGTACAGTGACCTAATGCAGGCAAATGCCTATTTTGAGGGTGCACTTTAGTCTGAAATGTTGTGAAGCACCCTCAGTCTTAATAGCCTTTGGTTCACAACAGTGTTCAACTGCTCTAATTTTATACACACTTAGGCTGCACCCAAACACTGTCATAAAGAGGTACTTGCACCTTTTTTGGCTGCAAAACATAGTATTTAAAACGCTTGAAGCATCAATTACAGATCTCAATAGTGGCTCTGCAAAGGCTTTCAGTCCTTCACAAAGCTCTGTTAGTCTGTGAATACAGTAGCTACAGAAGATACTTCGTCCCCATGAAAGCAAATTGGCCAGGAGTAGTAGCTGGAGAAAGAAGGTCTCTGGCTTCTCCTAGTTCCCCTCTTCCCTCCTATTACCAGTGCAGCTTTTGCCACCACCAAGACCTTACCAATGAGCATAGGCAAAGACCCTGCTGCCTGATGATCCTGGCTGGCAGAAAGCTCCAGAAGAGAATGGAGAACCAGAATCAGAATCCCCAGGCTGCTGTGGCAGCTCCAGCTGCAGCTCAACATGCCCCTGTCTCCCTGCCTGTCCCTGCCAGCACTGAGGACTTGTCATAGTCCCCATATGTCTGCAGCTGCACCTATCCCTCGCATTTACAGCACTGTTATACATTCACTGCTGCCCACAGCACCAGCAGCAGACCTCAGGTCCGTTGACTCCTGCCATCCTAAAACCTAGCTGCAGATGCTAGAGTGGATGGTGGCTATTGGCTTGCGGTGTCCTCCCACATGTAGGGGTGGGTAGATAATATTCTCCCTGGCATTGGAGGTCGCTGCACAGGCGACGGAAGAGAAGGTGGACCTTGGCAGAGCTGCTTTCACACCCTGCAAATCTCTGGTGGGGCATAAAGGTGGTGTTAACATCCTCCCTTTTCTTTTAACCCTGGCCTTCTCATGGCCATATCTGTGCTCAGGAGGCTGCTTGTCAGTGACACTGTAACCAGGCTTTGCAACCCATTTGAGGCATCCTCCCTGGCCAGTGCCTTGTATGAGCTGATGGGCAGAAAACAATGCTGTGTGTACACTACCATTGTAACTTTTCCTCACTTAAGCTGTAATGGCTATGTCATCACACACCCCATATACTGCCACAGAAGAACTGTGGAGCTGCCATCTCATGCTGAAAACTTGCCTTTATTTGACCCAGGAGCTTACTACTTGCTTGCAGGCCTTCAATTTCTACTATGTTCATCACAGAGTATTCTGGGACACTGCAGTAATATAAGTAATATATTATGCCACAGTTAAAAGTTCCTTATAAATCCAAGATTTATGGCTGGGCCAATCTACTCAGTATTGTGGCTCAAGGACCAAATTAGACCTAAGCAGGAAGCTTATATTTTGGGACCATTTGCATGTAATTCTCTGTAAAAGTACCAAGGTGTGCTTGCATCTGAAACCATGAGTGTTCAAACAAGTTGAGAGTCATAGGTACACATTTAAAAAACCTCTGTGGGTGTTCTGAATTTAGACAAAATGGACTAATTTCTTTTAAAAAGCAGCAAAAATCACAGGCAGAGTAAAGGTACACAAATTTTTGTATGCTCACATCTAAACCAAGTTGATTTTAGCATAGTTACTTCATACTTAAAAAATAAATTTAAGTCTTTTTTTCTAATTTCTGTGTGATGCATAGAAAAGCCTGGAAACTTTCTTCAATCTGAAGAATAACCACCAACTAATAGAAAAAAAGAAGACATTGTTGGCTTTTCACAAGTGCTCAGAATCCAGCTGCTGCCCCTGGGCCCACTCTCAGAGGGCACATTCCTGATGCCTAAGAGTCACACTGTTTAGTCACCTAAACAAAAAACTATACTTCACTATTGTCAAAAGAGTCAAAGTGACCTCAGAAACAAGGTTATTATCTTTGAGTTGAAGCCTGTAACCTTAAATCAAAAAACTTTGAAAATCTCTTCCTAGAGCAACCTGTTTTTGAAAGAATGTCTCCATGTAATCGAGGAAAGTGACTCATGGGCTTTACTTTTGTCACCTAAACCGATTAACAGGAGTAGAAACCTGGTTAAGCTAGTGCCCTGGCTTGCTGACTAGCAGCTGTTTTTGATCCATGGCCTCTGGTATTTGGATTATTTGCTTTCCTGTCTCTTAATCTCTGTGGGGAAACCTTCCTCTGCTATTTAAATATTAAATCCTTGCCATACTGGAATGTCGCAGGATACTGCTTACAAACAGAGATGTAAGGGCTCAGTATTTCAGTGCAAACCAATTTTGTGTTCCAACTCAGAAGGCTCTTTGTTCGTTTGTTTTATGTCTTTTGCTGGGAATTCTACATGTATTTGATCACCAAAGACCCAGTAAGTACCGACACACATCAGAATCTTTTAGGCATGTGGACTTCAGCTATAGTTTCCCTTCTCTGGCAGCAGTGTCAATACAGATGGCAACAGTGATCCTAAGACACCAAGTTTCTGAAATTTTGATGTTTACATACAGTTTGTCTTAACAGGCTCCAGACTAAAATCAGCCCTTTTAAGCCTGTCGGATTTTTCCTCCACAGATGTTGCAATGCCTGGCTAGAGGAGAAAGGTTATTTATTATTTATTATTCCATTCTTCAAAACACTGTATCAAAAAAAAAAAATCAATCTTTCCCTAAACATTCTTTGTAAGATTTCAGCTGCTAACTATTTCCTACATATGTACCTCACCTTAGTCTTGGCTGACACACCATACCAGCAGGCAGCTCTAATTCCTGATAAAATGTCCATTGTTACGACAGGCACATATTTTCCTCTTCTCTTTTTCTTACAGCCTGGTTCCCACCTAATCAATGTCAGCGCTTTTTAAAGATAACGATATGAAGATCTTGGTATGATGGGGAAAACAAAGCCTTTAAAATACTTTTGCCAAATTATCATTTAATAGCTTCTTTTGGGAAGATGCATTCCATTTAGAGAATACCAGTGTTCCTCTGGGGGCATGTTCCTATAGTTGCACTGGTACTCCTGAAATAAAGCTCTCGTAAGCTTCTGTTCTTTGTTTCAAAGACCAGCAATGACACTGTATGGGGTTTAGGCACAGCTCTGATGCAAGTACAGGACTGAACTCCCCCAACAAACCCTGCAATTCTTCCTGTATAGATACAAACAGAAAATCAGGAATCTAATAGTGAGTTATAAATCCAGAGATTTAGTAAATTGCTTTTATTGCTTCTTGCGGCTAATTACCAGCCCAGATTTGTTGACCAATTCTGTGCATTGCATTTACCTTCTAGAGCATTTTTCAAAAAAAAAAAAAGAAAAAAAAAGTGTGGGTGTGGCACCTGGGGACTTGGTTTAGTGGTAATCACAGTGGTGTCTTCTTGGACTTAATGATCTTCAAATCTTTTTCCAACCTAAATGATTCTCTGATTCTATGACTCAGTGAATGTTTATCTACTTTGTATTGAAAGAGCAGAAGAGAAAAAGAGGAAGTAAAAAAGTCACAATTTCTTAGCAATTAACTAACTTCAAAGATTTAGGTATCATTCTGGTTAACTTACAAAAGGCCTTTAATCTAGAACTGGCATAACTACTCAGACAGGTTTTTAAAATTAATTTTACAATAAAGTGCAGAATAAAATAGACTTAATTATCCTGAAATGCTTACAAGTCAATTGACATTCATTATTTGAGTTTCTGCTTTCATCTTTATTTTGTTGCTAATTTTGTAGTGTCAAACAGTATACACGCTACATATAAAGTACACAAAACCGCAAGATCCTGTAGCAGATAATGTCAATGTCTCCTGTACAATTGCAGTGGATTGCTAGCTGAGGCACTCGGTACTGCTGTCAGGCCAGTGTAGGGCTCACCAAAAGGGAGGACATGCATTGCTGAACACTCTATAATAAAATGGAGAATAATGATCTAATAGTGATTTAAACATTCAAGAAACATCATTTGACAGTATCATTTTGTTATAATGTTTTACATTAACTGTGTACCTTCTTTAGGATTTAGAAGTTGGTATTACAGAGTATAGTGTTCTTCACAGAAATTACTGAGTGAATATCCGTAATTTATTTGAGTGTTCTGAAACTAGGAGAGCTGGAGAAGGTTGTTCTCTTGGTGAAGTAAAAATTTAAAATTCCATTATTTCTCCTATCATATTTGATGAAATCTCATTTATCTGTACTTTTTCTACAGCTTGTTATGATTTACAAGATGCAAAATTTACAAGATGTTTAGCCATAAAACACTAAATTGGTATGATAGATTATTCTTATCATCCAGAAGAATTCCAAACCAGTGGCTGACATCTGAGTATATACCTGTAGCTGGACACCTGCATAAATGTTGAAGTATATATTTGAAGGGAAAGAAGGGTCTTAAATGTTCATTAGAGGATTTAGAGTTCCAGAGACTGGACAGCCTGAGTAATATCTAGTGTTACTCACATAACAAAAATCTCATAGAGGAAGAATTAGTGGGAGAAAGCTTTGTCAATGACCTGCTGGCGAAGAAAGACTTCTGCGTACTGAAAACCAGGAAAACACATTGGTGAGAGGGACAGCTGTTTTCCTTTTTTTTTTTTTTTGAATGTAGGACAGACTACAAAGAAAGGACCAGAGAGCAATCTCAAATATGCATTAGTAAAACATGGTTAGATCTAATAAAGGTAACTCTGCTGAAAAATATTTGCAAAATTTACAAGATGTTTAGTCATAAAGCACTAAATTTCTAAGATAGGAGGCAGAAGAAAGGCAGATGAGGTTTTAAGTCACACCTATTACTCAGATTCACAAGAGATGTAATGAATGCACCCTGTGGTCTTTTCATAGTCCCACTTCAAAACCATTTTGAATTTAGGAGCTGGGATACTTCCTGGGATCAAATTCAGTCTCAAATTCAGTAAGTTGCAAAAGACATATGAATAAAGAATATTTTCTCTAACATTTTTGGTAACAGTTTATCCAGTAAAGTATACAGAGTGCGTGAAGCAGATCATCTTGAGTATGATCACACAGCATGTACAGGACAACCAGGGGATCAGGCCCAGCCAGCATGGGTTTAGCAAAGGCAAGTCCTGCTTGACTGACCAGGTTAGTGGATGCAGGAAAGGCTGTGGATATTGTGTACCTGGATTTCAGTAAAGTCTTTGGCACAGTTTCCCACAGGATTCTTTTTGAGAAACTGGCTGCTCATGGTGTGAATGGATGCAATCTTCGCTGGGTAAAAAAACATCTGGATGGCTGGACCCAGAGAGGGTGATCACTGGAGTTACATCCAGCTGGTGGCTGGTTACAAGTGGAGTTCCCCAGGGCTGAGTATTGGGGCCAGTCCTGTTTAGTAACTTCATCAATGACCTGGATGAGAGGATTGAGTGCACACTCAGTCAGTTTGCAGACAACACCAAGTTGGGTGGTACTGTTGATGTGCTGGAGGGCAGGAAGGCTCTTCAGAGGGATCTGGACAGACTGGATCAATGGGCCAAGACCAATTGTATGAAGTTCAACAAGGCAAAATGTCGGGTCTTACACCTGGATCAAAACAACTGGAAGCTGCTCAGCCAAAAAGGAGCTGGGGATGTTGGTCGACAGCAGCTGAACACGAGCCAGCAGTGTGCTGGCCCAGGTGGCCAAGAAGGCCAATGGCATCCTGGCCTGTATCAGCAGTAGTGTGGCAGCAGGATCAAGGCAATGATTGTCCCCCTGTACCTGGCACTGGTAAGCCTGCACCTCAAATCCTGTGTTCAGTTTTGAGCCCCTCACTACAAGAAAGACATTGAGTTGCTGGAGCATGTCCAGAGAAGTGCAGTGAAACTGATGAAGGGCTCTGGAACATAAATCCTTTGAGCTCCCTTTGAGGGAGCTGAGGTTGTTTAGCCTGGAGCAGAGTAGTCTCAGGGGAGGTCTTGTCGCTCTCTACAACTACCTGAAAGGAGGTTGTAGCAAGGCCCGCCTTCAGTCTCTTCTCCCAGGTAACAAGTGACAGGACAAGAGGAAACAGCCTGAAATTGTGTCAGGGCAGGTTCAGATTGGATATTAGGAAGATTTGCTTCAGGGAAAATGTTGTCAAGCATTGGAACAGGCTGCCCAAGAAAATGGTGGAGCCACTATCTCTGAAGGTACTGAAAAGATGTGTAGATGTGGCACTTAAGGACATGGTTTAGGGATGGATGGGTTAGAGCTGGGTTAATGGTTGGACTTGATGATGTTAGAAATCTTTTTCAACCTAAACAGTTCTATAATTCTAAGTATTAGAGGTCATGTGTCTATAATTTTTCTTCAGTATAAAGATATAGTAAAGGAGAAGACTGATAATACAAAATTATAAATACTAACTCCTGCATCATAAACCGAACATTTGAAATGTAAATATTGTACTTCAAACACTCATCTGCCTGTTCAGTTCTTTACATTCCTGGTATCACACTTTGTTTCAGACTGATAAGACCTAAGTATATGAAACAAAATACAAACATCTCTTGATATACCTATCACTTATAGAAAATAGTATGTTTTCAGGTCAAAGTAAGAAGTCATTGCATTAACAATTATTTTATGTGCTGCCATGCATAATTACCCCTTTCCTCTCTATGTTATTGAGAAATACAAATTATTTATGAGTTATATATACTTCAGATGAAGTCTACTAAATTACTGTTCCTTAAAAGTTCTCGGAACTTCCTGGACTTGGCAAGTGTCTTCAGATCTCAAAATGAAAACGAAGCCAGAGGATGAACCAGTCTAGTATAAACTGTAAAAGCCTGTTTACAGTACTATGAAGTTCATATTTGTCAGGGCTTTTCTTGACAAAAATAGAAATCTGAAAATATGGCAAGACAGATTAACAGATTGATGTCAATATTTTCAATTCTATTTTCACAATAAAATAAGCCATAAATTCAGTTTGTAGGTATTGAAGTTGAACGCATTTAGATACTTACTAAGGGGTACTTATCTGCAAAACATGTGAAGCAAATGGGTTTCTGGTAATGGCTTCCTGAACATCTAAAAAAAAGTATGAAAGTACACAATAAATATTATGTAAACCAAATATTTCAGTAAAAATAAGATTCACAGTCAAACATTCAACACAGAACTTCCTGAAAATTGTGGAAATATATCTTAATACTACTGATTATATTTCTCCTACCAACTGTTGCTGAGGTATAGGCCATATCCCTATTTTTAAAATTTGTATCTAGATATTATATGAACAAAAGATTTAGAGTCACTAAAAAATCTAAAGCTAGAAAAAAGAATGCCAGCTACTCTAAGCCAACAACAAATATTCCAGATATAGACAGTTAGTAACTAACTGCTATTCATTAAAAAGACCACTATGAAGGCACACAGTTTAAGTCACTTAGTTCATTAATATGTGAAAGCAAAGCCAAAAGAATGTATGCAGAAAGGTCACAGTGTAAAAAAGCCATGTACTCGTATGACATGTAAGTACCTACAACAATTTGCTTATTTACTTACTTACAGGGACACACTTACAGGTACTTACATGTAAGTCAATCCTGTAAAATTTCCCAGCTTCCTATTAGTAGTTTTAATCCCCAAATAATTAGGCAAGCTAATTAAATTTCCAAGACATATACATATATGTATTACATTAATCTTCACAGTTCTTTCATTTGCAATCTGTTAACTCCTATGAATCTTCCATTGTTTCTTTCATATTCCTATGTGCTTTTCTTAGAGTTTTCCTTTTCACACTTTGCAAACTTCAGTGTTCCTGCTCCCAGTTCTTTTGCTTCTATTTCTTTGTGATTTCTTTGTTACTTATATAGGAATTTAGTTTCTGTATTCTTGTATTTCTCTTTTCATGTCTACTTTCCTAACCCAAGCACTTACTAAAACGTCTCTGGTTAAAAATGGAATTCTTCATTTCCATTTGCCTGGAAGCTATAACCACAAGTTATGATATAATGAAATTCTGAACCACTGTTTGATGGAGCAGGAATTGTAAGCTACAGCTGCAGAAAATTTTTAAACAATTGCAAAGATCTTTTATTCTGCTGTTGCAGTTTATAGGAAACTGAAGCCTTTTTCCTCAAAGTCACGCAATCTACCATGTGCTGTGGAAATGTATGGATAGTGTGCAGGAGCTTAATAAGCCGTGGTTTAGTTTGATTTCAGTCAATAAAGTGGTAAGCTTGGGAAACCTGACCATGAAATGGCGCAGTCTAGAAGTGAAAGTGGAATAATAAAACAAAATAAATGGACTTCAAGAAACTCTTAAAAACTTAAATAATTGGCATGTAAAATTTCATATGAAAAAAGTCCAAGGAAAATTCAAGAGAATTGGCAATTCCATAAACAGCACAAATGATAAAAAGAAGCTATTCCAATCATATGGAAAGTCAAGCAGTCCAGTGGAGAGACCATGTAGACTAAGTCAAAAGGTCCCTGCTGATTTCAAATACAGGATGGAGCACACAAAACGCTGAAACTCTGCCAAACTTATGAGAGTTTTTATGGAAGACCTATATGATCAGATGTGTTAAAGCAAATCCTGACCATCAGACAAAGAAGAGACCCAAGAAGTACATTTGTTCTACAACTATGTTGGTTATTGTAGGATGACTAATGAAAGTATTAGCTGATTAATCACCGAGGAAAAAATTATCAAGTGCAGACTTTTTCCCGCATTCTTCAGCAAAGTGGCAGCTGTGACTGAGAGTTCATATAAAAAGCAGCAGTATAAACCAGGCAAGAAATCAGCCTGGCCTAGAGAAAAAACAAGCTGGAGAACACTTATGTAAATTAGACATTCTTAAAATGGTTGCACAAGTGATGTTCACTTAAACATTCAGATTTATCTGCAGCAATATGAGAACTCAGTATTTGTGACCTTTAAGAATTCATAGAGAAGAGGAACACTAAAATTCTAGAAGTGAGAAAATGAAAAGCCATTTTTTATAAAGGGATGCATTTGCAAAAACATATGATACATAATATATGACATATAAAGGGTATTATTTGCAAAAATAATTGCAAAAAAATTAAGATGGCTAAGATTTGAAACAGATTCCCAAGTGAGGCTGATGCACCTGCTGCATCTTGAAAGAACATTTTTGACAAACATCTGTTGCCAACAACATCTACATCTAAAGGTGTCCTTCAGTCATATTTTGAAGTGTTTTTTTGACCAAGACAAAGTCACAATTAGAAGAAGAAGAAGAAAATATTTCTATCACAGGACTCCTGGTTTTAATGCAAATAAATCTACAGCAACAATATAAAGTTATTAAATGACTTGATATGGCAGCTTATTTATTATCCAACTTACTTTGTAGCCTCTGATTGAGATAATTGAGAGACTGGAAAATCTTCTGTTCTTCTACTGAAAGTGCACTCATGCCTGGACATGGAGCCCTGTTAGGCAGTGAGGGTTGTCTGGCTGGCTGCACACTGTCCATAGCTGCCAGGATTTCACCCTCTGCAATGGGTGTTCTTGCTAGTTTTTCTGCCATGAGAAACTGAACAGTGCTGTCTGAAACTGAAGAGATTACAGGGGGAATGTCAAATGAGAAGAGCTCATTACATTTAAATAAACTGCTTGTTTTCATGAGTGTATGTCTGTGAAATACACGAATTTGAAATTAAAAAATCAAAAAGGTAGCAAAATCAAGAAACATGATACTATGGAAAACTAGTTAATTGCAAACCTAATGCATCTTACAATTGGCACCAGAGCAAGTCCTCGCAAGTTTGGAAATATGTAATAGTAGCAAGCAATACCTGTCTACATCAAACAATTATATATATATGACATGAGCAGCTACTGTAGAGTTAAATACAAACAGGAATGGAATGAAAATTGGATATATGTTGTAATGCATTTATAAACCCATCAATATCATGATATATGGTGCTATATCTTAGAATTCCAGAAAAAAAAAAAAAAAGAAATGGGTCTACAGAACTATCCTTTTTATGTAGAATTGCTGATGCCAAAAGGCACAAAGTTGTGTTATACAGTGGTCATTCTACTAGGTAATTCTACTTTATATACAACAAAGAATTGAAGTAAGTTATGTTACTATACCTTTGTCAGATTTATAGATGTTTCTGATCTTTTGTACTGGATCAAATGCAGATTGAACAGGACTTGGATGGACAGTACAAAATGAATTCTATCAAAAATATTATAAGAATATTTTAAGCACAATTTAAGGTAACTATACTACCTTCTGAACATGTTTTATTATTTCTTATTACCAAATGTTTTCAAGTGCAAAAATATTTGTGTATACTAATACAGTGAGGTATTCTTTTTATGAGCAGTCAGCAAACTAAGCACACTGATTCAAAATCACGTGACACTGAACAAATCTTTGATATTCCTGAAACTCTTTCCAAGTTGAAGATAAATAAGATTTTTATTTTTATAGTATTATATATTAACCTGTGCATGATGAGTAGGTTCCCATCTTTCAGATAATACATTTTGTCTTCTGTGTTCTGAAATGGTTTGGTGTTTATTTCCATAGTTGTCAAGAACCTGATTTTGTCTTGAAACAGGAACACCTTAAATGACATGCAGACAAAAAAAACCCACAACCACCAAAAATGTGTAAAAACATGATAAAGATAACAGTAGCAAAACTAATAATGGTGACTAAATCTCTGTCCACATTTAGATGATCTTGTTAAATACATTTTCTTACAATAGAAAGAGAGAAACAGGCACTTCCAACGCATATTTAATTTCATGTCAGCATAGGATTATGAGATACAGATGTGGATTACATGTGAACATAAGCAGGTTATGTGAAGCCCCACTTTGAATCCCAGATAATAAAAATGGTCTATACAAAGATACAAGGAGGTCTTACCAAGTAAAAAGGAGAATGAAAGGTGAGCTATAATGAATATGAAATAATGGGCCAAAAAGTAACATGTTAGAAAATAAATTGAATTTAGAGAATAATCTTAAAGTGTAACTGTCCAACACAGAAAATGCCTGTTGACAAGTTGCTCTATCTTGTATCTTAATGGATTCAACTTTTGTTAAGATTAAGAGCAGTTTATTTGATTCACAGTATCATGGAATTTCCGGTGCTCAGTCACTTTCACACTACAAAAGGAAGTTTCCTGATGTTCAGAGTGAAATTCCTGTGTTTCAGTTTGTGCCCACTGCCTCTGGTACTTTCAGTGGGCACCACTGAAGAGAGTCTGGCTCCATCATTTTGCAGCTTCCTTCCAGGTTTTTATAGACATGGATGATTCTCCTTGACCTTCTCGTCTCCAGGATGAGCAGTCCAAGCTCTCTAAGCCTTTGCTCCTAGAAGAGATGCTGCAGTTCCTTTACCATCTTCATGGCCAGTTGCTAGAAACTCTCTAGCATGTCCATGTCCCTTGTACTTTACGAGCCCAGAACTAACACAGTACTCCAGGTGTGGCCTCACAGATGTGAGATTTAAAAGTTGTGGGTTTAGGCCTTATTTCTATAGTTTGGGATTTTGTAGTTAATCTTACTAATTCATACATCTGTGTACTATTTTTAATGACAGTACTGCTGTACAGCATTTTCCCTCAGCCAGAGAGGTCTAAGGTAGACACCATACCTCAAATTTATCTCAGTTTTACCTGGTGTAGCAATACGTTCTCAAAATTAAGCATCAAGATTAAAAATTATGTCCTTAATTAAATGTTCAGGCATACAAACTGGAGATTGCAAATTAGCATTTTCAAGTGCAACTCTACATACCCAAGGAGACATTATATTCTCAGCTGTAAACACAGATACTAGTCTTGTAAATGCAGTTACTTGATTTATACTTGGGAAGATATATTACCTATTTATTTACATAATAAATATTTACATGTACATTTTAATGTACAGTTCATTATTTAACCAAGAGATCTTTTACTGATTCTAACAGAATTCTATTTCTTTTGTGGTTGTTACAGTGACATTTAACAAAGCAGAATTCTTACCATACACACAAAAAGAAAAAAATAATTAACTGATCCTAGAAGCATATTTGAAACTAGTCATTTGGCTGCTGCCATCAATAGTAACATGAGACACAATAGACTTAAAAGGTTGCCATTAGTTATATTCAAATTATTGTAATATGACACATGGTGCTGAATAACACCTCAAAAGAAAAGGAAATGTGATCACGTTATATTGAACATGGGAGAAAATAAAAAAAAAGAGAAAGAAAAAAGAAGGGAGCCTCTGTTATATCAGTAATCACAAGATGTTTTGCTCTATGTGTATGCATCAATACTTAATTTGTTAGCAAGACATTCTATGAAAAGATTCCTTTGAGACATGTAAGACAAAATTATAACGAGCAATAATATCTTTAAGGGAACAAGACATTGAGCAGTCCACCCTGTTTAACTATAAGCATGTTAATTAGCTCCCTATTTATAACAGGCTAAAGGTTAAACACATTTTTAAAGCCTTTTACTGACTGAATAGAAAGGTCTTAAAATAATTCTAATATCCAGCTACAGTATAGTATGTGTCAGGCAGAATATACACAACTTGAAGCCTGGAAAACAAATTAAATTATTTATTCATCTTGTTCCCACTTATACTTTCTTTATATTTGGCCAAGCATTGCAACAAATCACATTTTCTACAGTGTCTTAACAGACCTCATAGAACTCTGCAGATATTTTACTCGAGAGCAATGCAGTATTCAGTCTTACAAGCACTTCAGGTCAAAGTCTACTGTGTCTGTGCATTTGCAGGCAACTGAACAAATAACAGCAAGTCAGTAAGAGTTATCTAGAGTATTTAAAATAAGACTTTGAAAACACAAAATCTAAGCAGATACTGAGAGAGGGCAACCCACACAAATTTTCAAAAGTGGTTACTCAGCTCTTCTTCTAAAGGAGCTGGAGGTATGTGACACTAGAGATGTAGCATTTAAAGCTGCTGTGGAGACAATTTTGACTTAGTACACTTCCTAGTTCACTGATCTCATGTGCAGATAAGGACATCAAGAGGCAAGAATCTCTGCTGGAGGCGAGGCGTGGTAATGCACGTCTTCATTCATTTCCAATGTAAAATCAAATAGATTAAGTCACACAGATCTTAAACGCATCTGTTTGACTTTGGACTGGAACAGACAAGCAGATAACATTTTTCATTTCCCACCCCTGCTTCAGGCCAAGAATATTCACCTGCCTGCCTTACACAATAGAGCTGTTTTGAATCACTCCATATTTAAAACTAGATAAAATATAGATAAAATTAGAAATGTAGAGGGGTTAAGTTATGGGAATTAATTATTTTGCTAGAAAGTATCTTTGAGTTGCATGGCCAATCCATGGGGTGATCCTGGTAAATGAAGCACTTGTTGAATGCTGCTTGTACCTGAAGCAGGGTCTACAGTTTCAGGAGCTCCAGCTGCAGCCCTCAATAGAAAGCAAGCCAGCATAGTACATAGAAATTATAAGCACAAGGACGTCATCGGTGCCCAAGGCACAGAATACAGATAGGCTGCACAGGAGAAACAAGGCAAATCAAAAAGCATGAAATTTAATTTAAAATGTAAAGTATGGAAGATTATTCTCCCAAAAATTTCTTACACATCTTTCCTCTGTTTTACCAATCAGTCTCTTCATCATATTGTTCCCAAGATTAATATTTAATAAAATGTGGGATTGTTTCTCAAATATCTTAAAATTCTTTATAAATCAGACTGGCAGAAGCTCTTTAATTAAATTCACCTTTAAATTTTCTTAAGCTTTAATTATATTATTGGGACTAAGTCTTACTAATTTTAGGCATTTACAGTGTCAACATTTGAAAGACATAGATTTACACTTCTTTCACTCTCATGTGGCAGTGACTGTTGGACAACAAGCTACGACTCTCAGTTACCTTGTAAAACTTGCTTGTATAAACTTAGTCACTTCCTCCTATATCATTATTTAGACCACCTGTCACATCTGCTCATTAGTCACGAATATAATCTCAGGGAAAATACTTCCTCTTCCTTTAATATTGTAGAGAGCTATTAAAAGCAGGGATAGATGTTTGAGAGGCCTCTGGGCACCACTAGAATAGAAATAACAATGACAAGTGGTGAAAGCTTGTTAAAACTGTCTGTACTGTGTGAATAGATGAAAGGTTGGTCATTTTAACTGAAAACAAATTTGTGATTTAATTGAAGAAGACTTTTGCCTGAGCATCCCCCCACTCCAGACCCAGAAACAAGACTCTTACCAGTAGCAGACTCTTTTGGAGCTCGGGCAGAATGTGCTCCACGCCAGGAGGTGCTTGTTTTTCCAGCTGTTGGGATACGATGGAGATATAATCCATTTTCTGCATTAACAGGTCTTCTCTTTGTGCAGGTTACTGAATGATCTTGACAGGCACTTGCCTGAACACTATTCACAGAACAAGTATTTTTTGCCCAAGGTTCGTATTTGGCCGTGCTGCAGTTGGGTGTAGCAGCCAAGCCAGAACAACAAGCAATATTCTCACTGTTTTCTGCACCGTTTCTATTTAAAACCCAATTTGCTAGCACAACATGCCTGTCGCTTAAATCATTCCTGCTAGTAGTAGTAGCTTGGAGGCTGGAAGGTGCCAGTGACTGACACTCAGGGCTGCTTGTGTTTTCAACACTTCTGTTTCCCAGCAGAGGTGTGGAAGGCGAGTGAGGTGTTAGCAATTTCCCTGGAGCTTTTTGAGTTTTGTTGGCTCCAGCAGCTGACTGCAGTTGGAGTACGGCATGTCTTCTCTTGGGCATAAAACTTGACTGGGCTCTTACAGATGTTGCTCCTCTAGTTATTTTTGCCTTATTTTTGAGTTGATTAACTTCATTAATTTTATAATTATTGGTACATACTGGGGGTTTACTTGCTTCCTCCTTTGATACCATCCAAGCTTTTTTAGCAGAAAAGGATCCTGTAGACATAAATATATTCTGAGATGTGCATTCTTTATTCGGTTCCTCAGTATTAACACTTGGTTTTGATATATGAGTATTTTCACTACGATTTTTTATGAACATAGGGTTTGAAGGTTGAGCAACAGTACTTAAGTTATTCATAGGAGCTTTATTTGTAGTTTGAACATATTGCAACTTTGAAGAAGACATTTCACTAGTGCTTTTTTCACAGCATTTGTCATTATTTTCTGTTATTATCTGGTCAATTTGATCACACCATCTTAGCTTCCTATTGTATTTTTCATTTTCCACGCTTTTCTTTTTTTTTTTTGCCAGTTCTAAACTATCTCTGATAGATGACATGGGTTGAGTTCCAAAACTGATCCCGTGGTTCACAACCACACCTTTGAAATGACTGGGTTCATATTTAGAGCCCTTCTTTAGGATACTTCTGAGTAACTTTGCTCTTTTTCTTTCAAGAATATTTTTCAGGGTTTTGTCCTGTTCAGGAGTGTCAGAATTAAATTCTGTATCAGACACCAGTGACATAGTTTCAGTTGTATTTCCCTTTCCTTCCTCTTTGTTATTCTGTTGCTCACCTTCCAATAGAACTGAGGCATTTGGTATGTCCCGAAATAAAGATATTCTTGGAATAGTATCGTTAACACATTCAATATTTTCTTCTTTTGTTTCAGTTATTTTTCCGGAGATATTTTTCAAAAACTTTGTACTGATATTTTTGTCCTTTGGTAATGTATCAGCTTTGCTGGGAATGCCAGTGGAACATCTCCGATTAGGAAATAAGATTATAGATGTTGCAATAGGTTGACTGGATGCTTGCACAGATATGGTTCTTTTCTGTGGGGTAATTTTAAAAGTCTGTTCTTGCATCAGATCCTGGACTCTTTCTCCTGGAATAGAATCAGGGCTGCCCCAGGCTTTGCTAACACTGGAAACAGGATGACCGGTGGCTAATGTACTAGCTGTTCCAGAAGATGGCTTGCTTCTGTCTTCTTTTATATTTTGCAGAAAACTAAATGCATTCATTACAGAGCTCTTTTGCTTACCAGAGGTAGAAAACTCTGTGATTTTTTTCCCAGATCTCTGAGAAGCAGATGATTTCTCTTCTGAAGTGTTTATGTGTTCAGCAGGAGTTACAACATTATGTTTAGCTAAAAGATCATGAATAGGTATGTTGTGGTAGTGCTGCAAACCTCCATTTCTCAGACAATTATTTAGATGTGTATTTTTAGAAGTGCTTTGATCTGTATGAAGTAAACCATTATTCCTAGTCTGGGATTTTCCTGGATTGTACAGGGCACAGTCACACTGTGTAGTCAAAGATGATTCACTTGGTGTTGTGTAATTTCCATTTTGTTCTCCAGCCTCAAGACTGTCAAGGCTTGTCAGGCTTTCTGAATCATCTGTTTCTTTGACTTCTTGATGAAAATTCTGAAATACAGGCATAAAACCAGACTGCTACATTTATCAGAAATGTGGTTTTGCTGATAGTAATTTTTCTCTAATGAGAGTTTAGACTAAAATACAATCAGTACGGAGCCTGGTGTTTTTATGATTGGGTTCATATTACCATGAGTGTTTCCACCAAGTCAAAATTTACCTGAGTTAAATTGCAAAAGAAAATTATATAATTTAGGAAGAAATCTAGAGGAGAGAGCTGCATAGTTCAACAAATTTAATCCTAAACTATATGTAAATTCTGACAGTATCAAAAAATGAACTAGATTTATCTAAACAACAGTACTGCTTCTGGATTGTCCTGTGGTACAGGATGGTTTTCATACTCTGTAAGTGTACGTAAGTGACTTTACAAACTGAAAGAGAATGCATGAAAATGCAGATTTGATAGTGGATCTGCCCCAAACATTAACATTTCCATAACACTAGATTGAAATGTTTCTTTTCATACAAAGAGCCACAAGTGATGAGGAGTTAAGCCTTTTAATGGCAAACACAGAAAAATCTCCCAGCCATCATATCCACAGTGATTATCAACTGCCCTCGGTGAAACTCCCCCTTCACGTCTTTCAGAAAGAAGAAAATGTCATCTGATCTATGAGGATAGAGCAGGTCTAAGAGCATCAGGGAGTCCCACCCACTTCACCAATCTCTCCATCAAATTTTAATGGAGTGATGAATAAGAGCAACTGGACAACTTTGTGTGTGTACTATCCAAGTGTTTTCTCCACTATCGCTTCTGTGTCCAAGCCCTGAGATGCTTTCATGGTTGACAAGACACACTTTTTTAAGTACAAGATTTTTAAATGCCCATAAACGTAAAGGTAAGCAAGTGTGTCAACTATTTTCACAATCTCATACACTCACTTTCACACAACTCAGCAGCAAAGTGATTTAAACTTATTTGGAAAAAATTGGTGTGAAAAACTAAGAGAAACTGAATTAGATATACAATAAAGATTTTTTTCCATTAATGACTTTAAATGGAAAATGTTTCAAGTAGCAAAATTTGTTAACTGAGATAAGTGATTCTATATTCCCTAGCAATAACATAGAATTAATACTTTGAAAACTCACCAAAGAATACATAAAATTCTTCAGTGAATAATAATATATTTTTGTAGTAAACATTTTTTTATTCTAATAAAATTGTTATAACTTAATTGGCATACCTTATAGCTGTACAAATATACTATATTGCAGAACAAAAATTTTACGAAGTCCTGAAAGATATTTTACAATTGAATTAAATCTTCTCTTGCACTAAATGTTCAGAGTTTCTATTATAGTTATGATCTGAGATAAAGAAATTAAATAGAAGAACAAAGACCCAAGTGTAGGGAAAGATCCCTCTAGGGAAAATTTTCAATCCAAAGCTATACAAATCAGTGTCTTTCTAATAGAAAAGAATAAATAACACTTTGTTAGTTATTAATTAACCTTTATGTTTGGCTAAATTATATTGTTGACCTTGCCTTCAATTTCACCAAACAAGGAAAAGGCATATACTCAGAGTTTTCTATATCAGGCCAAATTTAAGAACTAACTTTGAAATTTTCAGATGGGAAAAAAATGGTAAAAAGAAATTGTAAGTGTCAGGCTTACTTCTTGTCTAGTTTGGAAACTGCACCTGTAGAGCAAAATATGTGTTTCTAAATAAACAAAGTTAGACCTCAGAAAAATTTTGTAAGGACTGATTTAAAAAAAAAAAATTCTCATAGCAGGTTAACTTAAACTGATAAATCCAAAGGGCGTAATAAAATTGGCAACTTTTAAAAATCAAGATAAGAAAAGAATTCTATCCAGTTTTGCTCCTGAAGTTGAAAATAGACTTGATCCTGTATTTTAGATATATGATTCTAGTCTTCTTGTAAAACAAAACCTCAAGGAAAACAAAATCCCAGCTGAGGTAACATCCAGAAATGTTAGCAAATAAAGAATATCAATTGATATTCTTTATTTGTTAAACACATATTTACTTTCATGTAGTTCATGCAAATTTAGTTCACTTTTAAAAATTTTCTGTATATTTTGTTGCATCATACAATTTCGTCCTTAAGATGCTTAATGTTCTCATTAAAATATTTACATATTTCCCATTTTAGCCTATTATGTAATGCAAGTCAATGTCACGTTTCCTTGTAAAAATATGTAACTAGAATTAATCCTATTTAGCAATTATCCTTTTTAGTGATCAGTAAGTAGAGGGAAATAGGCCTGGAACCCCCAATGATTCAATATGATTTAATCTGTGAGAATACTATAAGATGATAAGGAAACAAAATGTCCATAGAATGAACTATTTTGTTATTTTCTGGATTTGTATATTGTTTCTATTATATAAGTGCAATGCATTGTATTAGCTGTGGTCTGCATTATCTTATGCATTCTAATGCATGAAATCTAACCCCCTCTGTCCATATATGTGGTATTCTGGGAAAGGGAAAAATTCCAAGGAGTTAGAGGTCACTTATATGCCTTAAGAGTTAGAACAGCTGTGTGAAGAAATTTCATTTTAGTAAAGCAGCAAAACAAAGGGAAAACATGAGCCTAAGATATCTTTCACAAGACCAGTGAAAGAACAACATTGCAATAAGCAAAATTTTAAGCGAACCTGACAAGTGCATTTTCTGCCAAAGGACTGTGTCAGAACACTATTCCACTAAAGAGCTGCTTTATGCATATCTGACGTTTTCTGCAAAAGTTTTGACTGTTCGTAATTCAAAAGGGTGAATGGGAACACTCTTCTGAAGATAGATGCTGGAAAAAATGCTACCTACTTTGAAAACTCAGGCCCCTCACTTCTGACATTACTTGTTATTTTTGATAATTTCAACAGGTTTATTTTTACAGAAATTCTTTGCTTGTTATATGTGTATATATATAATGTTATACTTCACATTTATTGTGAAGTAAAAGACACCAGTGGACATACGGATAGAAAACCACCTCTTAAAGCCAGTGAAGTACCTAAACACCTACACAAGTTTTGAATTTACCAACTACGGAATGGAAAAGTCCATTAGAAAATTAATGATCTCCTTTCTATATGAGTTTGAAAAACATCATGTACATGGCACTCCACAATATTCATTTCTCAGAAGATTTATGCAGACTCAAGAGAGTAAATTATACTGTGAAATAATTTTGGTGCTTACGTTACATAAGAGACTCGTTTTATTGTGCCAAACCCACCAAAGAAGCTATGGAGGTATAGGATGACAGAGAAAAGCTTACTATCAGCATTCCTGTCTTTCCTAGTCTTAACTCCTGAGTGCATAATCTTCCTCGAAGCTAACTAGAATAAAGAAACTAGCTATCTATGCTTCTATGAATATTTAAAAGGACCCAATTCACTTGTTTGGAAAATCATCACAGGATGCTAGAAATGCAGGTTCAAACTTCTCGGGATAAAAAGAACTCAGGCTTCTAATTTCATAGGTACTTGGGCAATTCCATAAGCCTTACTGTCAGAGGATATTAAAAGAAAAGCCATCAAAACTCTGAATGCCAAGGTTGCACTCTTGACTTCCAGTTTTAAGTCCTGAGGTAAATGTACATAATTGTGTAGGAAACAGATTTTCAGCTAAACTTGTCTCTCTGTTGCTTTAGCACGTCAATATTCAGAGTGCTGTTTCTCAGGCACCCTGTCCCAGGTGTCTAACCCTCGCAGACTAGTCTGGTCATTTAGCTCCAGGAGTGGAACTCATAATGCTAAGTTTAAATCTATTAAAATTGTTAAATCATTAAATGTTGAGGCACCATAATGCATTTTGTTTCTAACACATTAATAAATTTTTTTTGAGCCGGCACCATTTACTCCACAAATTTGTCATGTAAAAATAGTATGGGCCTGCATAATTGAAAACCATCTTAACGTAAATAGTCGTAGAGAAGAACTGGGCATGCATGTGAAATATTACTTCTAGAAGTTCATAAGTTCCTAACTGATAATCATTTTAATGATTACCATTAACAGATTTGAATGAACTGGAGCTGTAGCATCAGAAAAAAAGAAGAAATTAATACTATTTGACAAGTACACACTTCCTGAAAGAATTATACAGAGAATATAATTTTTAAAATAATCTCTAGGTCAGCTGAGGGACTACCCTACTAGAGCTCTCCAATTAGTATACATTTTTGTAGTCTACGAAAAAGCATTATTTTTTCTTGTAGCAATGTAAATACATTGGAAAGATGGAATAGTTTTTAACATGCTACCACTCTACCTTGTGCACTGCATAGCAGCAACAAAGACAGAAGGTGGATTTATATAAGGAAATCCTAAAGGTCAGATACAGAAACATTTACAGAATCATAGAACATCTCGAGCTGAAAGGGATCCACAAGGATCATCCAGTCCAAAGCCTAACTCCACACAGGGCAATCTGAAAGTTAAACTAAGTGCTTTTTCTAATATTATATATTTTTACCTCTCTAGAAATAAATTTATGTGATAAAGCAGTTTAATGCAATTGATAACATTCTCTGCATGTGTCATTGATATATTCACTTCTCTTGAAAAAAAATAATTTAGTGACTTATATGTTACCTGCTTTACGAATTCAACTTTTTTCAGTCAGATATTTTTCAAGCCATACAGTCTTTCTAAGAATTACAGATTTGATTTATAAAAACTTGTACATGGTTTAAGCATTTAGCTTCACTGAAACGGACTACTGAATTTAAAGCCTGACTTTTTTTCTTGACATAATTTGAAATATTCATTCATTCATTCATTCATTCATTCATTCATTCATTCATTCATTCATTCATTGTTTCTTTGTTTGTTGCAAGAACTTTCAGTCTTCAGGGTCCCAGTTACCCTCTGCTTATTTTTGTCCTCCGAATTCTGGGTATTTGGTTTGGTGCTTTATTTTCCACTTGGTGAGCCATACTTCTTTATGGAGATATGCAAGTATTGGGCATAAACTTCACAGCAAAGCTCAAGCTACTAAATGCCACAGAAGTGCTGTTGCAAGTTTATAATAATTAATATTCAAAAAGAATTGAAATAATTCATTAGGCTTCTGTGTACCCAGGCCACCATGAGAAACCCCTTTGTACCAAAAAGCCATTTCAGCTTCAATCCTACATTATCACCTATTCAAGCAGAGCTTTGAATTGAGGAAAGACACTCTTGAAATGACTGAACTCCAGATTGTCAGATATGAAAATTGTCATGTCATTTTATACAGCCTTTATACAGGCTTGGAATTAGCTCCCATTTTATGCAAAAAAACCTCTGCCAAAGCATACCCTCAAAGAATACACAATCAAAACAAGTTTGACTATTTAGGTAAAATAATTTAGTCTGGAGATACATTTCAAATTGTCTTTATAGCACGTGTATTTTTGAGTAGTGAAATATTGTGGAAATGTATGTTGCAATACTGGTTGAAAGCCAATGAAAACTGAACCCCTCTGATCTTGTCAAGAGGAAAATAAGCAGTGAAATCACTCAAGTCTGTCAAATAATTTAAGTGATCAACATAAAAAATGTTCACACTTAACGTTTCTAAGTATAAAGTGGCCAATACTTTTAGATTTAAGGTGGCCATAGAAACCTATATCAAGTTGTTGAATAATCTCTACAAAATCAAGTCTGACTTCTGTTTCAATGCCATTTTATCGTAACTCTCCCCTTTCAGAGTCTGTTTTCCTGCTCATCAGCCCTAAGCATTTTACAAGTTCCTGATACTTGGGAGAGACTCTGTACACAGGCACTCCTTTTTTTCCATGATGGTCTTGTCTCTGTCTCTGAAGAATTAGACTGATACAACATCCCTTGCACAAGGAACCTTTGTTTAACTCATTCCAGTCATACTACAATTTTTCCATCAGTTACCTGAAACATCTCAATTTCACAAACAGCATCCAACCTCAAAAGCATAGTACCACAAACAGCTAACAGTCATACAGGTCAACCCATGCAAGGAAGGTGATATTCATACCGATGTGTTTGCACAATCTGCTGCCTCCATTTAGTGGAACATCACTTAGAAAATATTCTTCAGTATTTCTCAGAGAGTTATGTGATTTTATATGTAACACACATAAACACACACAGTACAGTAAGATACAATTTTTTATTGTATTAGGGTTAATATAGGACTAACTCTCCGAGTTCATGGTTTGGGCTGGAATTTCTGCGTTCTGACCCTATTTCAATAAATATAGAAGTATTTTCTTCCAAGGGGAATGGAATTAATATAAGAAGTGGTACTGAGTACTTCAAGGGCTGCACAATATGCTTGGAAAAAAAGGAGAGCTAAAGTAAAAATCCTGCTTCAAATCAAGCAGAAAGGGATTTAAATTTGGATTTCACAGATACCACTTGAGTAGCCTAATTACAAGTATTTAGAGGAGGAAAGAGGAAAATGCAATCTCCATATGATAATCTATACCTATTTTGTCTGTGAATTAGCTCTTACTTCCAAGCCTTTTGGTTAAAAAGTGAATCAATAGAAGTAAAATGTTATGTCAATCAGTTTGACTCCAACATAATGTATTTTTCTGGCTCTGGAAGAGCCTAGAAATGTTGTACTAAACAAAACAATGTTGTATGGCACCAAATTAAAGAGGTGACAAAAAGAACAAGACAAAAGATAACAGAATAATACCATTCCTAGTCACAGCTGATCCATTTTAATGAGAATTCTATAAATTATCCAGTTCAAGGCAGGCACTAGAAATGGAAAATTTAGACATAATCAGCTAACAGTTTGGAAAAATGATAAACACTTGGGACTAATGTCTTTTGGTGAAAAGCTGCCTGCAGCTTTAGCTATAAGCTATGCTACCAACTCCATCTTCAAGATTTTATTTAAGCTTGCAATAAAACAAGGAAAGGACTGTGCAACAAATCCTGTTTTGGGAATGAAATTAGCAATATCAAATTCTTTAAAATTGAACATACTTATGTACATACAACAAATAATAATTAGATGTACTGGCTCGCATGCCACTGTTGCACAAAACAAAATTTACTGCTGTCAATATTTTAAGCAAAACATTTTTGAAAAATGGTAGAAGGGTCATTAAAAACCTTGAACCTGTACAAATTTTTAGGGGTGTAAAGCACGGAACACAGCAAATCTACTGGTAAAGGTTTACATAGAACTTTATTGCCCTGTAGGAAAGTAAGGAATTTTAAGAATCTTTATAATCCTGCTGGGCCTGTAAAAACAGAAACAAAGACAGGACAAAGGATGTTAGATGGATGATTAGATCACAAAGCATGTGCACAGTGAAATACTTTGACATTATTTCAGAAAGCCAAGAACTGCTGAAATGATTTTGGACAACAGGTAGCAGCAAGACTACCAAAGTCTATTTATTTCAGTTAGAGTATTATAAATCATTATAAATTATAAATTTTACTAGTAAGAGTATTATAGATACTATTTCACAACACAAGAAGTCACAATGGACATGCACACCAGCACAATCCAAGTATTAAATTTCAAAAATTCAGGCCTTAGACAAGGACAATAGCTTTCTTGACTATTTTTCTAATCAGAATCCAAACCATGCCATTTCAAGAAAAAAAGTCTAAATGTCTGAAGTAAAAATATTTACATTTTGAAACTATTCATCAGAGGAAAGAAACTGAGCAACCCCTAGTGGTAGCAGAAAAGTACATTCTGGAAAAAACCCAAAAATTTCTTACAGGAACAAGGTCTTTTCAATGATACATTAATTTCCAAACACAAATTCCTATATTATATGCAGTGTCCAAAGTTTATGATAACATGTAGAAAAAACTTTAAGTAAAAAAATTATGAATAACTAATGGATGTAAAGCCGTAGTATTCAATTAGAAAGTGATAATTGAGTTTGATAAAATACACTACAATACATGCATTACAATATATTAAGAAAACCTTTTTATACATTTTTCTCAAAGAATGCATTTTGTTTTCTAATTCTAAGATGTCTTAATGCAGCTACTGCCAAACTCAACATCATAATTTAGGAAGGGATTGCAAACATTATACCAATGAAATGCACATTGTGATATTATTTTTGAAAACTCCAAACCTCAGAACTTCTTGAATTTTGTTTTAAAGTAGTTACCTAGAGTTCAATTTTATCAGCTCTTTTCAGTCAATTATAATTTGCTCTTCCTTTTTTTACACTTAGAAATAAGAAATAACACTAATTATTGCCAGTACAAACCATACTTTCTGTCTTCTCAACCTTTTTTGAATCTCATTCAAGTGAGATTTTCTATGTTAACCATCAAATGCTCAAGATTATCATGAATAACCACCAGAACAAAATAGGTTCCTGAAAACATCCACATCAAACTGTGTCTGAACTCTTACAGTCTTTCAAAAGTTACCCATACATTTGTATTTAAAGGAAATGCTCTTGCTTTATGGCCAGCAATGATCCCATACCTTTAGACATCACCAATGTAGGACAGTGCTTCACAGAATCCAGATAATTTCAAACAGTAAGACTCCAGTAGATATTATAGAAATAAAAGAATGATACAGAATGCATATCCTCTTCTTTTCAAAAAATATAATATTGAAGACAATATTTCCATAATCAAAGACAACACTGACAGACCTAAAATAACACTTAAAAGTGTAGTAATAAGAAATCACTTTGGAGCTCAGTTTTTCTTGATTTTCACGGTCTCTGAAGTGACTTTTGATACTGATTGTGGGTCTAAAAATCAGTTTGGGCAGAAAGGTTGTTGTTGGAACACCTGTAGCTC
Source organism: Serilophus lunatus (assembly GCA_013399895.1). Classification (NCBI taxonomy): domain Eukaryota; kingdom Metazoa; phylum Chordata; class Aves; order Passeriformes; family Eurylaimidae; genus Serilophus; species Serilophus lunatus. Next base: position 526,236 of record VXBA01001574.1, read on the forward strand.
TTCCAAAGATGACAAAAAAGAGTCTCAAGAGACTTGAAGTTGATCAAGTCCCCACACATTGGGAAAAAAATAAAGAAAAAAAATATCCCCCAACATTTGACCTAGCATCATTACATTGCTATAGTATTATGTGCTGAGCTGTAGCAATCAATAAAGCAGAAAATTAAGTGTGCACTGAAACCAAACAATTGAGATTTGGAGGTACCACAAGATGCCTGTAACAGACTAATGGCTAGCAACTTCAGAGCCAAGAACTTGGACATACAAATCTTATATTCACAGAGAAAAAAAAAAAAAAAAGAAGACAACACAACAGATATCTTTGAAGATTTTGTGAAAATATTCTTACAAATATTTTGAAAGAACTCTGACTTCTTATATGTCAAAATATGTATAATTTTACTATAAATAGCCTATTGGTAAGGCATAGTACACTGTGGCCTCCCATGTCATCTACTTGGTAAAGACTGATTAGTAATCCTTTTATTTTTATGACTTTCAGGAAATTTTCTGTCACACTTAAAAAGCATTACATAAAGAATCACGTGAAAATTCCATACCTCCAAGTTGTTGAGATGCTGTTTTTCAAGGAGCTTTTGCATTTCTTTCAGATTTTTCTGGAAGAGAAGTTGGTGACTATCCACATTTGTTTTACTGCTGTCTTGTATTGTTGTATCACAGCCAAACATTGCTGAAATCTGCTTCTGATGGCAAGAATCATTTCTAGATGCTGCTGAGGATGAAGTGTCATCTGTGGTTCTTGATGCAAACAAGTAACATTACTTTGTGTTATTTCCATGTGTAGACTGCACAATTTTAAATATGTTTCTTTCCAAAAGTACACACCATCACTAAATGCCTGGCAAGTGAAGGACAGCCATATTACATGTAACTACAGGTGGTACTGTTAGTACTCTCTAAAAGTGTCCAATACTTTCCACTTTAAAACCCCTCTTCCGTTACTTATTAATAGTCAGACTTTTCTGATTGGATTGTTGGGTGAGTGCCTCAGGCTGAATTAATACAGAAAATGTCAGCAGATAGTTTGGTAAGTTACAGAAATGGAACATGGAAACAAAGAAACAAGCTAACTAAAAAACAAAATGAGGAAAATGGGCTTTATTTTTTCATAAAGCTGGCTTAGACAGAACATAATTATACTGATGCTCTTAGGTGTTCCCTTACTTCAAAGAGCAAGAAAGCTTTGTGGTATGAACATGCATTTGATGCCTGAAAAAAATAAATCTTTGGAGTAGCTGGTGTAGCTGAGTATTGTGGGCCCAGATCAAAACAGAGAAAACCACAGGTATCTACAGGATGAGAGTTAGCAAGGACCCTGGGACTGATTGACACCCAGGAATGAAAGAAGCCAAGAAGCATGTAAAGACAAATGACAAGGAAAGTGCAATTAGTGACTAGGAAGGCATGGAGTGTGTAATAAGGTATGCTCAAGAACAAAAAGTAGATAGAACTGGAATGAAGCTGGGTAAGATCACTAGGAATATGAGCCAAGCTCTTAACAAGAAGTAAGAACTAGGCTGATATCAAGGATAACAAAATAAAAAAATAAGTAGCTTTCAGTAATACGAAAAGAAGGCCTTAAAAAAAATAAAAATAAAAAATCAGTCCAGACACCAAAATCTGCAGCTTGTGGGTAGATCAAGCTTTAGTATTCTGGAAGTATAACTAATACCAGTTTGCCAGCTATGCTAGACTGCCTAGATGGAACAGTTTAGCGAAGGAAACCGATTCTGTCTTTTGGCTCCAACTTGGCTCAAAGGCTTTAAATGCCCTTAGTCTGGCATATCCAAAGTGGAACATACAGTTATCTCTCACTAGATCCATGCTTTATGCTCTCACATGTGTTCAGTAGAGCATAACCCTTACAAATGATTAGAAAGCCAAGGTTATGTCTTGCTGTTTTAGGATCAAGTATTTAATGATGGACTTGTCAGTGCTGAGTCAACACATTTGATGATCTTAAAGGTCTTTTCCAACCTAAACCATTCTATGACTCTATTTGTTGTATGCCACCATAATTACAAATGACAGTAGAAGCAGAATAGATCTTGAAAACAGACTATGAGTATAAACATTCAGTGAAGTTATTTGTAAAATGGATATGCCTTTACTTAAAAGCAGAGATCCAACCAGATTTACCAGATTGATCAGGTCCTACATTTGAAATTATACTTTGTCTCGGCAATCACTGGATTTCAAGTAACAAATTGAACATTACTGTTTATTCAACACGTCTATGCTTTCCAGAATTGCTAAGATGCATTTCTCACATATAGTTCCTTAGCAACACCAACACGATCCTTTAAGTATTGCTAAATTGGGTGAAGGTGTTTAGCTAAATTTGTGGCAAAATTGAACTTTTAGTTTATATGCAACTAAATATGAAAATCATACTTCCACATATTTCCTTCCTTTTTTTGGGGGGGTGGGGGGGAGGGGGAAAGGAGAGTAGGGGAGAATTGGAATTGGAATATGGCTTGACAAGATGATCTAGCACACACATTTTACCCATCCTCAATCTCAGTGACGGTGATGAAGAAGAAGAAGGTTTCTTTCAAATATGGGAAACATACAGTGTAGGAACCTGTAACAATCTGCCTTGTGGCACCCTACACATGGAGCTCATCGTTCTCCACTGCCTATCCAAGGGGGATGCATTATTGGGAAACATGTACTGCTCTCAGCTGAAGATGTGTCTAATACAGAAAGTCAATAACCCCTTTCCTTCAGCTTAAGTTTCCACAGTTCTTTCTTCTGAGCCTTCATCTGTTTAATCTTCTACTTGCATCTAAAATTATACTGCCTGTTAAAATCAATCCCTTTTCTTTTTAGTGGATCTGTTTCAATTGGGTAAATAATCTAATGGGACCTTTTTTGTATTTATTATAACACTTACAATTTTAGGGCAATGGAAAATGGAAACTTTCATGTCATCAAGATTATTGATATTTTTCATAGATCTTATAAAATACTCCAAAAAGGTTGGCTTAATTGCAGTGACCTAAAAAAAAGCTATGTATTTGGCAGAGCCTACATGGAATTTATTATTTCTGACGAGATGGCTGTTAGGAAAAAGGGAGAACAACTTCTCATATTTATTTACAGAACTCAGAAAACTGCATGCTGTTTTCTTTTGAATGGTAGATATCATCCCTATCCTCAAACTTTCTAGTTAGACACCTGGCACCCCAAAATCTCATTTATATTTATTTGGATGCTTAGATCATCAATATTTATAAAAGTTTCTACATGTTTAGATCCTATATATTTACGGAAGTGTCTACATTCCAACTTTTTCACAAAACCTTTTTGATTTGCCATATTTAAATTTCTATCCCAAGATTGAAGCTAATCAAATACACCTCTTTTTAAACACAAACATCTTGTAAAAAGAACAACACACAAACTGCATACATAATGCACAAACCAGGCACCCCAGCACCTGTTTGTTAATGAGTTCTCCAAAATCTTTGCTTTAGCGTTCATTAACTAAACCTCACCAGAAGCAAAATAGCTCTGTTGCAAGCAAAGAATACACTCCTTAGGTGACTTTTGTCTTTCTCTAAGAGGAGCTAATATGTCTCCAATGCTCAATTTATTTCATTTTCAACTTAGATACAGACATTAAGAATTTTAGAACCATTTAAAATTCACTGATATCCCCTTGGGTCTACAACCATATTTATCCTGAATACTTAATACAGTATTCATTTCTTCCTTTAAAAAGGGGACTGTCAATGAATTCTGTACATTTTATTTTTTGAGGAAGGTAAATTCTAAAGATGATACAAGAGTTTTGGCCTAAGTGTTTATAGAATTGTAAGAAGAAATGCAGAAAGCTATCTACTGCTTCATCTGAGTTAGCTATTAGCTATCCCAAAGTTTCCAACTCAGTTTTTACAACTCAGAGCTGGTGAGCTTTGAAGACCCTTCATCTTCAAGAATCTTTTCAAAATCTTCTTCTGTTTTATCTATACTAAATAGATAGACCTGCCAGTAAGTCATACTGGGCTCAACTTTTAAACCTTTTTCATCCTGGGCTCACTTTTTTTTTTTTTTTTTGAGCAACTGCTAATTTTGAACTTATAAGAATATAACTAAATTTGAGATTCTCAGCTCTCTTTCAAATTCGGTTACTAGGGGAACACAAACTATAAAGAACATGAACACATACACTTAATTTCTTTAGGAAATCAGGTTACAAAAATGAAAATTGGGAAAAGAAGACACTGTCATTACTACAGGATGGTGAATTTTTAAAATAATATAAATAAAAATGGAGTGTCAGCGCTGTAAGAAATGGTAAGTGGTTTGAAGAGGTCCTGAGAGACAAATGCAAAGCACAAAGAGCAGTTTGAGAAAAGGTTAAAAATAAAGAAACAAATGATAATGGCAGGGAGAAGAGTCACTGAGCTGCCATTCTTCATCAAGCCTATGAGTGAAATGAGACAAACAATCAGGAATCTTGAGACAGGGTTGAAATATATCTACTTTTTTTTCTTTAGATTTAATAGGGTTGTTTCTTTGTTTTTATGGCTGCAATCTTCCTATTAATGTTGAGTGGCAAAACAGCACGAATGTTTAGCTCTAAGAATTACGCAATATTTTCTCAATTAACAAGTTTATGACCTGCAAATGAAAGCAGCAGCTACGTAAACAAGCTGAATATTAATGTCACAATGAAGAACACACCAAACCTCAAAATTAGGGAGATTCCTGTTAGAAAGAATTTATCTCTATTCTGAACAGCTGCACAGTTTATATCATGCAGAAAATAATTATAACAGTAACAACAAAAGCAGCAATAACAAAAATAACTCCCTGAACTGAAATGTTATATAAATAAGAGATAAAGAAATAAAAGAAATAAGAGATTAGGAAGGGTATAATCATGAAGGAGTATAAGAAAATATGTAAGAAGAAACATTCTGTTATAAGTCAAGGTATTTTAGAAAGACTGCTTGGGTAGACTGAAAAGTATGCAAATCAAATTGCATGCGGTGCAAAATGAGATTACAGGCCAAACTGGTATCAGGATGCTCATGATACATATAGAGAATGAGAAATATGAAGGAATGACAGCTGGAAAGAAGATCTTTGCGTGAATATATAAACTAAAGGATCCTTGAATGGCAAAAGGAAAAAATATGGATGAGAATAAGAAATCATCTAGGCAGAACACTTTATAACTCATAGAACAGCAAATGGTTTGATAGACATGGCAATTGTGGTCGAGCTATAACTGACTGGAGACTGAGTTAGTCCTGACTAGACCCAGAATTCTGCCAAAGGGAAAAGGTTTGGGTCATCTTTGCTGTTTTACCAAATGGACGCAAACAACTCAAGGAAGTTACATAATGTTTACTTGGGAAAGTTCACAGAAATGCTTTCCTTGCCATGAGAGAAATGTTCTACAATTTTTAAAATTGTCTGCTGTTTATTGAATACATCAAGCAATTTACTTCCTTTGATCATCAGAGTAAAGAGAAATGCTTACCTGAAGTTGATTTTGTTTATACTTGGCAAGCACAGTCCTGCTGTTAAAACTGGTCCTTTAATCTGTTCAAGAGCTTCTTCTAACTGAAAAGCTGCTTTCGTCTGGACTAGAGGGATCAGAGTTAAAAAAACATAAGGGAAAAAAAATATTTTTAAAATTGGAATATCTTACCATAAATGGTTTGGTTAAGTGTCTGAAGTTTGGAAGCCTAAACTCAGAGAGTTACAATAAACAGAGTGGTTTAGCATTATTAGACATGCTAGAAAACCTCGAGTTCCTCTGAAACTCCCAATCAATTTCAGTGTTTAGAGTAACACATGTATTCAACAGTTCTGCTATTTGTTTTCAAATCACACTGTTGAAAAAGTAGGAGGTTAAAAATCTAACTTTTTTACATCATAATTATTCTGCTCATGCACTAAGCTGAAGTTATGGCTTGCAGAAATTTTACAGAGGCCAAATTGCAACTTAGTTGAATCAGTGGAGAAAGAAAGAGTCCAGACGGGCACAAGTTATTTCCTCTTTCAAGTAAGTAAAAGTAGCATAGAGAGTAACCGAGGCAGAATTGCTATAAAAGAAAACCAAGAAAAAAACTTGTGATTCATTCTATTGCTACACAGTCTGGGCTGTCAGTAGAACTGTGAAGAAGCCCTAAACCAGTACTGCTCTATTTTGTTATTTTAATCTGACATTTGATCTTGAAGTAAGAGACATTACCTCACAGTTGGCAAAATTGCAGTTGGGAGAGTAAATCTGCTAAAGCATACCTAAGTAATAGACCATATCTTAAGGGTTTGAACTGGAAAGTTGACTGGAAATCAGACTTGGCCAATGCTGTTACAAACTTCTGCCCAATCTACACTGATTCCAAGAAAGCACGAACTGAGCTGCAGTGATCATTACTTCCCAGCAATGACAGAACAGCTTAGAAAGTGGACTAATTCAGAAAAAAATTATGTAACACGTAATATATGCCAAGACTGCTTCTTTTAATGATAAACAAAATGCACATTCTTGGATATATCATACCCAATGTTTCAAAGAGGGGACCATTGCACTATCCTAGTGACTGTCAATGACCTTTTTACACTTCTCACTCAGCTGTGGAAGCACAGTACTGTAAGCAATAAGCACACTGCAGTCAAAAAAAGTGGGGAAAACCCAGGAAGCCACAATACCCCAAGGAGGTGATGTACTTTCTGTGACCGGAATATAGTGGAATATCTCACAATATAATTTTTAGAAAAAACCCAAAACTGTTGGGTTTTTTTTAATTCCCTCTACACAACTGTCACATGTATTAGGTCTGAGTTTCTTGTCAGTTGTTTTGCTTTTATGAATTCAATGAATTTGAGTGAAGTTAATTGTTCTGTTTGTTTCAATTATGTTCTACTAATAATAGGAGGGGTCGGACTAATCATCTCCAGAGGTCCCTTCCAACTGTAATGATTTTGTAGTACTTTGAATAGAAAAACACTTGTATTGTGAATAATGATTAAATTTTAATTTACAAACCTATTTGTTTGTGCTGAGTAAAAGGCAGATGAGCATGCCGGAACTTTTCAGTTGCTTCCCGAAATTTAATTTTCCTCTGCTGAAGAACTCTTTCTCTAAATGTTTGTTCTTTCTCTTCTTCTTGCTTCTGTCTTTCTTCAAAGGCTCTGTAAGTAAGAAGCAGAAGTAGATCATTCCTATGTTTTCAAACTACTTTTACCAAAGTATTAGTAACTTCCTTACCAATTTGCTACATTAGTAGAAAAGCTTGCTTGTCCATAAATTAAATGCTATTAACTTCAGCAGAGCTGGATTTTTATAGTTTGTCTGAAGGTAAGCAGGACAGTGGGTGCTGAAGAAGTCACAGCATGTTTTTATTTTTTAGCCTCAACCAAAGATTTTGTTCTTTTTTATACATGAATTAACATGCAGACTCAGCCTATTAACTCAGTTCATGTTACCAATATGACTTTCAAACAGCCCACGTAAAAGTATCACAGTGACCAGACCGAGTGAAAGGTGAACTGCAAATGCTGTGTGTGTCTTTCACAAACTTTTGGGGAAGATTTTACTTAGAAATAACACAAAGGATCGATGGGTTTTAACTATAAATATGCAAGAGTTAGTATCAACTTCTAATTGTTAAGGAGGTTCCTGAATTCAATCAGATCAGCAGCACAAACTGGGAAAAAATAGTAATGTTGAAACTATGATTGACAAAATCAGTTGTCAATATCAAATATGTTAAATGTGTCCTTTTACTGGAAAGCAAAGCAGCCTCTAATCAAAAACAACAACCATCACAAAGGTTTCCTTCAGTAGGCACAAGCTTGATGAAGCTTTGTAGAATTTTCTTTCCTGCTGACAAAATAACCAGCTTTTACTGACAAAACTAGCTCCTTGAGTGAAACACACCCATTAAATGTATTGGCACAGTGCTTATGCAAGTAAGCCATATTTAATGCTTTTAAACTAAAAGAGGATAGATTCAGACTAGAAATAAGAAAGAAATTGTTTACAGTGAGGAGGGTGAAACACTAGAACGTCACCCAGGGAAGTTGTAGATGCCCTGTCTCTGGAAACATTCTCTTCTAAATGTAGTAATACTGTTAAAGTAATACTCTTCAAGTTAAATTTCCAAAGCCTGTTATGGAAGGATCACTACAATTGTGACCTTCCCATCTATTAGAAATGTGATTTGACAGGTCACTAGTGCACTAAGTAGGGTGCCAATCCTAGCCAGCATTAGTAGAAAAATTGTTTAGCCATGTTCTTTGTTTCTCTCATCAAAATAAGATATCACCCCATAACTTTAATCACTTGCAGTTGCTTCACAGATCTTGCTTAATGCAGCAAAGCTGCTGCTTAACACAGCTACTACTTAAATCAAGCTGTTTTAATTATTCTTCCCCTTGCTTTTCAGGAAAAAAGTTCGAACTGAAATATTCAACTTGACACTCCCTAGTATCCCTTCAACGTGCTGACAGATCACCTGTGAAAACAAACAGAAAAATAGTTTGAAATACGTACTTTTTATTTTAGAAAGTATGAAGGACACAACTGCACAAAAGTAAAAAGTATAGGAAAATTGCCAAATAATTCCCAAGTACACACTTATACAGGAATATTCACTTTAATCCATTTGGAACCCAAAGAACAGCAGAAAGAGACATAAAGAACTTTCACTACTTTGAAAATTTATATATATAGGGCTGTCAAAACATGTTTAAAACTAAAAGTAGAACTAGAGTTCATAATCCTCTTTCACTAGTTCTGAATTTCACTTGCCTTGAAATCTGCAATGTTTTACATCTTTACCCTGACTAAAGAAATAGGAAAATCACAAGAGAGGAAATAGACTTGCTTATCCTAGTAAGTACTTGAAAAACAATCTTCTTGATGCCCTTAATATTTCTAGAAGCCACTGGAGAAGGCTTTTAGTTGAACTGTAGTTGTTAAATTCAGACATGTGGGAAATTCTGTAACTTTACATCTGGAGTAATTCCAGCATACAACTCCAAAAAGGAAAAAGTGAATTCTGACAGAGTTTTTAGTTATTTATTTTTTAAAGTGATTTTGGATAGGACTTAGCTGCACTCTTCCACATTCCTAATAATTGGCATAAAAAAAAGTACTGTTGTTCCATCTAGCTGGGAATGAGCAAAGCCAAATGCTGATGCAAGAGGTCTGTTTCACCACATCTCATCATGATCACTATTTGGTTTGGATTGAGACATAAAGGAGAAAGAAGGATCTTATTTTAAATGAAAGGAAATGCATTAAAGATATTCAGTGAAGCCTGCATCATTAACTTCTTGACCTCACAGAATGTAAATTGTGACACCCAGGTGCATTATGTAAAATAAATAATTTTACAAATCCACATTGAAAAACAGTTAAAGCAAATGTTTGTTCATGCAGTCTCCTTAAGCCACCAGCTTAGGTTCATATCACAGATGTAACATTGGCAAAAGACTATGATGGAGAGTTAGCAGAAGAATTTCCTGACTGGTATTTTTTTAACCCAATTTTTCTGTCTACTATAAACAACCCAGCAGTGCAGCAAATTTTGAAATGGCTGCCAAAATGTTTATAGTGAATTTGGAATATGGAACTTAAAATATTTAGCCGTCTCACATATACAGACATTATGTGGAAGGCATTTTTACATTAAAAACAGTATGACTAGATGGCGGAACTATTTCCTGGTTAATTTTATTAAATTGTCTTCACAGTGAAGTGATGGATGCTACATTTCCAGGTGGACTAAGTGCTTACTACTGCTTTGGATAAAAATAATAATAAAAAAGAAGAATATACACCCTGCATGTGGAATGCTCTGAAATGAACCTTTTCAAACTGAGTTCATGTTATTCATCCTTTGGTCGCCATATCACACTGCAATCCAGGGCACAGTAATTTTCAAACTGAGGTAGGGAGGTATTTGCATAGCCAGTGACTACAGCAAGATCAAGAAAAGACTAGAATGGGGTGTCACACTCAAAACTCCCTTCATGGGCAAATACACCTTATATCCTGAAAAAGATCTGTGAACATTGCCAATAAATCAACTTTTTTCTCTAAATGAGATGCTTGCCAGGACCAGGAACACATATTCCCCCATCTTCGTTGATTATCGTATGCTGAATACAACAGGACAGCCTGAAATTGCTGTAAGGGCTTCAGATGGACCATCCCTTACAATGTTGTAGGGAATCACAGAGGGCTGACCTCCAGAATGCCCCAAAAGTTCACAGGAGGGCTGCCCATACTATATACCAGTTGTTATGCTCCAAATCTTCTTTATAAGCAAAAAGCAAGTACACTTCATAGAAAGGATGCATTTTTTTCTGTTAGCATAATTCAGATCTTAAGAGTCATTATTAAACCAGATAAAATTGTTACAAAAACAATACTAATACAGTTAGGATATTCCTATACAGAAAAAGGCTCAATAATAGTGACAAAACAATTCAAACTGTAGGCTTGTAGTTTCATTACGGTGGTGACGGGGTGGAAGGATGAACTAGAAGCAGCTGGAGTCCTTCTAGAAGGACCAACACAACGTTCATATTAATGCTTTCTTCTTCCTCACCTCAGGATCCACTCAGAGTAATTTTATATATGCTAACACACTTTCATACTTTTACTCTGTCTGCATCTATCTGCAGCTCCACAGTACCTCCCAAACTACTCTCATGCATGGTGTCTTTTACGTATACTATATACTCTTCTTCTCTTTGTTGCCTCTGAAGCCAGGTTTGTCAGATCTAGTTCTGTATTTCTTTAACAGAGTATTGGTGAGTTGTTTACATCCATGGAGTCTCCAGTGCCATTCCTTAGTATCTCCTGCCTGTGCCACTATCCTCCTCTGTGCCACATCCTGCAGCTTCAGTTTTCAAGGCCTCTGCTATTGTACCAGGTCTACTTTTCCCTACACTACGTTTTCACTCTAGTTTCATAAATGCTTCATTCTCTACATAGAATAACTGCTTGATATTGCTATCTATATAAAACTATGCTAATACCATAAAAAGACAAACAAAGGCAAAATAAACTCGCCACAGACACCTGGTCAGTTAGAGAAATTGTTGTTACAGCTAAACCAAGGAAAACAAAGCTGCTGTCAGGTCAAGAGAAGTTCAGAGAAAGCAGGCTTGGGAAGCATCCAACCTGAGGCCTTGCAAATTCAGCACAACCCTGTGGCCCATCATCAGAAATGGCAATACTGCATTTCAAGTCTACATGGTTACAGTTATCACCCACTTTTCAGTTTCATTCTGATATAGAAAGTAATACAAAATGCTTAACATTTTGTTTACCAAAGGCTAACATTGTTCTTTTGTTTCTTGCCCTAGACTGTTTTTTGTTCTCTATCAATGACACTGATGAGTAATTTAAAGAGTTTTTATTAAATAATCACAGTTAATCAGCCAGTAGGTGGAGCACAAAGCTCGTGCTTATGTTGAAAATAAAGTATTACAGAAAAAAAAAAACAGTAATGGGAATAGATTGGAAACCAATACAAATTGGGAAAGCATTTTCTTTCCCAGTTACAATAGATGGATTAGTTATTTCAAGGTAATTCAAAATGCTGAACCACAATAACTGACTGTAAAGTTTATTTTAAAATGCACATAGGCAATTGCATTTCAGCCAGTGACGTGCTTGTAAAATGGGGTGCACATTTTGTACTGAGCAATAACAGCAGGAAGTGGCAGCTGGTATTTAGAAAGCAGTGTGTTATATAAATGCAAAATACCATATTCTATTTGTTTACATCAAACGTGTGCTTAGTCAGCAGCCCTTATTTCCGGAATACTGTTATTTAAACATAGTATCTGTCAGCTATTGCCCCAGGGAATATTTAGTTCTTAATCTAATCTTGAAATTGCAACTTCACATATCAGTGAGACAAAAAGAAATTATTTTCTTGATAGTCACGCAATTCACATAAAGATAATCCATAGACTAGGTTTTTGCTGTGTTGAAGCATTGTTGTTAACACAAAATTAAGGATCTTGGTCAGTAGAAGAGATGCAAAGAAACAAATGGCATCAGATAGGTTGAAAAAGATCTGTGACTTAAATTACTGAGACTTTTCCTTTTAAAGTTATACCTGCTCTTTCCTGAGCAAGTGATGTTTTTGACTTTTACTGCTAAACCAATTATCTGAGCACATCTTGTAGAGGTTGAGTATTTTTAATGCTGAAGCTGCTGCATTTTGGAGGTACTGACAACAAATCAATACAAAACTGTCAGGGAAAATTTCATTACAAGTACATTTAGAAAAGGCTGAAAACAGAAGACCTTAACCTGCAAGACCTGCATATACAGTTCTCATTAGCTTAAAAAGTGCTGGGCACTAGGGGCTATCAGACTTGAACACAGCTTCGGTATAACTTTGTTTAAAGCCAGGCTGCTTGCAGTTTACGAAAAAAAAGCCCCCATAAATTAAAACCCACAGAAAAAGGTTCCTCCACAAAGCAACACAAAGACAATGAACTCGAACAATACAAGACTGAGAACAGAACAGAAACTCTGCTATATCTTCACTAGAATTCCTTCCTAAAGGAAATTCTCCACTTTTACTATTTTAATAGACACCTTAAAAACTTAAGGTTGATATTAAATTTGGTAATGCTTGATCAACTTGGTAAAATTCTACAAAGAAATTACTGTCTTTGTAGATGAGGGGAGGCTGAATTAGCAGACAGAAAGGTGGAATGGAAATTGTCTGAATGGCCAGACCCATACGCAAAGTCTTGATGGAGGCCAGTACATAGTGGTAAAACTTAGGGGTCAGTACTGGGCCTAATCCTGTTTAACATCTTCCTTAAACACAGAAACATAGAATCATCTAGGTTAGAAAAGACCTGTACAGTCATCAAATCCAGCAAAAATGCCAACACTGACAAGTCCACCACTAAACCACGACTCAAAGCACCACATCTACAAATCTCTTAAGTATCTGCAGGGATGGCAACTCCACTACTTCCCTGGGCAGCCTGTTGCAGTACTTGACAACCTTTCTCATGAAGAAAATTTTCCTAGTATCCAATCTAAATCTCCCCTGGCATAACCTGAGGTCATTTGCTCTCATCCTATAGGACTTGTGACATGGGAGAGGAGGTCAACTCCCATCTTGCTACAACCTCCTTTTAGGTAGTTGTAGAGAGTGATAAAGTTCCTCCTGAGCCTCCTTTTCTCCAAGCTGAACCCCTCCAGCTCCCTCAGCCACTCCTTGTAAGACCTGATCTCCAGCCCCTTCCCCAGCTCCATTACTCTTCTCTGGACACACTCCAGTGCCTCAGTGTCTTTCTTGTAGCGAGGGACCCAAAACTGAACACAGGATTCAAGGTATGGCCTCATCATTGCCCTAGTCCTGGTGGTCACACTGTTGCTGAGGTAGGCCAGGCTGTCATTTGCCTTTTTTGCCACTTGGACACATGTCTGGCTCATGTTCAGCTGCTGTTGACCAAAAATTATCTGGATGATTGGGCAGAGTATACTCTCAGTACATTTGCAGATGACACCAAACTGGGAGGAGGGGTTGATACACCAGAGTTGTGCTGGCATCCAGAAGGACCTTGACAGGCTGGAGAAATGCACTGACAGAAAACTCAGGAAGTTGAACAAGAGGAAATGCAAAGTCTTGCACTTGAGGAGAAACAACTCCAGACACCAACAAGGAGGAAACTAATACACTGGAAAGCAGCCTGGCAGAAAAGGACCTGAGGATCCTCATGGATAACAAGTTGAACATGAGCCAGTAACAGGCCCTTGCTGCAAAGGTCAGTGGTATCCTGGACTGCACTCAGCGAAGCTTAGCTAGCAGGTAAAGGGAACTGATCCTTCCCCTTTGCTCAGCACTGGGGAGGCCACAGCTGAAGAACTGTGTCCTGTTCTGGGCTCCTCAGTACACGAGAAACATGAATGGACTGGAGACAGTCCAATGAAGGGTCACAAAGAGGATGAAGGGACTGGTGCATCCCTCTAGGAGGAAAGGCTGAGAGTGCTGAGACTGTTCAGCCTGGAGGAGGCTCAAGGGGATCTTATTAATTTCAAACAAATACCTGTAAGGAAGGTGCAGAGAGGATGCTCTTCACCTGATGCCTGCTGATGGGACCAGAGGCTACGTGCACAAACTGAAACATAGAAGCTTCCCTCTGAACATCAGGAAACACTTTTTTCTTTTACTGTAAGGATGATTGAGCACTGGCACAGATTGTCCTGAGAGGCTGTGGAGTCTCCATTCTTGAAGATGCTCAAAAGCTAATCTTGGGCAACCAGTTCTAGGTGGCCCTGATTGAGCAGGGCTCTTAGACCAGGCGACTTCAAGAGTTCCCTGCCAACTTCAACCATTCTGCTTAAAGGTTAGATGTAGAAAATGGACTGTCATACTTCACGGTGTACTCATACCTATCTCCATTAAAAAAAATACAAAAGATACAATTTTACTTTTGAAATCATAAATCAGCAACACCAAGAATAACTCTTGATACCTGCCTGTAAGCCCTGTCAGGGAGAATTTAGGCTGCTGCCAGGTGCATATGTGGAGCTTAAGAAAGTCATACTACCCTGGAAAAACCATCATCATATCTAATACCTTTACATGTGTAAAAAAGCTAATGGCTCTTGCCTCATATACAGAGTTGAGACATGACCTGATTAATCAATTCCTACCTGCAAAACTGTCTGGAAAAAACATTCAGATTCAACTTTTCATTGTTAAACTCCTTTCCTCCATATATGCAATGACCCTTAATGTTTAATTATATTTCACAGCTTTTTAAGGCTTTATGCAGTACTACATTTCTAACATTAGATAACTATCTCCTTTTCAGTTATTAGGGGAAGACTTGTTACCACAGACTTCCACTTGAACTACTTATTATGCTAATAATCATGTCATTCTCAATTATCACAAATTGAAACAACTCCATTTTGTGAATACCATACCTATAATTTTTAACTGGCTTACTTGACTAACTTGGATTTTTACTGTGTTTCTTAAGGCTGCAACGAAATACATATGGAAATACATTTATGTATCAGTGAATATTAGTTTAACTACACCAGTCTGTCAAAAATATGCAGGCTGTCTGGTATTTGCTTTTACATTAGAGTATAATATTTCAAGTGCAGTAATACAATAAACAGTGATCATCTGAGATGTGCAGTGTTAAAGTGGTACTGTTCCAGAAGTCTAAATTAGACATTTAATTTTTCAACTGAGACTCTGTTTATTATTTGCAAAGGTCACGGGTCGCATACTATCTTTCAGGACTCCCAGGTGATTATATTTCCTCTCCCACTTTTTTTTTATATTTCAAAACATATGTTGATAGCACATACTGCCAAGCTAAAATGGCAATATAAACAATATATACCACCTTTCTTATGAGTTATCAATGTATGTCAATAAGTAAACATTGTACAATAGAAATTATCTGACATGGGAACTGTGGGAAATGAGCGTTAGAAAGAAGCTGGGGGCTGACAAGAAGGAGCTCATCTGCCTCTACAGAATCCTGTTCTAGAAAGGTGTTGCTTTGTGCTTATTGGGAAGCGAGAGCACAAAGCCCCACCACAAAGGGGAGGCTGTGTACACAAAAAAGCATTCACTTAAGAAGGCAACAACCGCCTGCCTTCTGGCCCGTTCTGTAGAGCTGAGTACAGTTTTCGCACATCCATTGAAGCCAATAAAACCCAGAGGAATGCTAGAAACACAGATCAGAGCCACAAGACGAAAGCATTACTTACATTACATGCTGAGAACAGCAACTGACCACAGCAACACCTCTCCCCCCCACCTCGCCTTTTTCCCTTGACCGCTGCGGGAGAATAGGTTGGATGTAAGAAGGAGGGGGACTGGGAGGTAAAAGGTGTCTTTTAGTGTCTCACTTTTAGCTCTAATCTTGTTAGTAATAAATTTTATTATTATTCCCACATAGAGTCTTGTTTTGCCTGTGACAGTGATTAAGAAAGAATCTGCTGTAGTTGTTATCATGAATAGCGAAACCTCTCGTTATATTCTCTCTCTCCTCTATAGCTGGGCATGGGGGAGTGAGAAGGTGGCTGTAGTGGGCCCCTGGCACTCAGCCCGGGTTAAACCACTACAACTTTATACAATATGAAGTGACTACAGTGAGTTTCCAAAAATTAGTGAGTAAATTAGAATATTGTTCTTTTTATTTGTCCCATAGCAAGAAACTTGCTTTGTGAAATTTTTTATCCCAGATTCCTCTAGAACAAAGCCATGAAGTTATTTACTAAGGTGAACATGCAAATAGTAGAGATACATCAAGCTGTCTCAATGTTTTGACTTTTTTTTTTTTTTTAAATCTTCCACCAAAGGAAACTTAGTTACCTTCTTCTTCTGTTTGTCTCTATCAAATATTTTTTTGCCTTGCTCCGGTGTATTTTCTGGTCCTCTTTTAATGCCCGACGTTCTTCCTCTAAATCCTGTTCAAAATGGAATGTTAAAGCTCTATCCCTAGCATTGTGTTAAGGATGATAGAAACTGGATAGAACAGCTCATTAAAAGATATAATAGTCTGTCTGACTGACTTTATGTTTTTGATTCCTTTCTGGGAAAGGGCAAACACTATCTATAAGATATAAAATGCTGATATGCCTTTTGACTAAGGATACAATAGTTGGTCCTGTAATTGTATGTTATAATCATAACTCGCTTTATCCTTATCCAGAAAAAAAAGGTAATTGCATTTTACTATTTAATGGGATTTCAAGAGCAGCTTTGTACTCATCTGAAAAACTCATCTGCATATCATCTGAAAAATCCCACCTCTATGTTTGTTTGGACATCTTTCTGTAGATATCTAAATCTGTAACACAGAAATACGTGTACTACAGGGAAAATGTTTCAATTGTAACCCCCTTGCCCCAAAGCATCAGTTATTTACACTGAAATTTATTAACATTACTAACAGCTCCCCACGGACCCAGATCACTCCTGCCGCCTGACAGTAAAGATTTAAGCAGCCCTTAGGGTGAAAAACGCAGTTCCCAACGTCACAGGAGGGAAAACTCCGAAGTTGCCTGAGAAGCCGGATTTCCCACGGCGCCTTAAAACTCACAACGGGCAAGCTTTAACTCACCCCCACCCCCGAGCAGGTCTCTGGCTGCGGGGCAGGGAGGGGGCTGTGCCCGCACCAAGGATACACAGGGGCGCTCCGCCGCCCTGCCGCGCCGCGCTTCCCGCCGGGCTCCATCCACGCAGCCCCGCTCGGCGCTCGGNGGTCCTGGTCGGCTCCCCGTGCCAGGGTGGGAGCCACGGCCGGGCACCCCCCGTGCCTTCCCGTCTCATCGGGGACAGCGGTGCCAGGCACGGCGCTCGGCTGTCGGCGCGCTTCCCATGCCCTCCACACGGCTGGGAATGGCGCGGTGCCGTTCCAAAACTCCAGACACCGCCGCTTTCCCAAGGAACACGTTCCCGTGAGCTCTGCCGGGCAAACGAAACCTCTCCCCGGGCGTTGCGAGCGGGTTTGCAGAGCTCTCTGCGGCTGCCTCCGAGACCTGTTGACGGTGAAGACTTGAGCTAACAGCATAAACTTTTCCGCGTTTTTTTTTTTTTAAACCACAGGGTGCAGAAATCACAAGAACAACAACTAAAAAGTGAAATTGTATAAAAGTTTCTAGAAAAATATTAAAAAGTGCATAAAGTTGCATAAAGTAAAATTAAAAAATAATTTGTTCTTATGACTGCGAATTTGTTGGGTTTTTTGTTGTTTTTTTTTTTGTTTGTTTTTTTTTTAGGGAAAGCAGGGTTGTCTTGGGATAATGCCTTGCTTTAGATGAGCTGTCAGCAACAGGCTAAATGCCTTGGTGATTTCCTGGCGAGACATTTCTTGGCTGTTGTATTTCAGCTTAAACCAATTTTTTTTTTTTACTGTGCAGCTGTTCTGTGTCTTGGACTAGGAAGGTCAAAATAGTACTCATCATTGTAAAATACTTCTCCTCACAGTTATCCTGTCGCCCCCCTCCACCCACCCCCAATTTGTAGCACAGCTTGTGAAAGTCGGTGTTCCTATTACCATTTTACAGTCAACACCACTGATGGTCAGGTCGCCAAATGTGTTTAATATTTATAATATCCCAGCTACCACAGTTGAGAAGATGACCCTAAAATAGAAGTCTTTCTCTTCTAGTTCAGAATAGCAGTCTCAAATTCACCACCTCGTTGCCCCATCTGATCTCCTCTGTTGCAGGTAGAAAAGTGGTTGTCACTTTACCGCCATCTTTTTCTTACATCTTCATAGTCCTCCTTTACGCTTTCTGGACAATTCCTCCTCATGAATAATCTCGTATCTTTCAGACTGTGAGATGAGAAGGTGACTGGGTGAGGACAATGTATTTCTGAGATATAGGATTATTCTGGGACAGGAACCAGCCTGTTCTGAAGACATTACAGAATGGAAGGTTCCACTCTGTCAGTTGCTTTAGAAAAAAGCTTCATAAACTTTACTGTGAGCTAGACACTGATATTCCAGTGAAGGATAAAGATCAGCTCTTAAAACTGTGGGAGGGATTCTGAATTTATTGCAAGTCTTATTTGAAGGCTGCAGCATAGCTGTGCTGCTGTACAAACACATTTTTCTTTCCTTCTTTTTCCAGTGGGAGGTTAATGTGCTTAGCTTTCTTCCAAGTTGTGCACGTGACTGCATGGAAGAAGAAACTCAGTCAACATTCTCACTATTTTAACCATTCTCTCCTGAAATTTGTCACCTCTGCCTATTTCTGTGCATAGAAAGAGGAAGAAAAACTATTCAATCCTCCTCAATGTCATATATAGATAGCCATGAAATATTTTCACCTTCTTCTGAGAATGAACTATGAATCAAAACCTGCATCTTCTTGAGAGAGCATCAAATGATGCACTAGTCAAACTCTTGTTATTCTACTATTGAAAAGCTATGATTTGCCATATGGTACTTCAGAACAAAATAAAAATTTGATTTTGAGCTATACAGAATAACAGAAGTTGTTAAGAATTTCACAAGAAGTTGAATATGCTCCTCTCAGGTACAGGTGCTTGGTACACTTTAGCTATTCACTTTAAAAGAAAAAATTGGATTAAAAATTAATTAAAATCTGGATTAAAAACTGTATTAAACCCTGTTCCCAACTTCTTTCAAATCTCTTTATAACAAAACCCTTCATGAACTTTCCAAATAACTTTTGTTTTGGTACTTTAAAATATAAGATCCAGTTATTAGGTGCAAAAGTAGTGGACTTAAGTGTGTGAAAAATTTAAGTGCCTCATAGTTTTAATTAAGCTTCCGTGGGCTATATATAATGTTCTTCTTTCCAGGCCATTCTCTTATTCTTTGACATTCTTCAGGGATAAAAATCATTGTACTGTCTGATTGTCTCACTCTCTGTACCTGTTGTCTTGCAGGTGAGCTACCAGTCAGACCAAGAGACTTGCTATTGTCCCTCCATAAACATTTTCTATGTAATAGGAAGTAGTACTTTTCTATTTTGAACTTGCTTTTATGACATATTCCAAAATTATCTCAATAGCCTGTTCTATTGCACTACCACCACAACAATACATTTTAATGATAAAAACCTTTGTAAAAATTTTAAAACATCAATTAGTACCAGTTTTCCTTTCAAGTAGCTCAGATCACTTAGACCAAATATGTACCAATGATCAAAAATAGCATATAAGAAAATCTGTCAGAGTTTATCACAATGAAAATATATGTTTGATGTGTCATGTAGAGGTGATGAGTAGCAATTTCCCCTAGGATGCAAGCAGTAGTATATAAAATCTACTGTGCAGTTGAAATGTGGTTTATTAAATCCAGACAGTAAAGGAGTGATGTGTTGGCTGCCCTTTGTGCTGTAGACATTCCCGAATACTTAGCTCAGGACTTCATAGTGTACAATCCTTTCCACAGAAATTTGAAACCTGTTAAAACATTTGCATTTCTTCAAGTAAAAGATGAACCATCACTTTAGGGTAACTTCAGTGCTTTGTATTATTATTTTTTTGTTTTGTTTAGGAGAGACTGTCATAAGTAATGGCAAGCCTTGTTCATGTAAGGTAAGATTTTCAATTACTTTGCTTAGATAAGAAAATGGAGATCACTGAATGATTTCTCAGAAAAGTGACAGATGTTTTAAGAACATGGATTGCATTATTCAAGATAGATATTAAAATACAGAAGAATCGGGTATTTTCAGATACAGAAAAGGAATTACATTGAAATTGCAGGAATTCAGTATATTAGAACATTTTTGTGTTAATTTCCTTTATCACAGCTCAGTTGTTAGGTCATATTTTTAATCTCATCTGCATGACTGTAAATGCAGAGTAACTATTTTTTTTGGCAGAGTCACAGTTTTTGCTTGAATTGCTGAGATCAGGCATAATTGCTTGGCTTTTGTTAAAGATAAATATTGATTAAAAATATTTGCTTGAGAATACTTAATTGAACATCTGGTGAGTAGCTGTGACAAAGCCCTGGAACAAGCCATAGTTTCAAGTGATCTATTTATAAGTTGCAAGTGATCTGTTTATAGCTCTCATATAATTTTTCTTCCTTTATTTGTGCATATTTAAACATTAAAGAAACATATTCTTTTACTGATCCACCATTTATCTTCAGGTGCAAAATGCAATTATACTAGTAGTTCAGAAAGCCTTTTTTTGTAAAATCTCCTTGTTAACAGTTTTATGTAATTTTTAATTTTACTTTTTGAAAGCAGTCACTGTGCAGTGCCAATACCAGAAAGAAAAGACTGAAGCAGGAAAGAACAACTATCTTGAAGATATATTTCAAGTCTAAATAAATTTTCTTTTTCATTAAAATCTTACATGTCTAAGGATCCTATTTACATTTCAAAGTTACAGTACATGAATTCAATCGAAAATACAATATATGAACATACTACAAATGATTTGCTGAGATTATGGAATCAACAAAGATTCATATGAAAATATGTTGTTTAGTCTCTTGACAATGACACATATTTCAGGAATTACTTTTAGCATTTTTTTAAGTGATGACTCAGAGGCACTCCCTTATTTTATGTCACATGGCACCACAGAAGAAAAACTATTAAATGTGAAAATATTATTTTAAAATAACATCAATAGGTTCAACTACTTTTAGAGCAAATAACATCAATAGGTTCAACTACTTTTAGAGCAATGCTATTGTTGTTACTATTTCAGATAATTGTGTGCCCATGAACACTGTCCCTTCTTTCCTCTATAAGAGCATTAAAAATATTTGGTTTTGTAATGCTAAGTTGGTCTGCAAGTCTGATCAGGACTACTTGTGTGCATAAGTTAATAACTTACATAAGTATTTCCCTGAACAGGGTCGAAGTAATTAATTTAGGGATTTTCAAGAGTAAAAGTATTTTGCTAATATCTGGTAAATCACAAAGCCTGCTTTTTTTCCAGTGTAAGTAACTTTGATAGCATTTGAGATGTCTGTTGGTTGTGATGATTCCTAAAATGTGGGTTTCTGAAATGCAAGATTTGCATGTTCTTGCCTCCAGTTCACAGTGCTCACAGGAAGAATACCTCACCAGAAATGTTGATGGTGTTTTTTTGATTTTTAGAGGTTATTCTCTACCTATGACACTATCTTTTTCTTGTGAGGTATACCTAAGCAAAAACCAATTGGTTTTAGTCTCAGCTCTGTCAATTATCACTTGACAAAACTTCAAAAGAACAGGTTTTGAAGGGAGATCCATGGAGTAATCTACTTCATTTTGACTGACTGAGCTATTTTATATACGCTTTATGATCAATTTATTTCCCCCTCCATTGTTTGGTATAACAGGACACAAGGAATGTTGAAGCTGTGGAGGGACCACTCAAAGCAGAAGAGAAAAATAAATCTGCAGATATTCCAAAACAAAAAGAACCATGCCTTGTACCATGTGATGATCAAGCTAAAATTTTACAAGGGGAAAAACATTACATGTGCAGTATGTATTCATAAAGAATGCTTTTAGTGACAAGCTATGAAATGCCATGCTATGCAATCCTCTGCTATGCTACGCTATGCTGTGACAGTTTATTTTTTAATATTCTTGAGCATATATGACAGCCTTTGACCCTGCTGCCCAAATTGAGTATTCTCCAGAAAATTTGGGGTGCTCTGTTTTTGTGATGCAGCTGGTGTGACAAAGTTAAAGCACAATCATTGGTGAAGACAGGCAAATTCAAGCCGTAGAACAGCTCATTTGGATCTGTGTTATCATCTGAATGTCAGTATCTTTCTCCATAGAGAGGAAGTATAGGATGTCTGTCCCTCATTTAAACATCATAGCTAGATGTGAGAGTGTTAGGTGGGAGTTAGCTAGTTAGTTTGTTAGTTAGTTATGTGGGAGTAAATCTGTACTTCAGCTTACCTTTTGAAGATCCATACACAGGACACTCTCTGTTCACTGCCTTGACAGATTACACAGCAAATTATATTATCAGCCTCAGAAAATTCTTAGGTTTTGCATATGACTTTTTAATATATATTATTAATTATCTGTCAGGATGATGATGAGGACGATGATGATTTTATTTTAAGCATCAGGGCAAAAAACAGAAGCAACACAGTGAATGAACAAATGTAGGATGACAGAAAATCTTATATATCTGTCTTTTATCATTTGCATTTGTATTTCTGTGGTATCCATTAACTAGTCATCCAAGTTGCCCAAGGATAAGATGACATTCTTCTTCAAAACATAAAAAAAGCCATCCCTTCCTAAGATCTCTTTACTGCAATCAGTGATCCTGAAGTTTTTAGCATCTTTGGCTTTATTCTGTGGTCTCTGTACTACTTTCATTTCATTTTTAGGTACCATAAGGTAAAACGCCCTCAGTATTTACTTAGGTGTCATAAATAAGTGTGTTGTCATTCAGTTAAAATATTTCTATTTTTATGATGAAAAAGTGGATGAACATATTTCTTTTGAAGGAAATTTGCAGAACTCTCTTGTTGAATATGCAAGAAGTACAAGAAAACTGATAAGAGACATGATGGATGATCAACAGTCTTCTTTGGATTACCTTTCTAATCAGGTACTTTTTTATCATAAGCACCTGTATTTGTTATTTCTCACTACACATGTTGTCTGTAGAAAAATAAGTATTAGTATTATCATTCAAGTCTCTATCACCATTCCTTGTACTTTGGGTAGATTGTGAGTTCTGTTTCTATGAGGAGTGACAAGTGCAACCTGTTTCACAACTTAGTGTCATACATGGCAGTAGCATAAGTGAAGGACTATTCCTTCACACTGGTTGTATTTTCTAGGAGTCAAAAAAAAGCTTTAGAATGCAAAACTCCCCGTTGCAACCTAATAAAGATATCTTACTTGAATTTGCAGGTAAATGAACTCCGGAACAAACTTGTTCTTTTGAACACAGTAGTTTCAAGAAAGCATCTGGATCCACCTCCTTACAAAGCAGTTCAATCTCATGGTAAATATTATTCAGATATAGTCTTGACACTTTCCCTTTTTACCTTTGTATCTTAACAAGGAACTAATTAAAGCAAAGGTAAGCAATTATAGCATTGACATTTATCCTGTGTTAGTAACATATAAAATCTGGAAGCTTTATGAACTGTTTAAAAATGTTATCATAAATACTGTTTTAAATAATTTGCAAATGACAATTCTGCACATCCTCTTTAGCATGTTGTTGATTTTTGTGCAAAATACCAAGAATGTTATCAGTTAAGTAAGAGATCTGATGTTACCAAATGGCACATTCTTTTGCAATGAAATCAAGTGTGCTTTGTTTCTGAAATATCCTTCTTCAAATGGGATGGAACTCACTTGCACACTGGACAGCTGATCTTCTTTGTAGTGTTCATCCAAACTAAAGGAAACGTTACATCTAAGCAGTCATGCTGGCTGTGGAAACTGCTTCTTTGAGAATATTTAACACTTACCTGCCTTAACACTTAGAGGCAAATGATTTTTCATGGATACATTATGATGGAAAGGCTTTTACAAGTATAAATAGAAATATCTGTAGGAAAAAGGCGTAAGTTCCTAGATAATATGTCTTTTTCTAAGTACAAGTGTAGTAAATAAAATGTAAAACATTATAAATAAAATGTAAATATTTGTAATATGACCCAGATACATAATCTTTAATTTCTGTATCGTATCTATTAAGATTAGAAAGAACTTTATTCAGTGTAAATTTTACATATTTATGAGCCTAATGGACTTCAGAGAACTTTAATTTACAAGATAAACTCATGACAGAACATGATTTTAAAGTTTGCATGGGAGGAAAATCCTATTTTAAATCATTCGTGTGTTGCCAAGAAAAGTAATATTTCTGTGCTTGATCTGTGGTTTTTTTCTAAACA
This sequence comes from Serilophus lunatus, assembly GCA_013399895.1. Classification (NCBI taxonomy): domain Eukaryota; kingdom Metazoa; phylum Chordata; class Aves; order Passeriformes; family Eurylaimidae; genus Serilophus; species Serilophus lunatus. The sequence continues at coordinate 550,626 of VXBA01001574.1, forward strand.
TATTTTGCTGACGAACTTCATCAAATACTTTTTTTCTCTAGGTTTTGACTGCACTCATATTAAAGATACTGTTGGTTCAGTTTCAAAAACTCCAAGTGGTCTGTACATTATTCATCCAGAAGGATCAAATTATCCTTTTGAGGTAATACATTTGTCTCTCAGGATATTCACAACTTGCTTGACAATATGCATTTAGAATAATCTTGATACATTTAAAGGGTTTTCCTTGCAATTTCTCAACAAATGAATAAGAAATGTATTAAATTATCTGCATGTGTCTGCCATTACTATAATTTTGACAAGTTTCTCATTTTCTAGAAAGAAAGTTAATATCTGTCATAAGAGCCCATTATCAGTTTTCATATGCAATGAAAAACGCACCAAAGAGGAAAACCATAGGTGTTTTCTAGCACCCCTCTTGGAAACTGAGAAGTGCTGTTCCTTTCTATTTTAAAGATGGAAAACTGAAGAGCTAATCAACTGATCCATTTGGCTTCTAAAATGGGACTTTTGACTTTTTGAATTATTCTGCTGTATGGTGTTGCCTTCTCTTGCGATGACTCTGCTGATGCCCATGGGCATCTAAATATAAACATTAGTTTGAGGAGTAGGTGCTTAGCTCTTTAACACAGAATTAACAAGGTTGGAAAAGACCGCAAAGATCATCAAGCCCAACCTTTTAGCTAACTTCATAACCTATCCAATACCAATCCATCATCTAAACCATCTAAACCAGTTCATCATCCAACCTATCCTTAAACACATCCATGGATGGTGACTCCATCACCTCCCTGGGAAGCCCATTCCAATCAGAAATCACTCTCTCTGTGAAAAATTATTTCCTAATATCCAACCTAAACCTTCCCTGACACAGCCTAAGACTGTGCCCTCTTGTCAGGTTACTGAGAGCCTGAGAGAAGAGACTGACCCCTGCCTGATTACAACCTCCTTTCAGGTAGTTACAGACAGTGATACTCTTGTCTGAGTATAACCCAGTCTTGAAGCAGAGTGTCATCTTAAATTTTAGTTTCCATATCCATTTGGTAGAACATATATTCTTAAGATAAACTGCAGCAATCATGCTTCCTATCACCCCCTGCACTTCACGGAATTGCTCTGAGTTATAGTGCTTATCTAGAAGAAGAGAATTTTGAGTTCATTTCCTCAGGCTCAGGACATTCAGATCCAAATAAACACAAGGAGTATTTTGTTTTATGTGTTTATTTCTACTTCAGGCTGTTCTACTTAGAGAAGGCCTTATGTGTAGTGGAAAGGCAGATATGGCACTTTCAAACTTCTAACTTTACCAACTAATAAATAGCAAAGTTCAGTATCTAACTATATAGTCTTCTTTTATATGTAACAAAGAAAGGATGAATCCATTTGTCTCTAGCCAATTGGAGCCCTTCAAAAGGCTACAAGAAGCTCAAACTGGTTAAGAAAAGACTTCAGAATTATGCTGGGATTTCAAAGGAAAAAATAAACTTTTTTCTGCAAGCTCTTGATAGAAGAACCTGTCATTCTCCCTGCATAATGCAGCGAGCTCAGGAAAAAGGTCTGTAACTCGTCTGCAAGTTCCTTCCATGTAAAAGAAAAGCAAAGACATGTTGCAGTGTTTCCAGAACAACCATACTTATAGTACGAAGAAAATGCCCTCTGCCTGACCCCAGGATAAACCATAGCAAACACAGCATTTGTTTCAGAATTTCTTCTGGTTTGAGGGGGATTCCATTGAGGAAATATTCATACTTCACTCAGATTACTTTTCTTGAGAGATGACATAACTGAAAAAAGTAAGAAAAGTGATTTCTCAGTTTGCTTATAGGCTTTGACAAATAAATCTGAAATGATAAAATTTCTTTCCCTTCAAAAATATTTTTGACACTTTTCCAGATTTAAAGTTACTGCCAGAATCAGAAAATCAGTTATATGAGTGGAAAGGTTCCTTAAGGGGAACAAGAAATCAAAAAGAAAAATCATAGTAATTCAATTAGAAAACCAAGGTAACAATAAATAATGAGAAGAATGTCTGCAGTCATGAAATTAGTGTCTCATTTCTGGTAGATGTTGCACAGATCTTAAAAGACAGTGCCAAAAAGTTCTGAGAGAAAAATATCTAAAATATGTGTTACCTAAAGCATGTTATTTTAAGGAAAACTATTTAATGCAAATTCTTTCATGTGTTGAAGCAAAAAGGAAGTACAGGAGAAAGGAAAAATGAACAAAAATATCAAGACCTTAAAACAAAAACAAGTGATTATAATGCACCTTTTAAAGCCTAATAGCCAAGAGTTCTGAAAGTTCTGCAGACTAGAAAAAGAAGAAAAAATACAAAGAAGCAGAAAACCGTAGTAAGAGACTAAAAAAAAAGGAACAAAGCCAACATTAAGCAATTTATTTCCAGGATATTTATTTCAGCAATAAGCTGCCCTTTTAAGGTACTGAAAACTAAATGAAAATGTGTTTAGAATCATTTGCATGAATATGCCAGTTAAATGAAGGAAACTATTTAATTGTGTTCTCACGTTTTCATGTTTGAAACTTCATGAGTGTAGACCTTGATGCTTAACTTGGACTAATTGAAACTGAGTTCCAGGAGCAATAAGAATATCCAATTTCCGTGGTAGTGGCAGGTTTTCAGCATCTCAGAAAATTACTCCCAAATTTGGAGAGTTTTTGGGTTTTGTCTGAGCATTTAAACATGAGGCGATTAAAACCAATTTCACTTTTGGATAATTTCTGATACATTTTTAATTAGTAAATTTAGATCAATGATACTTTTAACATGGATCAGACAAACTAAACAATTGTTTGGAATATACCTCTTATACGCACTGAAGATGGCATAGGAGAAATATTCAGTGGAAGCATCCTCCTGCTCATTTAATTGAAATTGTACCATTAATTTCAATGTCCCTCTTACCTTGCATGATGTGAGAGGGAGAGCAAGCTGTAAAGTAGATGAACTAGTTTAGGGCTTTACAATTGCAACATTTCCAGCATCTATCTATCTATCTATCTATCTATCTATCTATCTATCTATCTATCTATCTATCTATCTATCTATCTATCTATCTATCTATCTATCTATCTATCTATCTATCATCTATCTGTCTGCCTGTCTATCTGTCTCATACTTTTACCTGGTATATATGTGTTGGTGCAGTATCTAACTGTCTAATGACCTTTCATGTAGAAACAAATCTTCTCCTTCTGAGAATTATCAATCTCACTGATTTATATTGGACTGAATTTTTGTGTTATGACCAAATGAGCTTCTCTTAGTATTTCTTACTCATATTCAGAGGAGTAGCCAAACATGCAGTCAGTTTCTCGAGGCAGTAGATGAGGCAATGGGATGGCAATGGGTTTATTTTGAATGACTTTTAGGTATTTGCATCTAAATATTCATTTTGGAATCTTCTGTATTTCATTGTATTCCAGTTCCACCCTCCTTGCGTGGCTGAAATAAACATGTCATTCTCCAGAGAATAAAGGCCACAATTTTCTTCCATGCACATGACCCTCACTATGACTCATTTAGTATTTATGTTGCAAGCATCCAATGGCAATGGCTTAATTGAAGATCCAAGATTCCCCAGGTTGTATTAGATCACACTGCAGCTCTGTCCTGTTGCTTTCTTGTCATTCATTGAGAAGATATGGCTCTGAATATGACGTTGATATGTTCCTGCCAAGGAACAAGTCTGGTTTCATGAAAAATATCTGGCTAGTAAAAGCAATGGGTGTGCAACATATAACACTCAAACTGCCACAAATGCTGTTTAGGGTAAAACTGACTTACACCTAGATTCTACTTTTGTCAGCTGGCTAAGATTGAAAATCTTGCTTTTCTGAAACATGTTTCATTGTGTATATTCCCTGTAACATTAACAAGAATTTCTTTCTTTACTCATCACTTGTGGTTCTGCTTGATGTTATGACAGCCAACACTATGTTCTGAACTTACTTTTCTTATCACATGTAGCTTGGCTACTATGGCTCCATAGCCATAAGCATTTTCCAGATCAATTGTCCTGATATTATTCACAATAGGAGACACTTACAAATGAGCTTCTGTTTTTAAACACTCATTATGTATAGTATCCCTAGAACTACTCTGAACAGCTTGCATGATGCAGTGTCTAAATGTGCAATATGCATCTTTCTAGATGAATTCCCAGACTTCATAATCCCAGTTAGACCTGGTCAAGATCTGGCACTGGAGACATGCTTAGGGAACTCAATTACATCTCTAAAGTTAAATGGGCTGAGTAGAAAATGTGCCACATAACGTGATCTTCCAAAGCAGAGCAGAGAGCAGCTGGACCACTGCCATTTGACAGGGCACAAAGTTTTGCAAAGACTCATAAAGACTTAGAAATTTGAGAGTTGATCTTATGTATTGGGTGGGATCCATCAGTTGCAGACAGCTTTATGTTCACATTAGGACTTCCCTGGAGTGGAGCTCCTTCTTATGTAGAGGTTTTTGGTGCTGCAAATTTTATTATATCCCAGGTTATTGCTATCACTTTCTTCCACTTCCTCATCTTTATTAAGGACTCTCCATCTCCCAGGCACTAGAAACACAATACTTCTCTGGAAGAAGGCACAATGGTGAAGGAGAACTTATAAAGTTGTGTCTATTTTGCTTGCTGAAGTAACAGTGCATTCAGTGTAACTGCCTATATAGATAATATTTTCCTTGATTAATACATGACACTGCATGTTACTTCCATTTCATGCTATAAGTGTTACAGTGACATTTATCAAAGTTTTTTATTATTCCTGATATGAACAGGCAATTGCACACAACAATTTCTACTGGTTGAGGAAATATCCAAATCAAGCAGTCCAAGAGGAACATATAAGAAAATACTGTGGCTTCATTTTTTGTTTCCTTTGAGCTTTTTTTATGGTATTTGAAAAATAGTTCACTTCTACTGAATTAAAATATTTTCTTCATAACAGCTGCTTCAAGAATGCTTAGTCATATGTCCATTTTAGGTTTTGTGTGACATGGATTTTCGAGGAGGTGGATGGACTGTGGTTCAGAAAAGAACTGATGGAGTCATTCCATTCCAGAGAACATGGTCTGAATATTTGGAAGGATTTGGTGACCTTACTGGTATTAATTTTAAATACTCTAAAATGAATAGGATCCTACATTTCTACTGCTTTTATGTGAGCTACATTCTACTAAATTGTGCAGGAGATTTAGTAGTATAAAGTTCTTGTTTCTTCAAAGTCTTCTTTTACTTAAGGATTTTTTTTCATCAAATCTCTTGTATGATCTTCTCAGTAATGACTATGACCCCATTAGAATCTTTAGCCATTGCAGTCTCACAACAGAGTTTAAAATATGTTTTCTGCCTCAAATATTTTATCCTTTTCTGAGATTTAAAACACAAAAATAGTCTTACTTGGATTGAGTCACATTTGCAAAATATTTCCTTAAAGCAGAGAAAAATCAGTAATAGTACACCATAGAACATGTGACGTTAGAAACAGAATGGTAATTTTTCAGTAACTAATAACAGCATGATGTGATATTGTTTTTTATTGCTCCCTTTCATCCAGCAAGTCTAAGTCCATTTGCTTTTTCAGAAGTTTATCTCGGATTGCAATGAAAGTACATAGCTTTTCTGTAAAAAAGCACAGCTCATATGGGGCAACAAATGTGATTAACGGAGGCAGCAAATCCTGAGAATAGGGTTTTAATTTTGTTGCATTTCATAGAATGCTAACATGCATCACCTCTCAGTATTGCCCTTAGGGATGCTACTGAATTCTTTCTATGCAGGTGGATCTTTAGCACATCCAGTTGTCTGTGGTTTTCCAAGGTATATTGCAGACAAACATTTGAAATCTAACATGTGGACAATTTTCTAAAAACTATCACAGAGGAAAAAGATTATGCCCACATGGGGATTTTGTCCATGGATTTCCTAAGGAAGTAGGAAGATTACTCTGTTCCTTCACTATTCTTTCAAAAGAATATAAGCCTGTCAGACAACTTTTCTTACATTTGTTTCAGGAAGAAAAGTAGACAAGCAAGAATGATGATTTTTTCTTTCACAATTTGCGTTTCTAGACTACATATTATATTTCTGTTTAAGGGGAATTTTGGCTTGGACTGAGGAAGATTTTTGACATAGTAAATCAAAAAGCCACTAGTTTCAGTCTGTATGTCGACTTGGAATCAGAAGATGACAAGCATGCCTATGCATCATATGATGGATTCTGGATAGGGGATGAAGCATGTTCTTTTAAGATCCATTTGGGGCGTTATTCAGGAAATGCTGGTAAGAACTTCCTTCTTTAAAGTATTTAAAGGTGGCAGCTCCCTTTCTTAATATAGAAAAATGCATTCAAAAGAGTAATAATTAAATTAAAAAAGTTATTTCTAACGTGCTTTTCTGTGCTGCATAATGATCAGTTATGCAGATAAATGGTTAATGATATAGCAATTGGTTATGCCAACATTAATCTTTACATAGTAGGAAATAATTTTATCACTTCAGTGTCCTTAATGGAGTAATTTATTAACACTCTTTAATAAGGATGAACTATCAAGAAAGGATCTTAACAGATTCAAGACTGTGGTATATATATACTAGATAAGGGATTTTGTGTGTGTTAATATTTATCTATCTAATGGTACAATTCTTTAGATGTTCATGATCTCATCACAGATTTTCTAATGTTAGTGGAAGACTTTCTGATGGTGCTTTTGTTTATCCAGGAGTGCCCAGACAGTCATGTATGAAGGATAGAGAAATAAATTGAGGGGAACAAAGTTGGCCTATGGTGTGTAACAGTTTCTGGATGATACATAGGCACAAATTAATTTACAATTCCAGACGTCTTATAATAGCATGAATATACCTAATATGCAAAGATTTGCACTAAGTATGGCACCACCTCTTACTGCCTTTTTTCTATTTTTTTTTACATGTTTAATAATAGGCAAGAATGTTCCTTATTACAAATGAAATAGTTATTCTCTAAAGGTGTTGGTGCTTTAACTGCATTTGTAAGAAACATGATTTCTTTAGTAAGACAAAAGAGCCAGTAATCACTGACCTTTGAGTTTTACACAATTCCATCTTGTCTCATGACTCACTCTGGGACTTTGGGCATGTTCCTGGAAAAACTTAAGTTACGACCCTTTTTGTTTTTTTTTACCATTTCCTCCATTGTCTTTGAGGACAGAAGCCTTTATCTTCATAGTCAATATGCATCACTAAAAGCAACAATATAAAGATGTTTCATCAAATTTCAGCTTCTTTCATATTTCTCAGTATTTTATTCTTTTCTTTCCTGCACCTCTAACGCTTTGCCAGATCTTTATCCTGTGCTGTTGAACTGTTTTTTAATAATTCTATTTTTCTAATAAATTCAGAGGATAAGTTTGTGATGTATGCAACAAGTAAGAAATCTTCCTCCATAAATAATATTTTTATCCTTCTATTTTATCTTTTGTAATTAGGTGATGCATTTAGAGGATACAGAAAAGAAGACAACCAGAACTCAATGCCTTTCAGCACTTTTGATGTTGATAATGATGGATGCAGGCCAGTGTGCACTATTAAAGAACAGCCTGTAAAGAGCTGCAGTAATTTCAGTGATAACACTGGGTGGTGGTTCAGCAAGTGTGGCCTTGCAAATCTTAATGGTGTTCATCGCTACACAGGTAGATTTCTCGCAACTGGGATTCACTGGGATACATGGACAATGAACAAGAAACCTGTCAAAATTAAATCAGTTTCAATGAAAATTCGAAGAACATATTATCCATATTTCCGTTAGCATATGAAAATAAAAATATATCTCTTCTTCCAATTATGTGCAATAACGCATCATTACAATCATAAATACCTTTCATCCTCACTTGAACAGTTAAGTCTTAAAGCTTAATTAGATATTTCTGCATACATGTACTCATTTTTATTGGGAAATGTCAGCATTTGTAGTGTTCCCACTTGAGTGGGAAGAAGGCCCTAAGAACTGGCTTTTCAGAAAATGGACTAAGCTTAGTGTTTGTCAGTTTTTATTAAACTGCCTCTTAGGCAACCTCAGAAGCAGTGGGAAAAAAATTATAAAAAGAAGTGACTTTTGAATGTGTTTTTCCTATGCTCTCTGCATATCTGAATTGCCAAGATATTTCAGCAAATTTTGTTTAAAAACATGATATATCTGCAATTTCCATCACAATATTTTTGAAAAATACCTTTTCTTCACCTTAGGTTAATTTTCCAGAATCAGCTCTTCTTTCCAGGCAAGATAACAATTATTTCAATCTATATATATTAGGGTCTGTATACCCTCAAGACCTTACTTTTTATATAAGTAAGGTCAATACTGACATTCAAGAACTATGACCTATTTTGTATTTAATTTTCACAGTAAATGTGTTTCATAATCCAGTTCCTAATCTACTAATCTCCTAATTCCTAACTGTGTCTTTTTCACAGTTCACTATTAATGAAAACTTTTTTTCAAAGCAAATGTATAACTTTTCGTGTAACCTTTGGAATTTTAACTTTTGAATATATGGGCCTGATCTTGTTTTTCATTCTTACTGGCATTAACTTTGTGAATGATCATGTGGTAATGAACAAAAGCAACTGAAGTTGTATAAGTACATTTAAAATTGTGAATCCTTTGAATTTCTGTCAGTAAAAATAGAATAACATCAATAAAAATATGAATATTTGTCAGTACATCAGTATTTCTGGAACCTGGCATCTAATCTGAAGCAGGTAGGCATGGTATTTTTCACCTTTGCTTCAGTTTCAGTAGATCAGCTCTGTAATAGCATGTGGAATGAAAACAATTAAAAATTTCATGAGTTTTCTCTTTGCTGCTTTGTATTTTGACCAAGCATTAATAGTGATCAGAAACCATCATCAGTTCAGAACCACAATGGTTTAGAACTTCACCCCAAAGATATATGTAGCTGTAGGAGGAAATGAAGCTTTTCATAGAATATGTTACAAGGTTAGGAGAGAGAAAACATTCTTTTCTTCTATGCTTGACTAGTCTTTAACAGCTGCAGGTAAAAAGTTGCTAAAAGCAGAAGATTGCTCTCTGCTAGAGATAAACTGAAGACTATCCTTGGCAGGAGGGATGTGTGGGGGGGTGGACAGGATTACAGTAGAAGCATGGTAGAAAGTAGCTTGAGGAAAAATATCACAAACCCTGTAGAGGGATTGTGAGAAAGGGGATAGGTCCTGTTCTTGGGGAAGACTAGCACAGGGGGGTTTTGTTGTAAGACACTGTAGTCTTTGAAATTAGAAGTGAAGATATTGTATGTACACCCTCTTTAGCCCTCCCTCTCACTCCAGACTTACTAGGAATGCAGCCACTTTGAACTGCAACATGGACCCAGCCGGCCTATAAAGGTAGATACTAAAATAAAGGAGCTTCTGCACCAAGATTAAGAAATATTAGAACTTAAAAAGAGTAATAATTCTGGCTGCAAGCCTGGATGTTTTCACTGTATTTGGGCTCCTATGTCAGAAAGAGTCCTCAGGCTGCAGTGCAATAATTGCTGGAGAATGCCAGCGGCTAAATATCATAGAAATTTAGTGGCTTTAATGGAAGCCTCAAACTTCTGTGGTGGGGCCCCTGTTCTGACAACGAGGTCTGAGCCTGAAAGCAGAAAGGAAGAGTCTGACTGGGGACTCTGGAAGTATTGTTATATTCTACTGACACCCTGAGGCAGCTTGTGGCTCAATTAGAATCCCTGCTTAAAAATGAAGGTGAAGTGAAGATTGCAGATGTGTGACAGCAGATATTACCACATTTAATTACCAGGTATAATCTGCCCATTGTCATCATTGGTTAGACTAGCTGGCAGCAAGAAATCAGGGAGGAGATGGGCCTGGGCCTGAAAAGACAACTAATGCTTGAGAGATCATTCTTGCAAATAGGCAGTGGATCTTAAAGTCAAGAATAATTGAAAAACTAGGCAAAAAATGAATGGAATTCTCAATGTCAGTATTGGGGTGGGGTTTTTATTTTTTTACTGTTCCTTGAAAGATAAAAACATGTCCAAAGACTATGTGCAGAGACTTGTTTTAAACTAAATACATGCTCTTTAACACCACTAAGTACTGCTCTACTAGCAAGGTTGCAGGTGGACACTGTTCTCTGTGGCTTAGAGTTCTGTCCCTTTGTCGATAAAACGAATTCATTGCCCAGGCCTGGGAGCTTGTGTCTTTGTTGTGCCGTGAGAGATGGATCTGCAGTGTTAACAGGATGAAGTCCAAATTGCAAATACTCGTCAGGTTTTAACTCCCATAAATCATCCAGGAATAAGTTTTCAATGTAACATTCTCAATCAAAAGAAGGACAATGCTTTAATCCTTTTTCAGATTAGAAACCGTATATGAGAATGGAATTTGTTATGAATTACTCCTCTTGCATTTGCCATATTATCTACTGGTTGTGATCATGCTAAGTGCTTCTGTGGCACTAAAACATGTAATTAGATAAAAATTAATTTAATATAATTTAATGATTTTATTTCCTTTCATGGAGGTTTCTATGAAAAGCTTTTGAGCAAAAGAATGACTTCGTTTTATTATAATTTGAATGTTCTGAAATGTGAGTAATGGTTTAGTCTAGTTTTGGTGTAAAACTTAGTGTATGCTTAGAAAATCAGAGTGCTAGAGATTGATTGGCAGCTTGCCTGTGCAAATCTAAAATACTGCAATGGTAAGAGAACATTTTCCATGTGATAGATGGCTACTGTTTTCAAAGGTTCATTCCATTTCCTCTGTGTGAAAACAAATAAATTTTTAGTTAAACAAAGAGAATTTACAAGTTTACAAGAAATTACAGCCTATGTCCCATATTTACAGGCGATGGCTCCCAACCACCACACATAAGATTTTTGTGACCATATATTAGGAGTGGTAATCAGTTGGTTATCGCCCAAAACAGTCTTATTCCAACTGTAATATAAAGGAACATGTAGGATGTAGCATATGAAGGGTAACTGATTGAATGTTTCAAATAAAGAGTAGCTCAGTTTAACTACACTTAATATCTAGTACAGGAATGATACTCCAGGCTATGAGAACTTGAATTTAAAGTACATACAACCTGATGTTATGAAACTGCATTTCTTTCTTTTGTTATCTTTTTCCAATACTGTGTCCTCAATTTGCAAATCCCAGTTTGGTGAACTCAAATTATTTAATGATTTGACCTTTCTGCTCACAAGAAACCTTTCTGGTTTAGTTTTGTTTCACACTGCTCCCTCTGGAGCATATCCTGCATTGTCTCATTGTCAACACAGAAGCCAGCAGAAACAACTCATTGGCATGGGAGGCGTGCTCTGTGGAATTTCTGTTGGCATGGCTGCACAGAGAACTTAAGTTACTTATGAAAGGGGTACTGGAAATGTGCACACCCATTTCCAGACTGGGTATTGATCTGCCAGGTATTCCAGTCTATGAAGACAGGCTGTACTTCGTTTTGCAGCTCATCTCAAAATGAGTTAAAATTGAGGAAAGGAAGGCATCCTTCGCTTTCAGTGGATACAGGTTTTGCTGACATGTCGTATATTCATCCACCAGAAGTTGTTACTTTACAACGTGCTCTAATGAATACTTCTTATGCAGAATGCTGCAAATGACACTGTGCTCTGCAGGATTGAACAAAGTTAAAATTCATGTAAAGAAGGAAATCGTCTTTTCATTACAGAAAGCTTTATTGCTCCATCATTTCAAATTTTAGATTTGTGTATGTGAGTACAAATCACACATGAGCAGATAAACCTAGGTACTGGATTTGCAGATTTCTAATGCAATTCTTAGGGAGACAGAAGGTTGCTAAGACCAGTATCAAAGGTGCCCAGAACCATTTATTTTCCATGTGCTTTCCACTATTGCCTCAGCTTTTCCCGAGCCTCAGCAGTTCTGGTCTTTGCGGTTGCAGGGCACTGTCCTTGCCAAGGGGTGAGCCAAACGCCAGGCTCAGCTTTGAGTCCAGAAAAGCTTTTCTTATGACAGTCACTCAGAACGGAGCGGGTTGTTCCAGGTACACCTCTTTTGGCCCCTGACAAGGGCCTGAATCCCTCGCGGTTCCAAAGCCCAGCTCGGGGCGTGGGCGCTGCGCGGGTACGGCCACCAGGGGGCGCCCAAGCTCCGGGCGCGGTGCGATGTCGGGCTGGGCCGGCGGGAGGGGACACGCAGGGACGGCATCCTGCCTCCCGCCCGCCGCCTTCCCGTTCTGCTGCCCCTTTGCCTTTCCTTTCCCGTTCTTCTTCTTCTGGTTCTTTTCCCATTCCTCTTTCTTTTCTTTTCTTTTCTTTTCTTTTCTTTTCTTTTCTTTTCTTTTCTTTTCTTTTCTTTTCTTTTCTTTTCTTTTCTTTTCTTTTCTTTTCTTTTCTTTTCTTTTCTTCTTTCTTTCTTTCTTTCTTTCTTTCTTTCTTTCTTTCTTTCTTTT
>VXBA01001574.1:563334-593159 GCA_013399895.1 Serilophus lunatus
TTTCTTTTCTTTTCTTTTCTTTTCTTTTCTTTTCTTTTCTTTTCTTTTCTTTTCTTTTCTTTTCTTTTCTTTTCTTTTCTTTTCTTTCTTCTGTTCTTTCTTTTCTTTTTGCATTCTTTTGTTCTTTCTTTCATTCCTTATTTTGTTCTTTCATTCTTTCATTAGTGTATTCATTCTTTCATTCTTTCCTTCTTTTGTTCTTTCATTTATTCATTCCTTCGTTCTCTCTTTCATTGTTTCTTTCTTTCTGTCATTTGTCCTTTCGTTCTTTATTTCTTTCCTTCTTTCTTTTGTTCATTCGTTCTTTTGTTCTTTCTTTCGTGGTTTCATTTGTTTATGTGTTTCTGGATACCAAATCCATGAAGCCCATTCCCAGACATTCTTTTCCACTGAGAAGAATGTAAGCCCGTAACAGTATTAAGCTGATGGTAACACATGTCATATTACACTTGGAGCCACAGTAAGACATTTTGATGCCTTTATTTTTACAACTTCTTCAGGAATACCAACCTCCCTTCCAATAAACTCACTCTCAGGATTAGGTGATGAAGTGTCTCCCTCCAACTCCTCACACTTAGTAGTCCTAGAAAGAAAATATTCAAATGGAAATTAGCAGACTAAGTTTTATTCTTTCCCTTGCTTACTTTGGGCTTGACTTAGCCACTAGTGTGTTACAGGATGTTGTGAGTCAGATTTTCCTCTTGAAATTCTTCCAATATGTATCAAATAATTAAATATTTATTGATCAGACATAGGATCTGTTCCATGTGAAAAGCCCAGCTCAGAGATCTTTCTTCTATTGATAAAGAACCTGTGTACTTCTGAATCAACAATTTCAATTCAGCATTTCACAGTCTCCAGTTTCATGACAGACATATCTATCTCTGGTACAATAGTTTCAGTCCCTTTTCCATGAAGTTTTGCAAGTGCATAAAATAGAGAACTGTAGAAAATACAGCCCTTAGGGTTCACTGTAAACACTCACTCATTCCACCAGATGGTATACTTTCACTTAAATAGGAAGGAATAGTTTCAGTAGCACAGACCTTAAGTTGCTTAATATTAGCATTGGTGTCTGGGCCCACATTTTAAAGCTATAGGTGGCACATATGATTACTGTGGTGGTTCCCATTGTGCACCCAAAATACCACGGTAGGACAATGACATTTTCTTAACACAGGTTAAAAGATTGTATCAGAATCAGTGGCATCACTGTGGATCCTGCAAAATGCATTTATAATTATTACAAGTTCTGCTGGACAAATAAGGGACAAAAAGTTGTTGGATATTTGCTTCAGGAATAACCCAAGTTTCCTTCCCTTTTGCTGTGTGCTAAGGCTACAACAGGCTACCTAATAAAGCTCTTCCCAAAACGATATTATGCATACTTGTTCTAATGGGTGGAGAAGGAAGAAAAATAATTAAGGTCACACTGTATATATTGTATTTTTCCATAAAGAAAAAATCTAGCAGTTACCAATACAAAAATAAAAGTATTTTATTTGGTTGCATCAAACATTTTCTGGTTTATTCTGGAAACAAAATATAAATATAACATTAAACGATAAATAAAAAGACAATTATCATGTATAACAATATTCTCTCTGACAGAATAAGAAAAGCTTCCAGATGAGTCAATTTGAAACTTTCTGTTTGTTTTCAACACATGCACAAACTGTTTCCTTGAAATTTCTTGCAGGAAGGAGCTTGTTTTCAGCATAGCTCTATCCATTACAGAGATCTCTGCTATTGGTTTAAGAGAAGCATGTGAAACAGACCTATATAAATCCCTTATAAGGGTAGGTTCACTGACTACCGAGGCAGACATGAGAATGTGGACAGCTTGGTGTGTGGCCATGTACTTCTTTGGAGCAAGTAAGAAATCAGTAGAGCTATCACACCTGCTCTGCTGCTGAGAGAATGTAGTATTTACTTGTTTTTCTGTGTTTTTGTTTTGCTTTTTCTTATAGGAGCTGAAATCATCCAATCCTCAAGTCTTGTGCTGAAAAATGATGAAAAAGCTAGTTTGAAATGCAGTCAAAATGATAATCACAATTCTATGTACTGGTACATGCAGCAGCCAGGCAAGAACCTGCAATTGATCTATTATTCTGTTGGCGCAAATCAAAAAAAAGAGGGTGACATTCCCAATGGATTCCAAGCTAACCGGCCCAACATTTCAGATTTCTATTTGGATATTTTGTCTGTGAACCTGAACCATTCAGCTGTCTATTACTGCGCCAGCAGTTTGGACACAACACTTCAAAGTCACTTGCTTTCTTTACATAAACCTCTCTCCTTTCAGAACCTTCTTTCTGAAGGGAATCACTCTCAGCACAGGAAAAGGGTGTATAGGCCAATAACCTACTCAGAAATAAGATGCTGCTGAGAAGTTGGAACTAGAATAAGTAGAAATAAGATGTAGGCAGAAGAGGTATTAGAAATGCGGGCTAATTGCTGAACTCTTTCCTGACAAACCATTTATCCTCTATCTCATCAGGACAATCAATAACGATAGTTAACCAAATACAGGCATAAAATAAAGGAAATGGAAACTGCAGCCTACACAGCCGCAAGTTATTGTCCCCTAAGCCATTTGCTTACCTGACACAGAACAGTTACTTGACATAACTCTGAAATACAGAGACAGTGACATCTATGCACACTCTCATTCTTTCCTGAATATTATCAAGCAGTGCAAATAATAGAAATAGTATGCAGCAGATTGGATTAAAATGACAAAAAAGGAGCTGTTACCATGGCTGGCAAGTGCATAGACACAGTTCCGAAAAGTTATATGTATATGGAGGACATAAAGTGGAAAGGGAGATAAAGTAGTAAGAAATTTAGAATGAATTTATATTCAAGAAAAAAAATAACATGGGGATTTTAATTTGTTCAGAATTTTTTTCTGAGCATAGAGTTTACTTCTGCCTATATAGTGCCATGCTACTATGTGTGTCCCATCTATCTCTTTATGTGCCTCTCTCACGACTTAAGTAGCAACAGTCTGTATTAATCTCGTTTATTCTTACTCTCTGTGGCTGAGTTCTGAAGGTTTTTTTCCTCTTAGGCAACTTTGTGATGTTCCTCAAGGTCTGGTAGATCTTTCTGACTGTGAGCTAAGTCCTAGCATGTACACAGCTTCAGAGATCATCTATATTTTGAAGACAAAAATATAGAGGGATGGACAAGCAAGATGTGAAGGTAGATTTATTGACTACATAATCTCTCCCTAGTGGAAAATTTCAGGCTTGATACAAAGAGTGTTGTTTCTCATACAGAAAGACTTACCAGCATCTTTCCATCACCGCCATTCTCTTAGGTAGTGTCATTGATGCAGTGGGATTAGTCATAGCCTGAAGTATTCTTCAGCATAAGCTTTCTGTGATGATAATATAACCAATTGTCCTAAATTGTTCTAAACCAAAAAAGCACTAAGCAAAGTTCTTGTGACATACAAAAGTCTCCTGAATAATTTGCCAGTTTTGAAATAAAGAAAAATAATAATGTGTTTCTACTTTGGAAAGATTTAAATAAATGATGTAGAATGGAAATATTACATATATAGACACAGCATTCACATTATGAGATTATTCGTATCCTGATCTGAATTATATTGTAAATATTGTAGGGCAAAGGAGTATTATCACACATGAAGGATAACGATACTGATCATCAAGGGAAGTTTTCAAATTGTGATTATTGCGCAGCTTTTCTTCATCGGGAAGGAAGTTACTGGATTACAGGCACATCCCTGGAGAAAAGTTGGGAGAACCTTTATTTGGGTCATTTAAATATCAGTTAACTGGCTAGAGAGCAACTTTGCAGAAAAGCAATTGAACATGAAAAAGCAGCAAATCTTTTCAGCATTGAAGTCTAATTGCATTTTTGGTTGCATTAGCAAGAATGCAATTAGCGTGTTGAGGTACTTTTGAGGCTGTATTTGGAATACCATCTCTATTGCCCATACACATCCCTGCCCAACACAGCACAGATACCAAAAATTGTAGAATCCAGCAGAGGGTCGGTCACTCAGATTATCAGAGGGCTGGAGCAGAAACATAAGAGAGTTTAAGGGAATTAATTTTGTTCATCATGTAGAGAAGGCAGCTAAAAGATGGCTAATTGCATGATTCCAGCTGCCCAAACAGAGTTGTAGTGTTGGAAGTAAACAGTGGAAGCAAGTGGGAACAAGATGCAGGAAGATAACTCTGATTAGACATAAGAAAAAATGCTTCCTCTTGATTATGCTTCAGCACTGGAACAGGTTTCTCAAAGATCTTATCAAATCTCTCTCCTTGAAGATATTCAGAAATCATCTGGACAAAGCTCTGAACAAAATGATCTAACATTGGAGTTAGCCCTGTTTGGAACAAGACTGAGAGACCCTCAGAAGTCCCCTCCCATCCAAAGTTTTCTACAAATCTATGTTTTTTTAATCTCGCTTTGCTGATTTGAGATGCCCAGGAAAAGTCTGAGTTTTTTTTAATTTGTAAAGGAGATCAACAACTCCCCCAAATCCACAAATCTTTAATTTTTTTGTATGTTGCACAACAGAAACAGCAGCTGCACATGGAGGACCCATGTGCAAACTTGAGTAACAACAAGATTGTGTGATAACTTGAGACAAAGCAAAACAATAGCTTTCATAAGACCCTTTATGTGTCACTGTTTCTGTCCAACTGTAACATGGTGAACAGAAAACCACATCCTGTGCCTCATCCTGAGAGGCTGGTGTGGTGGTGTGGTGAGAGAGGTTGATGCATTATCCAAATGGGTTTTTTTGAGTAAATGTTAAACCACATCCTGTTTTGCTAAAACTCAACTGCTGTTCCCTTAAAGAGATATATTAAAACACATTTTAGCACATCACCTGCTCTCATTTTGAGGTACCATTTTCTGCTGAGACCTTCAGAGACATTTTCCTCTGCTGTTGACTCTATGCTAGACAGAAACTCTCTTCAGGGTCTCCACTCTATGACTCCTACTCCTTCTGCTTTTCTATTGCATTCTCAGATCTTCTGTTTCCAAATGACCCCAAGCACTCCTCTACCTTGGCCTGCATTATTCCTACATCTGTTTAGGAAATATCTTTACACAGAATGCATGACTTTGTTCTTCATTTATTCTTGTGTGAGCTACTGCTGAATTACCAATTGCTTTATTTGTGGTGAGAGGTAATAAAGAGATACAAAGTGGATGAAAGTTCTCCAGAAACATTCTCCAGATTTAGTAATCCCTTAGTTTTATAGTTTGTGGTGCACACAAAAGGTGCTTAAAACACAGCCTTAAAGAATAACACTCTGGTTCCCTTTGCTCCTCCTCCACAGATTAGTTTCTGTTCCCTATGTCTGGATTATATTCTTTTTCCCCTATCTCTGAGTTGTACACTTTTTCTCATTCCTTTGCTTTTCTTTGTGTTTATTTCTTGTTTTCTTATTCCTTTTCCAAATTTTCCTTTTTACTCTTTTCTTTAAAAGGTCAACACAATTCAATAATACTTCATCCACTGTCTCGTGCAGCATCTCGCTAGAATTCTTTCCCTCTTTTTGTCTGAAACCCTCCCCATCATTCTCACTAGCTGTCTCTCTTGAAATTATAAGAGATGCACTATAATTGTAGAGAGGTGGTTTTTCATAAGTATGAACTGGAAGACATCACTTTGTCCCAAGTAGTCTCCTGTAAGTTATAACGAATGTGTACCGAATCTGTCCCTCTCCTTGGACCTAAGCACCAGACCCACCACAAACACCTCATACAGAACACTCTTGAAAGTGACCATGAGGGACACAAACTTTTCAGCTGTAGCATTTCTCTGACAGTTTTCAGAGAAGTAAGGGAGAAAGCAATAAAAACCCAACAGAACAAACAAACATTTCTTCAGAGAACTTTACTAGACAAGGTTTTCTTTTCCATTCTGCTGATTCCATATACTTGTTTAGAGCGCATTTGCACAAGTTATATAACATGACTGCCCTTAGCTGAAATAAGATGTTATCTAGCAATGTTATTAGACTCTGGACATTCACATTGGTGTGACCGATTAGCAATTGTTCTGAACAAGGGGAAGTTGGGGACATCAAATGAAACTGGTTCTGGAGTCTTTCTCATGGCAATATAATTTATACCAATTCTGCAGTCTATTTAAAGAGATAGCATTGTGTAATGTGTGGAGTCAATGACTTAGCAGAGTGTTCTAACTGCTTGCTAGAATATCAACATATTTTTTATGCTACAGGTAGGTCTGCTGAGTTCTAGCATCTGGTCTCATGGAAGATTTCATGAGAGTAGATGGGGTTTGGATTTTCACGTGCGTGCGTGTGTATTCAACAAGAACATGAATGTACATGTCAGCACAGATACCATCCTGCTCCCGTGCATACAGGCATGAATAGCAGTGTTTCCCAGCAAAAGCAAACACAGGACACATTGAGATACATATATAAAAGTCACACCTCTCTTTGCATACACAGGTGTATACATAGATAAACTCACTGTCAAAAGAGGAAAACATGAAGTGTTTAACTTTCCTTTCAAGATACTGCAATACGGAAAAAAAAATAAATAAAGGGACATGTTATTTAAGCCCAGATATCTATCAGCCCCTCTTTTAAAGTGCTCTGTTTGCACAATCACCTATGTTATAGAGGGGGTGTGTGAGAATGAGAATTACATGGCTTGTAACAAGCTCGAATAAGAACAGGATTGGATCTTTGTGCTTGGTCTCAATTTCCAGGGACTGACAGATCTGAGTTCAGTTTTTATTCTGGAATATTAAAGGAATTCTCTGTTATTTGCTGTATTTTTTTCTTATATAGAAATGTTCCGTCGTGTCACTCCTTTAAAATGTAGATTGTCTGCTCCAAAAACACCTATCCCCAAGTCTACTCACTTTGACTAAGTTCTGCCGTAACCACTCTGAAAGTTTATGTATGAGGATGAGATTGATCTGGGCTTTTTTGACAGCCTTGATAAATGCAGCCATTTCCACCAAATGTCCTTATAAATTATATTAATATGTTCCTGTCTTAATATGTTCCAGACTGAGCTGGAATTACGTTTTAGTATTCCATTCTGCTGATCTCTAGTCTGTTCTAACTTCATAGAACCTGAATAACCAAACATCTTGCGAAAAGAAACCATCATCTCAATCCAAAGACCTCTCTTTGTTTATCTTTGTCACACTCTCTTAAATGTGCCCCTTGTGTAGCCTTCTCATGATTCCCATTTGCCAAGAACTGTTCCATTTTTTTCTTCTCCAAAATACTGGGTTGGCAGAGCACAGCCTCATAAAATAGTATGAAAACTACTCACACCTATCCCAGGCTGATGTTCAGTGATAACCATGTTAAATCTTTAAATGCACTTGTTTTTTGTCTTTTGCAGAATAGTACCCAAATCACAGGATAAAAGCAATCCTCATTTTTCTGTCAGTAGTAATGCACTTTATTGTCTGGTGCTGTAGTTTGACATCAATATCCTCAAAATTTTTGGGAATCACTATATATACTGTAATGTCCAGTCTCTTTTATTTGAACACACACACTCTTGCTTTCTTTTCCTCCAGTCTCCACATCTTTTGGCAGTTCCTCATTAATACCTGTTATATCTTTCCTAGTCCTACTTCTTCTGTCTTTTCCTTTTTGTGGATGCACATTCTATTTGGACAGGACAGTGGGAGATAGATTGCATTAATCATAATGATTAGTTCATATGCAGTTTAATTCTGAGGCAAAGACTTGGTCAGTCACACGATTCATTTCTGCTGGAACAGAACCAGTAGACTCAGTGAGCACTGAGTAGTCTCTGGGAGTTCTGCATTGTAGAGTAGTATATATTCTTCCAGAATGCACTTGTCTGACTTGAGGTCTTTTCTTCTTTGTCTTGTCTAAACCTTAGCATTCCCTTCACTTTATTCTATCAAGATTACTTCCTTGCTAGCTTTATTCATAGTTTTATTAATCTATTATATTTAAATGTCCTATTCACAGGACATTTAGCAATAGGTTAATTTATCACCTTCTTCAGTCCCAACTATCTCCCTCTTTCTTAACCTCTCTTTCCTGAAACACCATCTTTAGCATTCTTAGTGAAAAGCTCTGCTGACTTCCTTTTTTTTTTTTTTTTTTGTTACCTAGAGCAGTGAGCCATGTTCCTTTTTCAAAATACAACACTACCACTGACCTTCATATAAAATTTGTCTGAGAAGCTTGTTCAATCTTCCTCCTCCTTATTGACAAAAAAAATTCTATTTCCTAATCTACTGTACCCAGAATAACCACTCCTGAAGTACTCCCCTCCCCTGAAAAGAGCTGTACTAGCCTCTGGAGACACAGTATGCTAATCCATTTAAGTAATGTCTACATCGTCCTTCCCTTGCAGTCATGACCTCTCATTAATTTTCTTTCTTTCAGGCTTAACAAAAAAATATGTTCATTTAATCTGTTTTGACATTAAGAATCCTCTTTCCCATGAGCCTACAAATACTGCTTTTAAGCATAGGATTTAGTAAACACTGACTGCTTAATGTCCCAGACAATGACTTTTATTTTTTAGGCCACTTGTTCTCATATATCCTACCATTTTGCAGTCCAGCAGACTGAAGTGTAATCATATAGCCTGACATTTGCCCTGATATTTGCCCTCATCCCTTACTTAATTCTGCAGAATTGTGAATGACCAAACTGTAAATCCCTTACCCATGGACTCTCCTTCCTGTACAATGATCAGGTGTTTCACCCAAAAAATCTGTTTTCTTCTCTCCCATAATTAATGTTCTGCCTGCCTCAAGTGATGAGGGACCCAAAATCAGACATACTTTTCAAGGTAAAGTTTTATCATAGCTATCAGAAAGAATTTCTACTGTACACAATTCATGTGAGATGCTGCTTCAGATATGCAAAGGCTGGCTTTCACAGGAAGATCAATACCTTTGGTATGTGCTACCAAAAATATTTGTCAAGGAAGGTGCAAGAAAAGTGACAGATGCACTCAGATTTGGTGTCAACTTCTACCTACCACTCAGAATAGTCACTGAAGTTTGTTGTCTGAATTTGAGAGCAAAACAATAAGAAAATAACAGTACCTATCTGTTGCAACAGTGTTAAGACTTTGAAGGCTAGAGAACAAAGAAGTCTTCCTTAACTCCTTGGTACCCTCTCTCAACACCCTCGCATCTTCTGCGATCTAGGAAATTTTGATCACAAGAATTCACCAACTGCAAGAAGTGTAGGGCTGTTTATTTTCTGTTCTCATGACCCTGGAACATGGATGTGCCAACAGATAATTTTCCCCTATTCCGTGTCACATTTGGCACAGAAATGACTCACCAAACTTTTTTCCTCCTTCATTTTGGATTATACACTTTGTCCTTTTGTTTCAAATCTTATTTCTAAAGTATACTAGTCTCTTGTTTTTATTTTCAGACAGAAGTTCCTTTCTCCTAAAATACATAATTAGAGCTCTAATTTGTCCCTTAAGCTATCTTTCTATTCCTGAATAGAGTGTTAGTGCCTCTGCAAGTTAGCTTATGGTTTTTTTCTTCAAGAATCAAAACATCTTCTTCCAGGGGCTCCTGTAGAACATGTCTCTCTTTCTCTTCAAGTTTTTTCCCTTCTTCTATATTTTTGTCTATTTTCTTGAATCTTTCAAAAGCAAAAAATGACCTAGAGAGTCTTTTACGATGACCAGGGCAAAGATAGCAAAAAACATTTATGAAAATAACAATTGCAACTGTAAGAATTACCATCTCTCTCACTGGTACATAGAGGAACTTAAACATGACTTGACTAAAACATAAAAAAAAACCATAAAAAGAGATAATTGAAAGAAAAAAATTCTTTCTGGATTTCCTTTGTTTTATTTCAAACATACTTTGTAAATAATATTTTATTAATTGTAACAGTCAGTTTGGTTTTTCCTCCAAATTACAGTAGTTTTGTGTAAGCACCGCTATAATTATTGCTAAAATTTGTAAAATCTGATAGATGTCCAAATGACTGAGGTTGTTTCTCTGTGCTGAGTTTGTGTAATGGAGAAATCAACTAAAATTTTCTTCTTAATGGAAGACTTTATGTGAATTATTGAGGGACAATTACAATGTTTGGTTGAGGATATCAAGAAGTGCTCCATTTCATAGTCATAGAGTCACAGATTGGTTTGCATTGGAAGGGACCTTAAAGATCATCAAGTTCTAAGCCCCCTGACATGGACAGGGACACTTTCCACCAGACCAAGTTTTTCACGTCTTGTGAATCTGAGATCCATAAAGGCATTTTTGTAAAAAGTAGTTTCCAGGAAACAGTTCTCCATTTTATGTGAAGCAGCCATGAGACTACATGAGTAATTTCTGTGATTAGAACAGCCAATAAATGCCTTTGTTCAATATATTTTCTCTTGTTCTGAAGTGTTTTGAGGAGATAAAAGAGTGGCAAGTACATAGCAGGAACAATAACTCCATTTTATAGGATTATACCCATCTGTCCTCTAGCACTAAGATAATGAGTCTGGTGCCATCACCAAATTAATCTCAAGTAAGAACACAGTGAGAAGAAAAGAGCTACCGTGCCTCTTCTGAGAGTGTGTCACTTCTCATCTAGCTGGAGTTCTGTTTCCTTCTCTACTACCTTTGAATTATGCATCTGTTTTGGCTAGAAATCAGACACTGGGCATGTAGCTCTGCTCCAGTTGTTGATAGACAGTGCAAGCACTGGATGAGTCTTCTACTCTTCCCATAGTGGGTAAGTTACTACTATAAGGATTGTCAGTGAATGTTCTTTAATGTGAGTCCCTTGTGACACTACTCATCAATGAAAGTTGTGTGTATGACATTGTTACTAAAGAAAACCAAACTAAAAAACAACTCATGCTTTTTCAGTTTAAAAGAAGCTAAAACTTTATTCCTAAATCAAGCAGCTGAGTTCTCAGTCCCTGAGCATTAAGAAGGTGACAGTTATAAAGATATGCTACAATACAGTACAGTAAGATATGGAAGTACAGGGAAAATCCAGAAGTGATTGCAACAAAGTAGAGAACAGGAGAACATGAGGGGAACAACAAATCATCAAAAAAATGATATTTAGAAGTTGCTAGGAGCATAGATCCTTCGCTATGGAGAGGTAGAGGGTATAACTTGCTGCTGATGTGATGAAGAGGGCTCTTTATTTATTCTCTATACAACTTGCCACCAGCCTAATTGGAAACAAAACGGAATAAAAAAATTAGTAAAGAAATAATAATGATGATTATTATAATGATAATAATAACAACAACAACAACCATGAAGGAAAAGAAATAAATACAGGAGTTGGGATACTGGTGGATGAAAAATTTTATGTCAGCCAGCCATGTATACTTGCAGCTCAAATGGCCAATCTTATCTGGGCTACATCAAAAACAGTGTGACCAGCAGGTTGAGGGAAGTGATTCTGACCCTTTGGTCTACTCTCACATGACCCCACTGACCCCACCTGGAGTACTGTGTCCAGCTCTGGAGGGCCTAGCACAGGAAACAGGAACATGTTAAACCAGGTCCACAGGAGTGCCACAAAATATTATCAGAGGGTTGGTATGAAGACAGGCTGGAAGAACAGCCCCTCTTCAGACAGAAAAAGAGAAGCTTCTGAGGAGACCTTCTTGAGGGCTTTCAATACATGAGGGGAATTTTAAGAAAAATAGAGCTGTTTTACTAAGGTCTGCAGTGACGGGACAAGGGGAACTGGTTTTAAACTGATACAGGGGAGCTTCAGATTAAAGGAAAAATTTGTTATGATGAGGGTGGTGAGGCACTGGAACAGGTTGCCCAGAGAAGCTGTGGATGCCTCATCCCTGGAAATGTTCAAGGCCAGGTTGGGTGGGGCTTTGAGCAATCTGGTCTAGGAAAAGATGTTTCTGCCTATGGCAGGGAGGGTGGAACGAGATGATCTTTAAAGGTTTTTTTAAAGGTTTTTTTTCCTGTTATTCTATGATTGTGATCTAGCAAAGTACAAATGAACTCCCCTTAGCATCATTGGAAAAAGTCCAAAAATAGAATTGAAGTTGAGTTCATTCTTTCCCTCAAGTCTATCAGATCACTTTTCAACTACATCTCCCTGTTCTGCTTTTAAAGAAACAAGTGCTGAGGCTTCCACTGCTCTCACTTGGTGTATCTTTCAGCCACATGAGAAACTTGCTAATAAAAAGTATTTCCTGGCAGTTAGTTCAACTTCTCCCATTTGTTTAGATTTATCTCACTATACTTTGTAAATCTTTGTAAATATTTGTTCAGATTTATCCCCTGTATTTCTTAAAAAAACTCTGCTTGTTATTTTCACTGCAGGCATTAGTTCCTTTTCAATGGTTACATAAAAATATGATATATCTGATATTTCCCTTCTTTATTTTCTAGAGAATTTGTCCTTAATTCTCACCTTTTATATGTGTTTAAGGAGCATTTTGAGATGAAATTTCTCTGCTAGATAGCATTGATTTTATTTGAGTTATGGAAAAACAGTAAGAGAAAACTCATCTCTTGTGATTTTTCAAAATAGACTGCACAAAGCTTGGCAGAGCACAAGCAGAAGAAACAGAGGTCTGAGAATACATCTAGCCTATATCTGTCGATCCTTGACTACTGAGTAAGCTCAGCCTTCAGGTGGTACATTGGCTTACCTTAGCTCTCCACACCAGACTGCTCACAAAAACTGCGTAGATCAAGGCTTTGCCACACAGAATAAGGTAAGTGAGTTTCACAGAGTTTCCATTCCGCAAGTACAACTCTGCAAATCAAGCATCGTTTGTGTGTTGAATTATCATCATCACGAGATACTAGATCTAATGTAGCTTTAATCAGTATAAACCCTTGAAATCTTTAGCTAAGCAACATAAAGGAATTAGAGCCAAATAAATGTCTCTGCTGACACCAGAGAGTAAGGGATGGGGAAGAACATAGTGATCCCAAGAACCAAGAGAAAACCAGTTCAGGAGAGACAGAGACTGGCTTTATACTAAGAAGGTACTGTGTTGCTACACCTACTGAAAAACTCAGCTATTATCTGAATCCCCCCTTAGGATCAGAAAATAAGATGAATCACAGGATATGAATTTTTTTTCCTTGCATTACTGTCAGTGGCCTTATGTGTGCTGCTGATATATCAGGAAAGTTTTGCTCAGCCCAGAATAACATGGTATCTGAAACTTATTCTTGTAGGTTTTTCACTCTTAAGGAGTTGCAGTAGTATTGAGATACCAGCTCGAAGTTGGTTCAGCCTTAAGATCCCTGAACCATTAAAGAAGTTGGTGAAAAGCTGGAGTGATTAAATATGTATACAAAGAGGAAAGAAATGTAAGTTGTAATATGAATATCCACCTTACGCGACTCCAGTTTGGAGGGGCATATGATTTATCACAAGAAGCATTCTGAATTTTATACTCAGAAATATCCAAAATGTTTGATTCTGAATCTAGATGTCATAATCACTTGGATAAATATGAATAATTTCTTTCATGGCTGAGCAATAATCTTCCCAACAGTTAGTGTTAAGGACGGGAGCAGATGATAAAGAGCAAATTACACTCTACAGGAAGGTTCCATAATTTCTCCTGTTTTTTCAAAAGGGAATTATAAGGAAAAGCTAAAACTGAACAACCACAGATACATACAGCATGCACAAATAACCCTCCCAAAGGATTTTCTTCCTTTTTTTTTTTTTAATCTATCATAAAAATCATTTAGATGAAAAAGTAGAAGCAATTCATGCAGCAGAAATCTTACACACCTTGTACTTAGTGCCAATAAAACTGGAATTAAAATACATACAGATATTTGCCTATGAGAAGACACACATACCTTCTGTGACTGCACAACCTGAAATAGAAAATAAACTGAAAGTCATGTTCAGTTTAAAATCAAACAGAACATAAATATTACAAGTTGCAGTTTACCAAATAATGCCTAATTCATTTTACTACACTACACATTTTACTACACTACAAAGATTTCTCAGTGAAAAGAAACTGAAGAAACTATAGGTTTATAATTTTAATGTAGATAGAGAGGCCGAGGAATATGAAGAGACATATGTTAATACATACATATTTAGAGATATATATTTGTGCCATAAGAACACTCTGGATAGAAGTTATATATAGGTGTGTTTGGTGTCATAACACACACTCTTGATTTGTGATTTCTAGTTTGTATAGCACGGTGATACAGATTTTTATACTCACCAACTTCACCATAGATAAATTTGTGAATTGATTCCTCTTTTCCATTCTGAAAAAATTTGGCAACACATTCAAAACGATTCAAAGGGTTGAACCATTCCCAGGATGGGATCCTCAGTCTGCTGGTTAGTGAGTAGGTACTTTCATTCCGTGTGGAGAATTCGTCTGTCCCCACCCCTTCTGTTCTCTGAATACCATTCACCATCCAGGCCAGAGTCAGGTGGTCAGGGTAGAAACCAGAGGCCAGGCATACCAGCGTGGCCTTGCTCTTCTCTTGGATCTCCTCCTTTGATGGGGAAAAGATGGCCACAGCTGGAGGTATGATTTCAGCGTTCTTCTCTGAAAAGGAAAGTAACATAGCCCAGAGCCTCTATTATTGTATTCAATCAGAAACCCCTTAAAATTGTACTGCACGTATGCTGTGTTACTCCTGATATACCTGGTCTTTTAGCAACTGTCTATTAGACAATTAATATCAATTAGATATTGCACATCAGTAAACAGAAAGCACTTCTTTTCACTCACTGCACAGAAATATAGGTCTGGCTACAGAAATGCACGAGTATTTGAATTTCTATTATTGCCTCTGTCAGAAGAATGGGAAAGCTGGAAAGAAGATGAGCAAACAGGTGAGCAGCAAAGTACCCGGTTATGCTGTAAGGCCTGGATTTGTAATATTGTATTAATAGATAAAGGAATCTGTTATAAAGCACAAGCATCTTCAAGGGACTGAGTTACATTCCTGAAGATGTAGTTAAGACATGATGGTTAGTGTTCAGAATGATACTGTCATGTGATACCTAACTTGGACCCCTGCACCTAAAAGACAACTTGAAGGGAAGGAGCTAATCTTTCTCACTATCTGAAGTGAAGAACACTTCAGGTAGTTAATATGAGTCTGCCTGGGACAGGCTTTTTTGGGGTCCCAACTTGCCATCCTTTTTTTAGACTATTAAATATACCTTTATGCCATTCATTGTGTAGGTTATCCTAGGTATGAGAAGTTCTCATCCTAGGCTACACATCTTCACAAAGTAATGCAAGATTCTACACAGTTATAAACCAAAAGTTGTCCCCTGTCTTACAGTTTTTACTACCTACATGTAAGACCAATGAGAACAAACTTCAGTCAAAAGGATGTACAAAACAGCAATGAGACATTACTCAGAAGCTAGGCACTGACACTAAAAGCCACTTTTCTACCCCTATATTCTTAGTAGAGTCCCTTTTTTATTCATCAAGCACAATAATATCTTCATTCATGAAGCCTAGCCATGATGAGCACAATAAACACAATAGGTTGGCAGAGTGCTTGTAGAAAGAGAAATGCAGAGAGAACTGTGAAGCCAAAGAGAAAACTATCACTGTTCTTTCAATGTTAAATATAAATAAACACTATAAATAAATTGTAGATTTTCTTCCTCAACACGTTCTCCTTTGTAGAGTAAGAGAGTGAGCAGAATTAGCAGAAATTTGTATCTTGTATAGATCTTGACTCCTAAGCCTTTGTATTTCCATCCAAATGTTAGCCTTAATCATGATCAAGCGTGCTTACTCTACAAGGATCCTTGGGATCTTTCTGTGAAAACGTGTGAGCTTGTACAGACTTTAGAAGCAGTACCTAGATATTAATAGATATAACTCCTAGAAGATTTGGCACTGCTCTGCTTTCCTTTCAGTGGATATGAGGAGAGGTTGATGACTTTTACTGCTCCCTTCTAGCACTTGGATTTATGATTTGTTTTTCCTATCCCAAAAGTATCTCTGACAAGTTCATTGGCTCATGGCCTAAATGGCTTATGAGTGAAGAGATGGAAACAGATAAGAAGAAACAAAAGAAAAATGACAGAGATTGAAAAGCCAAAAAAAGACAAAGAGGAAGGGAGGTGAAAAAGACAAACAGAAGGAATGATAAAACCACTGCAAAGACAAAGGAAGCCAGAAAATGAGCATTTTTTAAATGGAATAAGGAGACTGGCAAAAGCAAGAACAGAGACAAGAAGAAAGATGTTATCTACAGCGCATTGTGTTCAGATCTTCCACATTGTTCATGTTAGACACTGACACAAAGCTTAAGAACTTACATGCATAAACTCATGCATTTCTAGTCGCCCAGTCTTCACTCACCTAAGAGAAGAAGTTCCACAGTTCCTCTATCCCCATTATGGAAAGGTGAGTTTCATAATTTCTTGTTTTCTCTCACTCCTACTCTCGTGTAAAAATCATCTGTGTATATGCTGCATATCACTAATGCAAGGGAAATTTTCAAGTGTCCTCCACAGTGAGCACTTGGGTTAGTCACAGATACTTACCTGAAACTCTGAGCACAGTTACGACTGCAAAGGTAAGTAGCAACAGCTACAACAGCTGGACATAATCAGGTCACAACTATTATGCTCTTCCTGACAGACACTTAGTTCCTTAAAATGCCACCATTTAAAGGAGAAGGCACCAGTGTGTATTTCTACCCTTTGCTATCAGATATGGCAGTAGCAGATAGAAAATTTAGTTTGCCCTGTGATTCAAAAATGCTTTGATACAGGTGATGTTAAATTGTTCCCAGAGAGGGGAGAAGGCAGAGAAAGCGAATGGGGAAAAGGACACAGAACAGAGGAGAAAAAGTGCCCTGAGAGAAAAAGAATAAATTTCTTTTTGATAATTAGAAGATGTGAAAAGGACTGTTAGCAGACACCAGAGACTCAAAGCATCTTTAGGCAGCCTGCCAATTGTCTGTGGAGAGGCAAGCAAAGTACCAGCAATATTACTCTTTTCCTGTCTGATTCAGCACACAGGAGAATCTGACTTAACCTATGAAACATTGCTTTGGATCGTTACAGATGAACTGCAAAACCTGTAGACTGAAGAAATATTTTTCATTCCCAGCTTCTATAATGTTTTCTTGGTGAATGGGAGGAAATTATTTATTCCTTTCTCCCTTCATGAAATTCTCAGGAACGGAAGACAACAAGGATCTCAAAATCTGTACTTGCAAATTCTACACTTCCATAATAGCCAATCTCATTTTAATAAGCAACCATTAATACTGTTTTCATGGCCACATGAAAAATTATTACAAATCATTATTCTGCTTTTAATTAAGTATGCTCTTGTTCCCTAAGCCAGTGTCACATATATTACAGAGATCTGACTTCTGACTTACCGATGACTGTGAGTTTTGTCCCACTGCCAAAGAGTAGTCTATCATTATTCACACTGTTTTGCAGCTGCAGAAAAACCTCCCCCATACTCTCAGTCCTCTGAGACAAACCTGCAGACTAACTTTCCCCTCATGTGATATCAGCAAAAGAAGAAACACAAAGTATAGTAATCTATGGTCCCCTAAAAACAAGGTCTGTAAGGGAACACCGCCATATATAGGGGTCTAACCAGCTCCGATCAATACTGGAAATGCCTCATCCAAAGCCCTTTTTCTTTGGGCTTCAGTGAATCAGTTGTTGCAGCTTTCACCCTTTCTTTAGAGGATATTTATCTATTTATTTAAGTATAATACTACAAATTATTTACCATATGCAGACAGAATAAATTGCTTATTCTTAACTAAACTGCCTCATTTCTTAATTTCCTATTTTTTTTTTCAACACCATGAATATTCTTCACTTGTAAAATAAATGCCTTTTTTTCTTCACTTGCAAAATAATTTCAATATGTAGCACAGGATCCTGTGCAGTCCCTAAACATGCCTCCCTTTCACAGGCTTATAATTTGTAATCAATTTATTCTGTTGCAATAGAATGTGGTACAAAAGTCTGAGGCATCAATTCTTCTGACTACAGGAGCAGTACAATGAGAAGAGATAACTACCATTTGCTAATCTTAGAAGCAATCTTGTTTTCCCCCCGATTTTCCAAATCCATAAATATGCCCCAGGAAGAAACATTCCCTGAGAGCTCCTTCTATTTGAAATGAACCATATACTCTGTTTCTGTGGTTTTAAGTAGCTGTTTATCATCTATTCTGAAATAGTAAGAGCATTGTCCTTATTGATCCTTTTATCAAAACTCTGATGAGCCTGTTTAGTGGAAAGAAACTTGCTGTACTGTTGAGAGTTACTTTCTATGACAACAAGGAATTAAACAGAGACCTTTTAGTATTGCTTATTATGAAGTTGAGTATTTATTTGTGCTTTCTTTTTTGTCAAGCAAAAATGCTAGCACATTTGTTTTTCCTAGTTATCTAATACCTGCTTTAGTTTACCCTAAAAAGATCCAAAGTAATTTAAGCTTGTATAGACTTCTTGATTTTTTTTTCTAAGTCTGTTCAAAATGTAACTATATGTCACTTCTTTCCAGACAGACAGATGGTTTTTCATTGACTTGTCCTTAATCATCTGTAGACCCAGAAGAACCAGATTTTTATGGAAGAGTTATACTTTCAGGGAATAAGGATTTTTACATATATTAAGTTATTAAGACAATGTTTTTATGATATGCACACATTTTTTAACCCATTCTTTCTATGGACAGCTTCTTATTCACTGAAAATGCATTAATTTAGTTCTCCAAAATGAAATATGTATCCTCACCGAGAGTACTAAACTTAATCTATTCTCTGAAGTAGACTGTGATGAAGCACATCAGGAGAAAACAGTTTAATCATGAAAGGGAGAAGTGAAGTTCTCTAAAGAGAAGACATGGAATTTGAAGTGAATTAAAAGAGAAAACAAAAATTTCTTACCTATTACTGTAAGTTTTGTGCCATCACCAAAAACCAAAGTGTAACTCACAGTGATGAAGTGTTGTCCCATAAACTAAGAAAAGGGATACACTGCAGTTGACTTACTATAAACAAAAGCTTAAACAATCGTGACTGTATTTGGAATCCTAAAGATTACTCAACCTATGTCTGAAGGGGTTTGACAGAAAATTAAAAAAAAATAAAAGAGAAAAAAAAATTTCTTACCTATTACTGTAAGTTTTGTGCCATCACCAAAAACCATGTTACCAGCATACACAGTGACAAAGTGTTGTGTCATAAGCTAAGAAAAGGGATGCACTGCAGTTGACTTACTATAAGCAGAAACTTAAGCAATCATTACTATACTTGGAAACCAAAAGATCATTCAACTTCTGTCTGAAGGCTTTTGACAGAAAATCAGTTTGAAATATTTTTTATAATCTGTAGCATTCATAAAAACATTTCCTGGAGATTTTTGATACTTATTGTCCATATTTCACCTCAAGTGTTTTTTGCAACCTTTTTCTGGTCTCCAAGTTACACCATTGACATTGCCTACTATTCTCATTTTGCAGATCTCAAAGACATGCAGATATACCCAAAGGCTGTCATTGTCTAGGAAGAGAATTCCACTACAGCTAGGGCTTTCTCACTGTCAGTCTTGTACTGTGAGTATTGTGAAGGTTTCTTCTGTAACCTGTGGAGTTAATAATCAAATAATACTTGTTTTGTGTTTTTCATAGTCAAATGTAGGTGGTTTGCCTTTGGCTCTGAACTAAAACAAATCAATTTGTTTTCCCTTCCATGGAGGGCTGATCATCTTGAATGGTCTTTCAGGACCCCATTCAATTTTCTGATAGGTTAAAATAATCAACATAAGGAGAGCCCAGAATAAATCAGTTGACTGATCTCAGACACTTGATATCCATTAGGAAGAGCTGCAGTGAGGCAGTTTGAAGAATTAGAGACAACCTTTGTTCTCACAAGCATGAGTCAGTCAGTGGACACTGGAGGCCTCTGTAAAAGAGAAAACCCCAAAACAATTTATATAGTGTCTCTGCTACATATCAGAATTCTTTTTCTAGCAGTTGAATCACATTAATAAAGAGTTATTTTGTGGTCCATTGCAAACACTGGTGCATCAGAAAAAAATACTAATTTCTGCATCACATACTCTGATAAGCTTTAGGTGCACCTGCAGTCAATTTGGTTTGCTAAAAATTATTTTAATATCTCAGAATTTCTTAACTTGCTTCCCAGAGAAGGCAGGCTCAGTTCTCGGATGATGAAAGTCCCAGCATATTAGTCCTGTTAAGAAAAACCGAGGCATAACATGTCCACTCTGCTGCAGAATTTTCTGCAGCTGCCTTAACATGCCCTCTCACAAGGCTCACACACATGTGGGTTTTTGTAAAGGCCTCCTGGGGAATGTATCATTGTGGTACCCCTGTCCCCACAATGATACAACCTCGTACAAAAACAATCCCACCCATGACTCCGCCCTCTCCTTTAAGTCAACCAGTCACCATGAAAGATTGCAATGAGTATCTTTGCTTTTTTTGACAGCAGTAGAATTAAATTTTTTTCACGGCTGTTAGTGTGGGGATATGTTTGGGATTTGTTCTGGTAACAGTGTTGACAAGATAGAATGTTTTTTATTGCTGAACACTGCTTACACAGCATTCAAGCCCTTTCCTGGTTCTCATGCTGCCAAGCTAGCAAGGAGTCTGGGATTGCATGGGACATTGGCAGAAGAGAAAGCGAGGGGAGATAACTCCGAGATATTCCATACCATATGGCGTCACGCTCAGTATATAAATTGGGGTGGGTGAGAAGAAAAAGGAAGAGGGCGTGTTAGAAGTGATGGCATTTGTCTTCCTGAGCCACTGCTGGGACCCTGCTGTCCTGGGAATGTCTGAATACCTCCCTGCCCATGGGAAGTGGTGAATTAATTCCTTCTTCTGTTTTCCTTGTGTGCACGGCTTTTGCTTTACTTATTAAACTGTCTTTATCTCGACCATGGGTTGTTTTACTTCACTCTTCTGATTCTCTCCCTGGCTCTGCTGGTGGGGGAGGAGCTGTGCAGTGCTTAGTTGCTGGCTGGGGTTAAACCATTGCAGAACCACATGCCACATCCTTCCTTTGCCATTGCTGTTTCTGCAGGATAGTCTGGTTACCTCTTAGTGTATCCATTATCTCTGAATTTATAATCCTAATATTTTTTCTTATAGTCAAAAAATGTAATACTTTCTTATCTTTTATTCATTGTTTTTACATCCAGTTATTTCGCACTTGGTAGCAAAATGACCATGTTTATGATGCTTTCCTTTCTACTCTTTCTCTCTTCTGCCCCAGGATGACAGACTTCAAGCCCACAGTAACTGTTTTGCAATGAGAGTGACTCCTTACTTCAGGCTGGTGGGTTTTTTGTAACCTGGTCTTGATTTAGAGCATTCTCTTTGTTCTGCGCTATGTTTGTCACAGCTGCTCTGAAATAGAAGGAACTAGGATGCTGAGCTATTTAACTTGTATTCCTCTGACTGCCTTGCTACAGGGCAAAGATCAAGCTTCTTCCTGAACCTGTTACTCTGCCTATGAAAAGGCTTCATCTAGTTGTAAGAGCAAACCTTCATTATGTAGATTGTCTGAAGAGGATGAGGAACTAATCATTACAGGTAACAGGTTACTTTTATGTCCTTCCCTTACTCATAACTGGCCTGGTCTTCTCACATAAAATGTCAACAACTAGTCTTCAATGTAATCAAGTACCTGCAGTAAACATGTTGTTCATATTCCTCTTTAATAGCTTCACTTGAGTCTGTCTTGATATAATAAATAGACTTTGAAGCACAGGATGCAGTCCTTCAAAACAAGGTCATTCTACTGGGAAAATCACAAATTATTTTCTGTTCTTTTCAGATACCACAGAAGAACCCATAATTTCCAATACAGCCTGTTCAGCTGGGAACAGCTGTTAGTGTCCCAGGGAAAGGGATGAAAAACACAGACTAAGCTGAAACATTTAGGATCAAGAGATAGACAAGGTATTGGCCAGGTCATCTTGAAATACCTCTAGGTTATCCTCTCTTCTACAACGGGAAACTGAGTGCTGAAGTTACTAATTGTGGAAATGACAAGGGCATTTGTTTATATTGAATTCTTTTAAAAAATATATTTAGGATTGTATTTTTCTGTCACTGCCTAAATAATAACACTAACAGTGGGATATTATTTGCCTGTCTTGGTCTTAGTCTGCTACTGATCTCAACACTATTTATTCAGGATCTAAACCCATTGTACTAAAATTCATTTAAGATTTTTCTGTCTCCATCTCCAGTCTACAGATCCATTAGTATCTTCTTGTGACTAACAGGCCCTCTTGCATATGTATTCCTATTTAAAAATAAGGAAATGATCTCTCTGTTAGTTTTGAATGAGTATGTGGTGCTAACAGCTCCTCAGGTCATGATCAGTAGGCAATTTCCAAGACATGCCAGCAGAGACCAGTCTTGTCCCACTTTAATGTTCCTCTGTAACCTGCCAAAAGGAAAAGCCTTGCAGGCCATGAATTCAAATGAGTGAGAGTAGAGAGAAAAGACAGTTCCTTGAATTTTATGTCCATGTCTTTCATAGGAGGCTTCATGTGCCACACGGTCTAAAACTTTAGACAAAGAAAGACAAAAACATGTAAGAAAGAAACATCTAGCTTCATGTTTTCTAGCAATGGTACCATTTTAGTGTGAGAATTTAACAGGAAAGTAGAGATCACTTATACTACTCCTTTAGAGTATACAGAAGAAGCAGCTACAAAGAAGCAGGACCTACTACAGAGACTTTCCCTGAGCTTTACAAATTTCTTTTAGAGACACTAGGAAGATTTTCATAAACAGTCAGGGCTTTTGATGACAAAGCTCGAGTTAAGCAACAAGCCCTTTTTCAGGACATTGAAAAGATAAGATGGTGGAAAGAGGGAATTGATTAATGATCTGAATAAATATGCAAATAGGGAGTGAGATAAGGAGGAAAGTAGCTGTTTCATCAGAAACTTCTTAGATTAGTTCTTTTTTCTGCTGGGGCACTTCAAGCTGGCAAAAGAAGCTCTTCATAGGAGAAAATTGTATCTTAGAGCTGGAAGAGGGAACTGTGACCACAGAATTTCAAGATGGCAATGAACTCTGTGGTTTTCTACTACCACCTGGAAATGGCACAGCTGTGACCAGTCAATAGCCAGCTCACTAAACTGCTGTATGTTGAAGGTCCCTGATATGTTTGTTATCCCAAGGACTTAAAATTGCATTAGCCACTCTCAACTAAAAATGTTCAAGAATTGGGAAAGGAATCCTTCCTTCGTCATGTTACCAGAGCTGAAAAAAGTTGGTTTGCAGTGCCTATGAGAAAGGTCTGAGCTAAGACTGTAACATGATTTTCAGGAACTGGTAGCTTACTAAAAGAGAATTAGAAAAAAATCAGGAAACATATGTGATCCCAAACACTACCAGTGTTTATATTCCTTAATGATTCCAGCATGAACTGTTTTCCCTAAAGTTTTCACAGGGCATTTGTATCATCAGTAATAAATAATTCCAGACAGCAACAGTGTGAGTGTCTTTTGTACCTGCGTAAAAATGATCTCTACCAAAAGAACAGAGTCTGAAGAGGAGAAGGAACTCAGTATGTCTCTGCTATTTGAGAGATAATGCATTCCCAGTGCTTCACAGCTGTACGTCTGTAGCCTGCTATGAACAATGAGGAGAGCATAGACTTGAGAATGTTCTGAGAGCAGGCGAGTGCTCCCTGGGAACAAGGAAAGTGGTGTTACATTTGCAGCAGATGTTAAACACCTCCAGAAATAAGAATATTGGCTGCAAGGGTGTGCAAAAAGTGGTATATGAAGCTGAGACTTTCAGAAATGTCTTTGGAGGAGTGGACTAAGTCTGGTATACAACCACATTTAGCCCCTCCAGAGCTTCCTCTGTGTCCAGGATGAGACTGCCGCGAATACAAGTTTCAGTCATGCATCTGGATCTCCCTGGCCAAGAACAGTTTACTTTCTTCCAAAGCAGAGCATGGAAGTAAAGTAACATTTATGTAGCATGGTTGATCAGGAGACTATGATCCTGGCATGAAATTGAGACATCTATCCTGGCAGTACAAAAGTCTCCTAGCAATGCTGGTGAAATGGAGCATGAGGATCTTTTACAGGACATGCTTGCAGCTGGTTCCAGCTCCTTTCTCTCACCAGCTCTTCTTATCACCTCTCACTCCTTTTTTTGCTCTAACTGTATAGTGTGTTTCACTTCAGTCTACCCAGCTTTGGCACATCACTGAGCAGCACAGTGTATTTTCTACCTGTGACATGTAAATGCTTCATATGCTATGCCTTCCAAGGTATGAGCATATGAGACAATTGGTTTTCAATCAATGGTATGCAGACTGTCAAAGCCACAGCCTAAAAACAGAAGCCCAAAATACACAACTGTATAGCCATACTTCCTTAAAAATACCTTCTGCTCTTTTATGTGCTATTCCCCTTCCTTTTAAGGAAAGGTAAGTCTAAGTTATATGATAAAACAGGCATTAGCAGGTGAGGGAATCCTAATAATACCTTGCCTTCTGTTTTCCCAGGTCCACTACAGAAAAGCCACTTCATCAGATCTTTGTCTCTTAAAGCAATGGAGGCAGAGGCACAATGGGAGGAAATTTGTGCTTCCTCACAGAGGAGCACCATGTGACGGCACCTATTTGTGGTTTCTTTTCTCTGCTTATAAGGTTTTACTGTGAAGGGATGCCTTGATTCAGCTCAGAACTATATGTATTTCGGTGGCAAGGAAGGGAGGTATCCTGCAATTAAGCAGTGTGCCAAGCACATGAATAAAATGCTGCAGTGCACCTTGTTGGTTTTAAAGATGCCAAAGGGCTGTCCCTTAAACAAGCCTGGTCCCCTGGGATGTTTTCCCCCATTGGTACTGGTGCCATCCTGCTGTGTCCATAATCAGGGGCTGAGCTTTCCCCCCACACCAATCAATTTCTCTTTGGATACCTCAGTTTTGAGTGTGTCATCCGTATGTGGAAGACCTTTGAATTCTCCATCTCCTTTGTACACTTTTCTTGGTGCTATGGTATCTGTGGGGAACTAGTGCCCCAGAACATGACTGGGCTTCTGCAGCCTATTCCTAAGAAACGCATGCTGCCTTTCACTAACCACATCAGCAGCGCCTCAATTCTTAATGCCGGTCTGTGGGTCTGCGTTTCTGAAAGCTTTTTGTCTTTGAAGCTTAATGCTGCTGCACTGCTTTGTCTCCCTCCCCTCCAAAAAGTTCTGTGTCTATTCCCCCAACTTCTTCCTTGTCTTTTTTCTGCTCATCCTCTGCTCCTCTCCTAACTGCCTCGCATTTTTCAGAGACTCAGTCTCTCAGTCAGCAAGGTGGGGAATTTATCTTAGTGCTCAACCCCTTCGCCGTACTGTGTGATCACTTGCAGCACAGAAATACGTGGCTGCATCCTTGGATGTCACATTCTTGATTTTCATCACAATGTGGCGAGCATTGACTGCACTTATCTCAAACTTGGCCTCACTGTAATCATCCTCATATGATTTTGGCATATATGTAGTAGTACTGACTATTAACTTCAGACCCTTTCTTGCAGGCTGCTGGTACCAGAACATATAGGCAAAGTATTTATAATTCTGGTAGCAGGAGATGTTCACAGTCTCTCCATCTCTCTGAAGGATTTGTCTTGGCTGCTGTGCAATGAGATATCCAATCCCAACACCTGCATTAATGAGAGAGACAAAAGAGAAAGTGAGGAGTAGGAGTACAGATGATAACTAAAAGTGTCCTTTACTTAAT
Source organism: Serilophus lunatus (assembly GCA_013399895.1). Lineage (NCBI taxonomy): Eukaryota > Metazoa > Chordata > Aves > Passeriformes > Eurylaimidae > Serilophus > Serilophus lunatus. The sequence continues at coordinate 589,089 of VXBA01001574.1, forward strand.
CTGGGCCCTGCATGGTCTGGATGACAGCCGTGCTGCAGATGGATCTGTTGTCTCTCACCAGGTAAAAGAGCAAGCAACACGTTCAGCATGGCCCTTCATCTGTCCCAGAACAGAGTGTTCCTGCTCATTGTGAGTAAAGAAAGACTAATGCTCCTCCCCTTCCTCGATTTTTCTATCGAGCTTGGGCTGAGAAGAGAGAAAGGACTGTCCAATTTTGATACTTTCTTTGGTGAGCCATTAAAAGCAAAGTTAAATATTCATTTGGCTCTAAGTTTTGCATTATCCTTTCCACAAGACAGGCAGTGTTTTACACACATATTTAACTTCAATGATCTTCAGTAATCCCAATATCGCATCTTCCAAAAAATGAAGGATATATCTGAGGTTTTCTCTTTTTCTTCATTTTGTTGATATCCCCTCTTGCATATTTGTCTGAAGCTCTAGAGGGATTTATCTCTTCTCTTGACCTGTATTTATTTGTAGAAGAGTTGTCTCTGTGAGTGTGGCAGTATTGTACTTTCTCTGATCCTGAGGCTGAGTTCCTAGCATCATACCAGGATTCAGAGCTGTATGAATCTCAAAAAATTGGTAATGAATGTTACCTGTCTCACCTTTTTAATCCTGCTTTTTTAAGGTGATAACAGACAAGAAGCTATAGCTTCTTCCCAGACAGGAAAGAAAATTTATTTTATATGATGTGTGAAAGTTTTGCATGATCTCCAGGGTCATGGACACAGCGTCTGGGAAGTAGGGGTTTGACCATTACTCCTTTTCACACCCTTCCGGTCCTTCCCACTGTGAGTTTTCTCAGGATAAATAATTCCTTACCTGTTCTCCCATAAGGCTGAGCCCTGTGCTGGAGATATTACAGTTTCAGGGACTTTTCAAGGAATTACCAACAAGATAGAACACTTTTTAAAATTACCTTCCATATTTTTTACATTTGTCTTTGAATTTGTGTGCTGTTTTCAAAGTCAATATATCAGCTAGCAAGTAAGTTTGAATAAATTTAATATGATTCCATATTCTTTTGTGTTTGACACATATTATCATCTTATGCATATTTTTAGCATTTACCCTCACAACCTATTCTTTTTATCTCTAGGTACATGCCTTGAGCATGGAAAGAGTGCAGGATTTTTAGTTTGATTATTGTCTCTCATGCCAAACCTGTTAAAAATCTTTTCTTCCAGAAGTAATCAAACCTTAAGTCCTAGAGGGAGAAATTGTTTCAGAGACTGTTGGGAAATGTAACAGATTATGGAGACTACGGGAATTAATTCTAAGATTATGCTGTGTAAGAATTCTGAGATAAGGCAAAAACATTTCAATGCATTTGGACTACACATTCTTCTCTAATCACAAGTGTTAGAATATATTGCTCATTCTAGGATTCTAAGATTTTTAATCAGAGTAAATTTTCTGTCACAGAAAACAGAAGTTGATCGCAGAATGCAGTACCTGGAAGATATAACTCAGGACCTCTAGCGTGTGTCTCTGGAACTGCCTAACGTTGCTGCCTTATGAAAAGCAGATTGACAGCCTTTTCCTTTTCCAGTTCAAGACATTTAATTCTTTCAGTTCATTCTAAGACACAAGAGAAATTAAAAAAGTATCAAGGTAAAGGCAGGTGTGGTCAACATTCCCAAATTACTGTATTTGAGGAAGAATATATGCTGGAAAATTGAATACAGTTATAAAAGGGGTCATTCATGGGTAAACAGGGTGCTAGTGAGTATGCTTGTCAGGCTAGGCTTTGTACCTCCTTAGCTCAGTGCCTCCATGTCTTATTAAATCCCATTTGTGTTTACTTGAGGGAGGTACTATCTATTCTGTGTTTATGTGTTTTGTGTATGGACATCTAAGTGCTAGGAACTGAAGTCAGATGACAAGTACCAGCAACTGGAGAGACCAGAGTGAGTGAACTTAAGTACCAGAACATGGAGTAAGGCCACAGGTACCACTTGTTCATCATGTTGGCAGCTGGGTCGAGTGAGGATATGTGCATGTGTGATCAATAGTGAACATGAAGCCAGACAATCTGTCGAGTATGTGAGGTAACTTGGGTTCCAGGTGCGTGCCTCTAGTGGCAAGAATAGTGGGAGGTGGAAATGAGAGGCAGCAGGGGAGTCCCAGGCATCTACAGGAGAAGTGGCTGTGTGGGAGGTGTGTGAGGGTGCACATACCAGCAACTGGATTTGGGGGCTGCTGCGTTTAAGTACTGGCACATGTGGTGACTGGGATCCAGTAGCAGCTACTCGACTCATGTCCAAGCATGGAAACTTATGGGAAGTTTGCACATTATGTATTCATATACATCTATTTTCCACTATTGAACCCTTATCTAGAACCCTTATTTCCTACTCTGAAACCCTATCAGGTTGGGAGAAAAGATGAGGCCATTAGTGCTGTTTCTGTTTGTGGGTGTGGTGGGTGCACCTGTGTTGATCTGTAAAATATTTTAAACATACGCCACCAGCAGATGTATTTTTAATAGTTGATAATTATACACATATAATACTGAAGTTCTAATGCTTCCTTCCCACACCTCAGTGCATCATCTTATGCACCCCCAGGAGTGTATGCATCTCCCTTCAAGGACTTCTGCACCGGAACATTGTAAGCCAGCAGCCTGTCTCTGAATATCAATTATAGCTGTAAAGACTAGAAGATGAACAGCCCTTCACCAAACACTCTTCTGTCCCTCCAGCAACTGAGGAGGTGGTGTTCCTAGGTCTTAAGTGTGCCTTTCCAGAACCATGTCACAGGCAGGAGACACTTGGGAAGAGAGAAGCAATGTCTCCATCCTCAAGCTCTGTGAGGTGTAAAAGGATTAACCTCAGAACCTTGTTTAATGCTTGTGGGAAGCTTTATGTGTGTCAGCCCATGGTCTCACCAGGTTTCTCTTTCCTAGGATCTTGCATCAGCCAGGACAAATGTATTTCCTTTATCTGAGTCCAGTGTTGATACAGCTGACTGAAATACTTGAACTATGAACACAGAGTTCTAGAAATACAAGCTGCCATTACTTCTTCATTGATAATACCTAACACAGCTACTCTCCATTTATGAATCCTCCTCCTTCCTGTGCCCCTGGAGCCACTAGCTTTCTACTGCAGCATCACTGCATGAAATAAGACTCCTTTGCAGAAATACATGTACAACTTTGAGTGTATTCTTTGGAAGACCCTGAAAAAAACCTTATAATGTGTCTGTGGAATCTTCAGCAGAATTGGGCAGAGGGGAGTATCTACATTTCAGATAGGGATGTGTCCTCCTAAAGAAAGGAAGAAGGGGGGGCAGAAGGTGTTCCAGTTTCCAATGTAACTTAGATGAATCTCTCCATCCTTCATAGCTCTCATGGAAAGGCCTGAAAAGCTGCTCTGAGACAGACTGTTTGCTAGATGACTTCTGCGTCATGCATCAGAAATACCCTCTTTGCCTTCACTTGAGATCAGTTTGCTCCATGAAGAGGTCACACACTCTGGAGTTCTGAGCTTCATGGGGGCCTCTAGAAGAGGTGTCAGAGAGACTATTAGGAGAATGCGAGGGACTTGGGTGAGGTATATTCACTAGATGTCTGCCATCAAGGACTTAGGAACACAAGAACCACAGGAACTAAGAACCCAGTCTTTGGGTGTGAGCTTTGGCAGTAGGCTGGGAAGAGGTCAGGAGTCTCCTTTTGCAGATTTAAGGAAGTAGTATAGAGAATCTCAGAGATCTTGTTCTTCTAGTAGATTTCCAGCCAGCTCTTTATGGTGCATTTCTTGCTATTGAGAATAACTGATAAGTTAAAGATGAGAGCAGATAAAATATGTATCAAAGCAAACCAATAAGAAGTACCAAGATGAAGGCAGGTATAGTCAAGCTTACCAAATCCGATGTTCAGTTGCTGGATTTTCTGGAAATTTGGATAGTTGATAAACCAAATGTGAAACCATGTGCAAAGAGGGAAAGGGACCCAGTTCTTCGTAGCTTAAGTGTTACCTAACATGATAATACACTAGCAGATCAGAAAAACTATTGTTTTAAAAATCAGTCTGTCTCTATGGCATGTTTTAGACAAAGAAC
>VXBA01001575.1:0-23336 GCA_013399895.1 Serilophus lunatus
ATTAATTCTGTGTAGTTCTGTGTTGGAAAAGAACCACAAGGATCATTGAGTCAAACTCCTACCCTGCACAAGACCATCCCCAGTAGTCACACTGTGTGCCTGAGAGCTTTGTCCAAACGTTTCTTGAACTCTGCTAGGTCTGGTGCTGTGATCACCTCCCTGGGGAGCCTGCTCCAGTGCCCAACCACCCTCTGAGTGAAGAACCTTTTCTAATATCCACCTTAAACCTCCCCTGACACAACTTCAGGCCATTCCCTCAGGTCCTGTCACTGGCCACCATAGAGAAGAAATCAGTGTCTGTACCTTTTCTTCGTTGCATCCCAAATGCTTCTGCACAATGCCTACACATTTTTGTTACGCAAGGCTACAGCAGAAAATGTAATTGTCTTTAAGCTTTCAAGAGAGGAAGTAATTTTATTTAAAGATTCTTTCATCACACCAGTTTTTCCTCCTAATAGAAACAAAGATTGATTTGATTTAATTTAAAGATTAAGAATGGAGGACACCATGTGTGGTTAAAAAGACTGACTGGCTGTGTCTTTGAACTTACTTTGCCAGTTTTCCACCATCTCCAAACCACAAAAACGTTAATCCCATTTTACAGATGAGGCTGGAATAAAGCCAGATTTACTATTCATTTGTATTACAGAATATAATGAAACCTATTTACCTTCAGGGCTACACAACAGCAACACATATTGAAAAGTCATATCACCACTATTAAGTTTCAGATGGAAAAAATCAACCTGTTCTCCACCTTTGCTTGAGGAGAATTTTGAACACACAATATAAAAAATAAGTGAAGTTAACAGCAACTTCTCAATAATCTAAAGTTAGGTACGAGTTGTATCAACATTCAGTAATTCTTACTAATGTTTCCAACATCAGCATGTAGAAAAGGAGAACACACAAGAAGACCTGCTCTTACACTCTGAACACTATTTCAAGTACATCCAAGGCTTCCTTAAGCTTTTTAAAATAAACCAGCATAGCAGATTGTTTCAGTTTTATCCTTCTTTGCAAAAGGAAGTCACAGTATCCTTAGCTACAACCTTCACTCCTGTAGACTACGCAGAAGATTTCCTACAACAGATCTTATCTAACCTTCTTTGATGTAGCCAGAAGAAATATGTCATTAGATGATGCACACCATTTCTTGTTTCTACTAATCCAAGGTTATGCAATACACAGCTTAAGGGATCAAAGAGATGAAAAGGTCATATGTTACAACAAAGGGAAAAATGTTAAGTTTCTACAACTGCTATCTATAGCCCTTCCTAATGATTTTATGTTACTGCATCAAGACTACTGTCCAGACTTACAGAGAAAAATGAAAAATACAGATTTTTTTTATTTCGTCTCCCCCTGTACATACATCAGTCATAAAAAAGACAGTAATTATAATATGTTTGTGTGTTAATATGCACATTCAAAATAATGATGAGAGCTACTGACAATCCGTGTTTCTCATCATCGTCTTAGGACAAAAAACTCAGCAGTACTTATACTAGGCAGCAAAATATGACACAAGCAAAGATATCAATATAAATCATCTCAAAACCACTGCTCTGCATCTGGTGCCACCATTTCAGTCATTATGGGATAAAAATGCTTTTCAAATAAGCTAACATTTCCAGCAGATTGTATCTTTCTCGATTGACCTTGAGATCCAACATCACCTCCCACCCCCATCACCACTGCAGGAAGCTGGATACAAATCTCACAGCGCCAAAGCTGCCCCTGATCCCTAATGCCAGGAGCAAGGCCAAGGAATGTAACATTATTCATACCTCAGAGACACCTGCAAAGACCAATAATAACACCTTGTTTCAGTCTAACACATTTCCTGCTATGGAACTGCATATGCTTGATTTCACTTCTAAAAGACATATATTGGAGCATCTGAAATAAGTAATTGCAGTTGTGATGATTCTCATTTTGCTGTGAAGCTATACACTGGAAAAATACTGCTATTACTAATGCATTAAATCGGTTATATGCTTTATAGCCTAATTGCATTGTTTCTAAGTTTGTTGTCTGATCCATCCCTGGAAACGCAGTTTATTTTTCTGCACAACAAAAAAAATAACTACCATGAATGTATTTTAAAAGCAGGTAAAACAAAAGAGCTCTCCATTCCTAATTATATTAAAAGCAAATAGGACATTTTATCTGAGACAAAAAAATACTCTGTATCATCTTGTTAAAGCAGTGCTGGGTGAAAGGACTGGTCTGTTTTCTCCTTACATGTTTCATCCACAGTTAAGCCCTACCTTTTAATAGTAAAGAGCCCTTATGACCAATAGCATTGAACAAGTCACTGAGCATGACCAGAGAGCAAAATGCTGCTGAAACAGTCCACAATATACATGCATAGCTGGCCAAAGTGTGACCACACACATAAATATACAGCTAAGTCATCCTTTATATACATTCTTCTCATCAGACTGTGAACCTTCAGGATCCTGAAAGTATGAATAGGCACAAGTTTGGTGTCAGGCTTTTTGTTTGAGATCTCTAGAGGGTTTAGTGGGTTCTGTTTGGGATTTTTTTTGGTTGTTTTTTCCCCCTGAATCAAGCAGGGTAGAGCATATATATAGCAATAGCCTGACTAGAAACAAATGAGATGAGGCTTTACAATATTGTCCAGTGTTCTCGGCCCGTGTTAAGACAGAAAGGAGTTATTACATTTCTAGGTACACATCAATGCTTTTAAAGACACATCTCATAGTCAATGTAAGAAAACAGTACAGTGAGCAGTGCTGTTTGTAGCATCTCCCCCCAGACTCAGTTCCTCAAACATACAAGGTGCAAATTGAATAAGGAAGAAACAGAAACTAATGAATACACATTTCTAAGGAACTATTTCTCTATCATACATACCTCCTCATTTCACCTCCCATAGAAATTGCATGTAATGAAGAAGAGATGTCTGAGCCATAGTTTTAGCTACATATACACTCAGAGAAAGAGAGTGATTCAGATCCAGGAAAGGAGGAAGAAGGTGGAAGATGGAAATGAAAGAACATAAGCCCCTGTTTGAGTCAGTCAGAGAGACCAACAGGAATGCCAGCTAAGAGAAAAAAAAACAGAAAAAAAATGGGGAATGGAGAGGAAACTAAAATAATTCATGAGCATTTTTTTCTTCCAATCTTATCCCTTGCTTCCCTCCACACATACTCAAAAAAAGTCCCATTTCCATCCTTAATATTCTGTAGTCCTGCCAGGGATTTACTTTGAAGGTAAGATTTGGGACACATGAAAACAACTCATATCACAGACAGTTAACTTGAGCTGACAATCAGCCCTATCAACTTTTAAAGGGAATGAACATATGAACAATGCTGTCCAAAGATGTTTCCCAGGTTCTTTCCCTGTATTTAATTCACAGTTAGCTGAACAACAGAATTACTGTGTTGCTGAGGCACAACTTTGCTCAGGCGACTTTGTTCATTGCACCCCTTTAAAAAACTTCTATCCATCTCAGCAAACATTCAATTCCAAAGCACAGAACTGCACAGGACAATATAACAATAAAATCCAGCACAACAGTTCAAGTTTAAAGGCTACATTACAGTAGCTGCTAAATTTTTCAAAACAAAACTCCTGTCTTCTTAAGCTTTTTTCCTATAAAGAGTCCTTCTCACATACATATTCTTTATACTTCTATTCCACATACATAATGCACCTGGGTCTGCCTAGCAAGGAGAGAAGACCAAGGCAACTGAATTTTTATGCATGCAAATATATACTAACATTCTCAAGAACGCTCTTCTCTGTATGGTGAGGCAAGAGTGAAAACTTTATAGTGAGCTCTTAAAAAAACCCCACATAATATGTTTGTCTGTCTAAGATGTAGTTTGTTACAGAGAAAAACCAGCTTAGACAGCTATTGCATGTTTTATGAATATGGCAAGGCTCCGTATTTTTTCTTTTTATCTTTGCTCATGCAAATAGCTCCATTCAGTTACCAATTTATTCAAAACTGATGAATCTCCAAGGAATTGCAAAAACAGGAGAGCTTATTTTCCAGTCCATCAGTCAAATGAAAGTGTGATCTGTTCTAGTTTCATGAACAAATCTGGAGGGACATGGGTAAGCAAAATCAATTAGGTCTAGTCACTTAACTACAAATGCCTCCTTTAGTAAGTAGACTTCAGAGGGAAGGTTGTCATAAACACAATTTTTCCTTAGTTATTCTGTTTATATAAAGCAGTAAGAACTAAAAATGAAAAAAAATTTTAAACCCATCATTCATATGAATCTTCACTGAATTATCGAGTACTCTAGGTTGGGAAAGACCTTTGGAGATCATCTTTTCCAAGTCCTTGCATCAGACAGGGCTAATTTCAAAGAAAGATCAGCTATCTCCATACCTTGATCATTGTAGCTATTAAGGGCTCCAAGAGCAGAGTAACCAGAGAAATATCTTTTAGCACTTAACCACACATATTGTAGATATTTTTCAACCTTTTACCTAATTGGGATTTTCTTGCAACATACGACTTTTGTTCACTACACTTCTCCAACGAGAACCATCTCCTTTAATTGCCCTCCTTTAGACAGCAATCAGATCTCCCTTAGTTCTTTCATTTTCAGCTTGAGCAAATCCAGTTTCCTCAGCTTTCCCCCCTGAACTTGGGCCCTTGCCCCTAGACCACCTCAACATTTCTCTGCTGGACTTGCTCTTCTTCATAAACTCTTCTCTTGCACTGGAAAGCTCCACACTGCATGCAATTCCCCAGATGCAAGCTCCCAGGCACCGCCTAGAGGGGAGCCACTGCTTCCCTTTACCTTCTGGCTGCACTTTTGCTAATACAGAACAGTCTGTGGTTGGCCTTCACTGTCTCAAGAACACAGTAAAATCGCATCCAAAATACTGCAACACAACAACATTTAACCAGAAGTAAAATGATAAAACATAGGCTGAAAAAAAACCTAGGGAAAAAAATGCAATTAACAGTGTTGTTCCCTGTTTCATAACATAGGAAAAATTGAGACTGAACAGAGAGACTGGAAAAAGAGCAAAAAGTAAGTAAAGAAAAGTTAAACTTCATAGTAAATAATGATATGCTTATTCACTATCCAACATATAATGATAGATAAAGGTCAAAAACAATGAAATATTCTTCATATTTAATACTTCTTGATATTTTTTTTAAAGTAATGATTTAGGCAATTAAAATAGCCTTTTAGAATGATTCTACTTAGATCAATCCATTGAATGGAAAAAAAAGAAACCTGCTAAACCAGGTTGTCTTTCTGTGCTATTTTTCTCCAGTTCAGATTAGCTGCACTGGATATATCCAGATCCTCAAAACAGACAGAGGATTAAGCTTTTGATGACACTGCCTGAGCAGCCTAAGCAACAGCACGCATGGAACCAGCGTCCTGTCAGCCAAACAGGCTTTGCATCTGGCAGCAGAATTGTGGTCTCCATTTACGAGTTTGAGGATCAGCAATGAAACCCTACTGATGAACAGCACCAAAAAAAGCTGAATACAATTATAAACCCTTAAATCACAGCAAACTTAAATGTCATGAAACACAAATTATTTCTAGCAAGGCATTTCCTTCTGGACTCTTAGACAAGACTAAGCCATCTGCTTACTCGAAAGTCAATCCTGATGAAATTAAATGAAAGAGTATAGTATTCCATGAGATCACAAGAATAGCGCTTAGGTGTCGCAGAGCAGTGTTTTGCCAACAGTTGAGCTCAGGATGATGGGATTCAGTATGAAAAATATTAATTTATCAACATCAATGAGGAATCAAAATCATCATTTCGAATGCTAGCCCAGGAGATAAATAAGATGAAAAGAACTTGAAAAATCCTTTGAAGCTGTTTTTGACAAAGTGTCAGAAAGTAATTCTGCCAGTTTTATAGAAAATTAGTTATCTAGCAAGATAACAAAGCAGTTTGTTTACTTATCTACAAATCATGTGACCATGTACCAGTGGACTAACTTGGGATTTGATAGAGTCACTGCATCAGTGACTTTCTGGAATCTCAACAAACATGTTTATCACAATAAAACTTAGATTTTATTCATAATGCTTTGAATATTATTAGTTTCTGAGTGTTGTGCTGCATCAACATTTAGTCAATAACTGAGAAAAAAAAGGCTTTATCATGACTTTCTGACAGCAAATGTTTCTAGCTATTTTTTTGGTACTGTTCATTCTGCGATAAAATAGCATTTCCATCCCTTAGATGTAAATTATTTTGGACATTTGAGAGGATAAGACACTAGATTGTGACAGTTGCACATGCTGTCTCCCACATTTTGAAAGATTTGAATCCTGTCATTCAATATTTTTTTCATGAAACATGAAGTATCAAGCACTTATACTGGTCTATGGCCACTTCTGGCTGAAAGCCTTGCTAAAATATTCCAGTTCTCATCTAAAGTTGTAAGTGATTTTAACAGACTCGTTTCAGAACAGAGAGATGAGATGAGGTGTAGAATCAGCTGAGTGTCTCTGACAACCTGCATCATCAAGAACTAAAAATATATATTGTGATAAAAACCTTTACACTTAATTATACAGCATGTAACACAGCATAAGACACTCCTTCATACACATCTCTAACACATCTCTAACAGCAGTTCTTCTATTTTGTTTTCCCTTTTCCATTGTGTAGTATTTTACGTGCCTTTACTCCTATCCAATTAAAAGTAAAGGCTACTCAGCAGAGAAATGTAGTTCACTCCAAAAAACAAGGAAAAAACCCATTGCAGTGCATGCTTACGCAGCAATGCTGAATCTCATCACTGATTACCTCCATTTTCTAAAAAAAGATGTACTGATCTTAAAAAACAGCTAAAAAAATGAAAATGAGATAGAAATCAGTTCAATTGATAATGCCAGTCTCTGTTTACTCCATCAATTTGTGCAGTTTAACACACATCCGCTTTCCCAGATCTTCAAAGTCACCTCTAATCCTTATTCCCAAGAAATGCCCTAGTGAGGGTATTGAGCAGAAGACTCCTGACCAGCCTCACCCACCAGGTGCCCACATGCCCAGACACAGCTGGGCACATCCTGCAGCTTCACAGAGCTCATGTACCCAGAGTGTCCAGGGCACGAGCAGATGCTCCCAGGCACAGTCACTGCTCTGCCCTCCAGCAGCAAAAGCTGACCTGGATCCAGGCAGGAAGTCAGGTATATATGATTCTCTGTAGCCCACCTGGAAACAGCCTTCAGAGCAGCACTGACAAAGCCACTAAGCTTCCCACTCTATGGCTGCAAGTTAAAAAAAAAAAAAAAAGAAATGTATAAACTAAACGCAAATAAAATCTTACATTTTTCCTTCAACAGTATTATTGCATTTTGCATCACCACAGAAAACTAGAGATAGTTTGAAACCAAAAGGTGAAATGACAACAATACCACATGAGTGCTGCTTTAAGAGTCTGATGCTCTTCTGTGGAAACCAGATTTTATGGATTTATGTTTTGGCCATAAACACACTGCAAATATGATCCGGATTTTTAATAACTTGATGCAGAATGCGATTGGTTTTTTATCTTATGTACTAATTCTCCCCTGTAAAGTCAGATTTTGAAATCTTGACCTCTAATTGTGTTGTTTGGCTGCAATTATTATTTGTAGTTAATTACTTACGCTAGAGCTACCGCTACTCAAACATCATCTAAACAGAAATTTACTTAAAAAGCAATCAATCTAACTTCCCTGCCTCCTCTTCCCTGAGAAAGATGATGAAGTGAACACTGAGGAGTATTTCAAGAGAAGGGAAGGAAAGACAATTTGGCTCTTCAACTTTTCCCATGGCACAAGGTCATCTTGCTCTCTGGACCAAAATTTGACCTTCCTCTGGAAGACAGAATGGCAGCGAGAGCTCTTGTAAGTACAATCCACCTCCAAATCTTATTTCATACCCTTTTAAGACAACTGCCTCAACCACCAATGTCCCTTAGTGTGGCTACGGAGCCCATCCAAAATCCCGAGACTATAGATTTTAACAGAAAAATGTTCAAGAAACCAACTCACCTCTTTTACACACTATACAAAGAAAGATAAAAAGTAAAATGAATTATCACAACTATTACAATTGTAGAAGTTATGCAGTAGATGGGGAAGTGAATATATCTGTCTTCAGCTTTCAAGGAGCCACAGACATACAGACCTCAAGACTTGATTAAAAATAAAACCTGAAAAACTAGCAAAGTATTTAAGCAGCTGTATAATTCTGAATTATATTTTTGCCTAGTAATTTAACAGCTTACAAAAGGGGTAATTAAGTGAAAGTTAAAAGTATCTAGTATAATTCAGATTATAGGATATCTTAACATTCTTTTCATGACTTACATTGTAAATTTATGTGGAAAATTATATTTTTATGATGAATTTACTCAGAAAGCCCATCTTGGCTTTGAAAGTTCTTTCAGTTTAATATTTTCTAGCAGAACATGCAGGCAACAGCATACTTACCTCCTCTTTTCTTTACACACTAGATGTCCATAACATTTTTTTCGACATATAACCTTTTGCAGCTGACACTCCAAGAACAACTTTCTTGCATCTGTATATTAACTTCTTCCAGAAAATAGCATCATAGTAATAATAACAGATGCTTTTCCCCCTGTGAGCTATATTTTGGCGTTAAAAAGCAAATGCTGAGCCACAAGTTTCCCTCACTAACACAAGTGTTAGTCCAACCTTGCCACCCCTCAAAACACAATTTACAGAGCTCAACATCACAATTAGCTATCACCAGCTAACTAGCAACCCAGTGTTTAAATATATTCAGCATCCCTACACACTCAAATGCAGGAAAGTGACCTTTTCCATCTCAAAAATATAGATTTGTGGCCACTCCCCCACACTCCCATTTTTATGCGGCTCCAAACCGAAAACTGTGAAAGCATAACCAGCCTTATACTCCCCTTTATTTGACTTACATTACTTACATTTCTCCAGAAACATCTGCCTCTTACCCTCTATGTAGGTTAGGTTAGCATGAGACTCTTGGTTTACTTTTAAGGAAATAATATCACAGCTATTTCTGTAGACTGTGTATAGCTGTTAGTCACGTAATCAGTTTCTCAGCATAATTGTCTTAACTGAGTGTGGGTTCAAACCAACCTCAAAACAGTGTTTCAGAAAGACTTTAATTATCAATATTATTCTCATAATTATTCTCACATTAGTGTCACTTTTGTCTGAAAGAAGTTATTTTAAGTGTTAGTTGTCACAACTACCAAGAACTATTGTACTACCTGCACAGGATTCCCTGTACAGATAAATCAATGAGAAGAGCCTTAATGAGAGCTAGACTGGAAGTAGTAGGGGAATCAACACATGCAAAGATGCAAGATTATATGAAATACCGAGTGGTGGTGGATTCACCTCATGAACACTCGTGAACGAAAAAGAACGCTTTCTCCATAAAAGAGAGTAATTTTATTTCAGAATATTTACCTGAGCTGTTTCCTCTCTCCTTTCTGTGCAAGGGACTTCAAGGCAGCAGAAGGCAGAGTTATAAATGCACCACTATTACCACCAATGTGAAAATCTTATTATCTCAAAGGAGTTCAAGTTTGCTAAAAAGATGGGACAGAGGCTCTATGATACATCAATTTCAATGCCAGAACCAGACCGAAAATGAAGAACAGATTATTTCCCCTAGGTCAGCATGAACTGTATTCCTACTTTACGCTTTTGATATATGTAAACTGGGGGCTAAATAACGTGTCTCACTCCTCTGGTTCCTGCAAGAAACAATCCTTTCAGAGAACCAGCATCCTTTCAGTGGCTGCCTAGCACGAGTAGGCTAAGAAACACAAGGGAGGCACTGCACCACATAGTTCCCTTCACAGATTGCAGCTGGACTCAAACCTACCTCCACCCTACGTTTCTTTTTGTTTGTTTGGTTTTTTTTAATTTTGAAATATAATCTCTTACCTTTCAGCTAAATCCTCTAACTTTCAGCTTCGAAGGCTTTCCAGAGGTCAGCAGGGGACAGGCTCTTTCCTTTTGGAACTATTGCCAAAACATACTAAGAATGTAGTTAGAGGAGAGACAGAAAAGGCCAGAAGACAGCCGGAAGAGCAGTCTGAGACCTCACCCATAGGATGGCAATCTTGGCTCTGACCTGATGCTTAATGAGTATATAAATGTTTTTGCTAATCATTTTAGGCAGCTTTGTTTCCAAATAGTACTGCAGAACTAAAATCCTCAGCCTAGAGCTGCAAATCCCATTATTGTTAAAATCACAAGTGCACAAACACTAACATGGCTAATGCAATCACACAGCTCAGTTTCTGAAATTGAATACATCTTTCACAGTAAAAATTCCCACTATAAAAGTTCAAAGGGTTAAATAAAAAAATATGTAAGGTGTCAGAACCAAAGACACTGTAAACAGTGCACATTTATACCTTACTACCAGACCTCCTCACAGCCCCAGAGTCACATGTGCACACAAAAGAAACAACACAAATGCCAACAAACCACTTCAAGATAAAAACAAGCAGCAACACTGAATCCTAAATTCTTGTTACCTGAGTTACAAAGTACCATTATTTCTGCTCATTTTCACAGTGGATCAGACGCCTTGGGATTCTGAAGCCTATCCAACAGGCTACGGCTTTCTCTGGTGTCTCCCAGGGCCAGTTATTCTCATATCCTTCATAGTGCTTTGCCTAAAGCCTGGAGGCATTATTCCCTGTAAACAGTCATGCTGTTACCCAGCTTAGTAACTATTCCAAAGACAACAAAGTAATTCTGTCCTTCAAAACGCACTTTGGTTTCCTATCAGGTGTAAATCCCTACAAGGCTCAGAGCCCTGTTTCTGCCTGTAAGTATATAAGCCCAGGGAAAAAACAAAAAGCCCATCAAAGCCTTCTTTCATATATTTTGTTCTTCTGCATGTTTGCTTTTTAAACATATCAAATTCTTTGATACTGTTCTGTGAACATTACAAATAAAAAAAATGCTATTTCTACTTTTTATATTTATGAGGAAAACAATCTCCTTCTCAACAAAGTGTTTTAAACTATTTTATTAATTCAGAGGAGTTCAGAAAAAATGCTGCATTTGCAGAGAGTGAGTTCCATCCCAACACCATTGATTTCAAAGACACAGTAGAAAATTAAGTGACAGATGGGCATGGAGTAATCTTAAGAAATCAGGGTGACATTTTTCAAGAACTACTGATATCTTAAAAGATACCCTTGAAAAGAAAAAAAAAAATCTGTTTTGAAAGAGTGTGAAACTATCAAGATACTTACCAATAAACAACACATTAGAACTTCAGAGCCATAAGTTATGACCTGAACAACGATAAGAAATTTGTTTTTAAAAGACACATCATTAAATACAGGAATATTTTTGGGGGGGTATGATAATAGCAAGCTAGAAATCAGGTGAACTGTGTCAGACCTTGAAAAAAGCAGGGAAAGGTTTGTTTTTTCTTATCTGAACAGGCTGCCAGGCCACCACCAAAGGCTTCTAGACAAGAAGAGCACAAGTGGACCAGGGAGAATGTGATTATATAAAATAATGTACATTTCATTTATGTAGTCTTGTGTCATATGATTGATCTCCATAACCTTTACATGGGCAATACTTACTGACTCAAGTAATGCCACCACTTCAAAGCCTCCAAAACATATTCAGGAACAGCCTTTGACCCTCACCATAACAACACCAGTCAGATATGCAGTTTCACATCACCCATAGCAAATGCTCTAATCTCTCCCTCCACCTTCCAGGCACAGGCTGCTGCTGACATTCAGCAAAATTCTTCTGAACTTCTTGATAAAAGTTCCCCTCCCTTGTCAACCATTTAAGTAAATATGAGCAGGACACAGCTGTAGTCATGTCTGCATCTCCCACTCACCTCAGAATGAGGAACTAAGCTAGTTATGATTACTCACAGACAGAAGCCAACAGCCCAACTGCTCATCACTGGGAACAAGGAGGAAAAGGGTAGAAGCACAGCATTTTAGGTGATTGCCCAGATGAGTTGCATATTGGCAACATTCTACCAGAAAAATATGTCTCCTGCAAGTTCTACGGCCTCTATTTCCCTCCTGATGTAGTCATAGTTCAGACAGGAAAAACATCCTCCTTAAGACGAAAATGCCTTTTACCATGATCTCTCTTCCTCCTTCAATTATAGAAACAATGCAGCAACAAAAACATCCCAACTCCTGCTTAGGTATCAACTCCGGTGAACACGTGCTCTCCATAACCTCAAATGCCAGAAGACTCTTGGAACAAAGGGCTGCTTCCAGAGCATCTCCTCTCATCCTGCCTTCCTTAATCCACAGAAAGTAAGCATCACAGGAGGTGGCCACAAGCCATCATCCCCTACCTATCAGAACAAAACCAGACACCTTTCAGACTCATTCTTCAGTGATCATGACCCTCCCACTCCTAACATGGTCCTAAGGCTGTGCCAGCTGTTTAAACAGTGGTTATTGCACTAGTCTCTTTTTTCAAGTTGGGAAGGATCTACTGTTTCTCAAGACATGGAACACGTTGTCACCTTCCCTGAGTAAGTTCAAAGACTGCTAGACAACTCTTGGGTTATACTGCGCTAAAGATATCATCAAGTGCTCAGTGCAAAAACTTGTTGTAAAGACAGTTTCCTGAGAAATACGGTGTGCCAGCCACTGAATACAAATACATGTAAGAGAATGTCTGCTAGAGCAAAAACACAAGTTTCCATCTCATCTTTATTTGACTGGATTTGAATGGAAGTCGAATGTGACTCTTGACAAAATCTGGAGTCAGCTCTTTGAAGAGCTGGATGCCAGTGAGGCATTAGGAATAACAGAGTGAGTGGCAAACAGCTCCTCAGCTCGAGTTACATCTGCCTCTCCATCCATCAATCTCCATCTGTTACCACCTGCAGCTCAGAAAGCTGCTGCTGATTTAGGAGGGGATCTTGGCTACATTAGGATAAACTTTGCTGTTAAGGAATCTGAGCTGCATAACCAGGAGGGAAGAACACATCATGACTTTTTTTTTCCTGCTTGATAGGTATGAAATGCTAAAAATCTACTAACTCAAATACTTTTACCTAGACATTTTTCCTGACTCTATAATAACTCTATCAATGCTTCCTATTTCAACCTTAGTTGCAAGCAGTCTCTCATTTTGTTGTCAATGCAAACTCCCAAGAAAACCATTTTAACACAAAACAGTCTGAAAAAGATGGAAGTGCTGGAAGTGCATTTGGGAAATCATAATGGGGGGGGGGAGAAGTATTCATAAATTTTTTAGATAAATTTCTAGCAAACTTTTAAAGCCAGACATGTTCCCTTGCCTTCTTTTTTTATTTACTAGCTGGGTTAAGAAGATACAAAGCACAATTCCCAGATTCAATAGGCACAAAAAAATTAAAATTATCCTAACTATTTTCTACTTCACTGTAAAATTTTGAACAGAAGACACTTAAAAAAGAACTATGTATGTAACTATTATGTAGCTAATAAAAGAAAACAAGAATTTTTTTTAAAATTTATTCATTAATGGAGTAAAAGACTAACAAAAAAAACAGGAGATGGGTAAAATTTACTGTGCATATCTTCTCACAAATTGTAGTGTTTACTATATCTCTCAAATTTTATTGCAACAAAATAAGCAAATATCAGCACTCATACTTACACCTTCATTAAGAGAGAAAACACTATATCCTTCTATTGAAGGTTAGGAAACATTTTATTAGCCCCAGACTTTTATTCCCAGCAGGAAAGAAGGAAAATGCAGCATGTGTTAATCAGATCATAAGCACCTCCATATTATCAATATATCAGTGTAGTCACAGACATCAACCAAGTTTGCAATAATTCAGAGAGAATATCAGAGACTTGATCAGTCCTCATTATGTTTGTTTAACTGAAGTGGAATAAAATGAAGGTACAAGAAGAAACCATTTTTGTCTTTACACAACCCATAGCCTCATATCATGCTAATGCTTAGATCTTAATATCGGAGGCAGAAGAAGAACATAGGAAGAGTATCACTCCTCTTGATTAATTTTTAATATTATTTGAAAGGTCTACATTCTTTTTGCTTCAATATAATTCACTTCCTATTACTATCAAAACCAGATTCAGTGAGTAGAAAGATTTCTTTTTTCCCCTCCCATATTTTTCAGAGTTTGGCCCAGGTAGGATAAGTATGGTGATAGATATTTATACATAGCCAGAGGATCAGGGTTTCATGAAAAAGGTTACCAGCTAAGTAAATTGTCCTCCATAAGGTGTGCTGCTTGCCAGAAACCCAGAAAATGCACTGACCAAGGATGAGAACAGTGGTTAAGAAAAGTCAAAATAACCTTCTCTTCCTATTGTCTGGGAAAACAGAACTACTTCACAGCCTACTTCAGAGCTAGTCCAAGTTTGAAGTATTTCATACCAGTCAGAGGGAAAAAGACAGTAAGTAAATTCCAAAGTGAAGAAAACCTCAGAATCAAACAGCCCGGTCCCCTTCCAAGCAGACTAATTTTTGGGTGCCTCTCCTGAAGACGTGTTCAATAGAATAGCTAGCAGAAGACACTGGCTTCCGAGAACTATTTGCAGATTCTCTTGCAGACTTCACAGCCAAAATGCAAGCTATGTTCTTGCACTTGTACACAGTGGTAGGGGCCACCTAGCAGTGGTAAGGAATTCCATTAACAAACAACACACTCACTCTTCTCTTGCAGTAACTTCATTCTTACAGAGATTTAAGGAGTGGCTTGGCACAGTAGTACAGTAACACAGAAATTGAGACCAAAATCAAGATCTTGATTAAACTTGATAACCAAAACATGATGCATAGGTGAACAGCCACCAATGAAAAATAAAGACCCTAACCCTGACCCTAATCCAAAGCAAAGGAGATAAAAATACGTAACTAATACAGAGGGACTTCTCTTCATTGTTCTCAGCATGTCTTGGAAACCCAGTTACCAACCATCCATACTGATAGTGTGTTTTCTTTTATCTCCAAACTCTCCCAGCTAAGTGTCGTATGTTCCAAGCATACACCAGACAAGTAAATCAAGCACAAAATTCAAAGGTTAAAAAAGGGGGGGAAGGGGGAAGAGCAGGGAAGAGTAGAAAACAAAAGAGACAGCACTGTATTCCATTCTTCCTAATTATTCGTCTGCACTGATCATTAACAGGGAAGATTCCACGTTATTCTCATATAATAACATCAAGTTCAGACAATAAATAAAACTTTATCAATAAATATGATTTTATAAATAAGTATGATTTAAAGCTTGAAAATTCATCATAGGATCTGTGCAAATTGAGGGGTTAGCTATATAATCATCCAGGGAATGTATGCTGTTATTCTTTGCAGATTAGCTGCCAAGGGGTGCAGCATACTTCATTTCTGCTTTACGTTCTGCTTATCCATATGATTTATACACACAATAGCTATTCATTCTTTTAATGCCTTTGATAAAAGCCTAGCCTAAGAATGTTAAACCCTACATGAACCACGATGTAGTTATTCATTACGTACTTTAATGCAGTGTGTACCAGAGCAGTCAGATAAATGAGTCTACAATCATCTTTGTACATTTTAAGTACAGCCTTATCTCCTCATTTGCTGGCTTCCTCAATAGGAACTTCTAATGGTGACTGACATGTAGAGTACACAGTATTTTAAGCACCACATCCGGGAGAGGCGAGATCTTACATTGACCAGTCGAGAGTCTACAGTAACATCATTACTTCACAAAATGGGACAAAACTTTTAACAGTTTTTGAGAAGTGAATGTTTCTTTTCCCTCTTGAAGGAAAAGAAAAATACATTTTTGGACCTTTACAGTCTTAAATGGAAACATTCCTAAATTTCTTGCCAAGAATTTGCCTCCCCCTACAATTAGTATGTGGTATGCTATACAGTTTTCTTCAGTTATTTCCTGATAGCATGTTATTACTCCTCACCAAGAACATTATTCTACTTAGTAAGCATAATTTCCAACAGAGGACTAAGACACTACACCATACCAACCAACTCCTAGCGAGGCACTCCCCAACCCTTTCACATTGAACAATGGCAATGCGATGTGCTGGCAAGGATTTGGCTTGGCTATCAATGCAAAATGCTGCAAGGACTTATCCTCAAACACCACAGTTTAGCAATTCCAAGATTCTTTAAGCACATAAATCTTTGATGCACCTTCCTTAACTAAAACTTACCACTTCATTTGCAAGCTACCTTCAAAGCAAATGTGAAACTACCCACTTACAAAGCTGATTCCTGTGCTCACAGCTCAGAAGAATCCACGGAAGCCCAACTTGATGAAGAGTGTGATATGTCTCTTTGCTCAAGAACTATGTAAGGCGTCCTGTATCAAGGAGGTTAACATATTTTTTTCTAAATAAATCTGCATAATTATTAAGCTATGTTCATACAGCTCTGCAAGATATTTTAAAGGTAATTAACATTCTGAAAGATCAGGCCTTCTTTTGGAAAAGGCTGTATCTTGCCTGAATTCAGAACACAAATGGATTAGTTCCTCATGTGCAAATTGGATGCACTACTCACTGGCATAGTACAGATTCAATTTCAAACCAATCTTACATTACTGGTGGTGACAATACTGTCAAAATAACAGAAATCTATAAAAACATAATATGCAATGGATCTATGCCTAACATTTCACAAATCATGAATACATCAATTAACAGTCTCGCAAAACAGAACAAAATTTGCAAGAAAATGCTGCTATCATGCATCAAGGACACCAAGTCCTAAGTGATAAAAAAGAAATTATGCTCAGGTAGCTAAACTGGCAACACAGTCTCTCTAGAAATGTTCCCTTTGTCTTTGGCCTTTAGGCACTCTTCTACATCAACAAGAAGATTAGAAGCATACCTGGAGGTCACCTGAAAGCATGACTTACTATTTACAGGCAGGATTTTCAATTAAGCTATATTTTTACTGGTGAAGGAATGATGCTTTAATACCAGAAGCTACTTGCACTGAGAAGTGGGTTCTAATACCAGGTAAAATAAAGGTTCTACTGCTGAAGTGCTAAGAGTACTCAAGACAGCATAGAAAATTTGGGATTTATGTGGAACAAGAAAGACAGAGGGAAATAACTTTTAACTTGTTTATCCATGAATTCAACTCAATTACATGCTCTAAAAAATTGTTTCACTATCAAATATTAAACAAAAATTCATAGAATATTTAAACTAGCCTCTCTCACTGTGAAGCAAGAAATGTGTTGGATTTACACGTTAATGTTAATTATGCAAATGCTGAAACCTTCATCATGCCCTGCAAACAGTTTCATCCTTTGGGGAGTTTTATCTACTTAGTTTACTTTAAAATGTGCTTTTCATCACTTAATTGATTCTCTTCTGTCCCACTATACCTCCAGCAGGCAGCAAGTTGTAATCAGGCTGATACCTTCCCTGCTAGGCAAGTACACCTCTTCTGAAAGCAGACAGTACAGAAATAAGGATGCCTTCAGTCTGCAAAAGCAAAGGCAAGGCAGCAGGAGAAGCCAGAAAGCTGGGCTGGCCTCCCGATCTCATTTAGTTTCATGATGTTGTGATGAAGATGCAGAGAGCAGAGTCACCAACATTTCTGATAACCTGGGCATCCACCCAGCACACATAACGCAGATGCTAAAGGCAAGCTAAGCCCAGACATGAAGTTTGAGACAGACTGTGTTTCTAAGAGCATTCTTCAAGCTGTCACTCACTAGCACTGCTCAACAATAAATCAAGGATACAAGTCACAATTACATTCTCTGCTACTTAAAGCAGCCACATGCAGCTTCCTTCCTTCCCACCAGCTGTGAAAATTAAAGGTTCAAGAGAAAGATGCTTACATCAAAAAGGTCATTTTTATCTTACTTTGAGTACCATTAAGGTCAATGGCACTCTTCATGCTGTATACTGCAACTTTTCCTTCACTACAGAACATGAACACTCAAAGGACTTTGCCCACCCCTATTTCTTTTGCACTGCACATCCTCGCCCCATCTTCCCACAGAGAAAAAGCATTTCCTCATTATATCTTTGCTCTGCAGGAGAAAACAACAATATCTCTTACCTAATAAGAGATATAAGGCCACCATCTTTACATCTTTGTTTCCATAAAAAATGCTCAAAGAACGTATTGCCATATAGTTTCTTATACACATTCCCTTATAGTGAACCATTTCATAGCATGCTCAATGTGGGAGTACTTGTACATCCACCTAAGCTACTAAAATCACTCTGTTTCCATTCCACTGTCAATAAGGACTTTCCATCTGAATGAATAATCAAATTGCTCTAGGAGTCTCATTTTTGTTATAATACACAATTATACGAAAGCAATGGCAAAATAGATGCTATCTAGTTGGTAAAGGGATTCCCAAATCCCTTGAAGAGAGATTGTCCAAAAACTATAAAATTAAGCAGGCCACACAATTGCACAGCAATGAAGTGGAAACAAAAAGATCATATTTATAGAGGAGATCAGTTCAATTACTAACCAAGAATATTAGACATGGAAGTATGGTTTCAAAAATATTACTGGAGGCAACAGTATCACAATGCAGAAATACTTGCACATGACATGGCAATGCATTTGAAAAGATCCCTCTGATGCTAGCAGGGTTCGGTTGTTCATGGAGTGATCAGAACAAAGGCTAGTGAAATTGGGGAAACATATACACTGCAGTGAAGTGTTACCACCGTCTAAAAAGAAAGAGTTTAGCTAATCCTCAGATGTATGTATTCAAAGCATTTTTAATGTTTCCTTTCTCTTTTAACTTAGCCAACATATTTTAAACAGCAATGGTATCTTTAAAAATTATTAAATTATCTCTTAATTGTTCAATGTCACTGGGAGTATGTTAGTTAACAAGTGCGCTGACAAAGCTACTTCCAGCTTAGATATTAAGTATCAAACCAAGTAATTACAACAGCAACTGTGGACTAAGAACTGCATTAAACTTCTGAAGTCAGTTTTCTATATGCACAAGCATAAACATGTGCAACAGTATACAGAACTGCATCTGCACAGAACAGACTATCCAGTCCAGTAACACCATCTTTGAAAGGGGTCTGTGCATTTTTAATTGGTTTGTCCTCAGGCCATCTGTCTATCTATGCTGCTGAATTAAAAAAAAAAAAAACAAAACAAAAAAAACACAACACAACCAAAAAACCAAAACACCAAAATCAAGCACACCCAAACAGCAGGAACTGCAAGCCAAACTGTATTTCAGCTTCTCTGAAGATGAGTGTTCACTTGGATTTTACTCCTCTTTTGAATAGTAAATTCAGTGATAATTCTTTCTTTCCCATCCAGCATTACTGAGGCTTGTAGCTGTTGTGATAATGTATGCTTGAGGAACAACTGTATCTCAGGCCAAGATACTTCCGTAACAACTCACTTCACAATGTCTGATTGTTCTGAGGCAATTTGATTTCTGCCGCCGTGGTGGAAGAAATATGCCAGGCTTCTTATACCATTATGAGAAAATCAAGCCTGATGAGATACAAGCATAAAACTGAAAATTCTCAAGATGGGAACCTTGTCAATTAAGAACAAACTGTTAAGGGCAATAAGCAGCTGCTAACCACTTCCATAGGCTGGAAACAAATATTACATTGTCTCACAGAGCTTCACCCACACTTTCCACTCCACTCTATCACCATCAAAAATGTCTGTGCTGCTATTTCAGATTTAATATATTTTTTTCTGCCAGACTTGAACTCTGTCATTTACAAACACTTAACTTTCACAACCATATTAACTGTAAGATACAAATTCCTTTTTCATTATAATTCCAAATTCAGCTTCCTACTCCATTACTTGAAAGTAAGAGCAAAGTGACACAACTTTAGATCTTACTTGGCACTACTTACTCCTCAATTTATTTTTTTTTTTTGTATCTTGCAAGCATTTAAAAATTTAGCATGCAAGTTACATGGGCTCAATTCAACTCTTAGATTAGATCATGAACCCTAGGTGTATGAAGCATTTTTAATCCAGGCTTCAATATGACGGATTCAAGCACCTCATAAGACTTTTGTCCTTAAATCTTGCAGATTTCAAGAAATGCAGGGTGAAATCTGAAAAAACAGTATCTTATCCTTCTGTCAAAAGGCCAGCATCCCTCATCCATCCAACCCACTGACGTTTCATGTCTCTTCTCTGGGTCAGTACCAGGTTGTCTCAGAATACCCCCAGAGAGGCAGAGGAAGGGACTGAAAAGGCCAGATACAGTGAAAAAAACCCCTTTTTTAAAAGTGTACCCATTACCTCCAGCTGATTATACAGTGGTATCACTGAATAATTGTTGCAGAAGGTTTTCTGGGTCTGCTACAATCATGCAAATTCAGTTCAAAATGATTCACAAAGGAGTTACTAAATGAGTGCTGACAGCCTTGTTTGCAAAATTTCATCCAAGCATCTTTCTCCCAATCTTAAAAGTATGATAATTGCCGAAGCCTCTGGTATTTCCCCATGAAAAACAAATTAAGCTTTAATGAAATATGCAATCTCATTCCAGCATACTGAGGCAGATTCAACCCTGCTTAATATTCCACAGCTAATACCCAGCAGCTCCTGGAAGTCAGGGTAGCTCAGGCAGATGAAGCTTCCCTGGCAGTCAGTAGGAATTTGTCTGCCTCCTGCTTGATGTCAGGGTGGTAGGTGTGCAAGTGGATACACATGTTCCATTGTGACAATGCTATCTGTCCAACACGAGCAATGGGCTGTCAGCAACCCATGTGGTCACATTCATTGGTATATCCAGAGAGTCACAAGTCTCATTGCTTCTACATTTTTAATCACTGTAATTTCATTTTGAAATTTTGATTCCCA
Organism: Serilophus lunatus; assembly: GCA_013399895.1. NCBI lineage: Eukaryota > Metazoa > Chordata > Aves > Passeriformes > Eurylaimidae > Serilophus > Serilophus lunatus. The sequence continues at coordinate 20,818 of VXBA01001575.1, forward strand.
AGTTCATCAACAAACATAACAAACTATTAATTAGCTTACAGTACCATCATTTGAGAGAAATTAAACAAGACTGTGAAACTACAATAGTTGTACACAGGCAGCCTACAGTAATCCTGTATATTTCCCTTGAAACACTGTATTTCAGTTGATTCCTGATGAAAGCTTATCCCATTTCACTTTGAAGTCCTTCAGACTTTGAAGGTGGAAATCAAGGACAATTTTAAAGAGGCATAGATTACAAAAGGAGGGACTTTCACATTCTAGCCTTCAGCTACTAAAACTGGACTGAATTTCTGAGCAATTCCACAGGCTGATTTAGATGTGAGGAGTTGATTTCCAAAGAGTGAGTGCTTGCATTAGAAGTCATTATGATTTTTTTTTTTCAAGATAGGGTGGTGGTATGACTTCATGTGCACATCCTCTTTTTTTTATTAGGCAAGGCTTCTTTTTTCTAGTACCTAAATCAAAAGCATAATAAAGGACTCTTTACTTCATTTGTTTTCTATTAAGGCAGTGCACTCCTAAACAACTTCTGAGTGCATTCTTCTAAAAGAAGCCACAGTGCTTTAACAGGTTGATGGAACATTTCACATTTTTAAACTGATCTTTGAAAATATACCATGGTTCTTCCAGTAGCAGAAGCAGTGACAGAAAAAAACAACACAGAAGAACAGTCTCCCAAGTGAGAAACTTCCCATGTAGTATGAAAGCATGTATTCCTAAAGGAGAATGCTATTCTATCACATTTCCAAACAGCCCTGTAAAATGAAGCCAGACGGAATTAGCTATTATCCAAACACTACTTACTCACAGAGCACTGTATATTTCCCATGCAGAGTGCTGCTTTGAGGGGCAGAGAGGTCCCTGGTCTGACAATAGCCTGCTACCAGGTGGAAACAATTAAGGAAGGAAGCTCTCCTCCATTGTACAAATTATTTACTAGCAATCCCCAATAAAGCTTATGCCACAACCTAATTTAACCACTTCACTTGCATCATGTCTCTTTCTTCTTGCACACCTAGGAAAAGACAATCTCAGTTTCTACAGAATATTTTGATTTATCTGATTTGTTATAATGGTAGCTGTTTTAAAAAAAATAAGTCTGCCTTCTGCATCTGAAAGCTGAAATAAGGAGCATTTATCTTTGTTGTGAGTCAGCCTAAAGCTGCTTACTAGCTATGTATTTAGTCATATCAGCTAAAACTCTAGCTCAGAGCTAATAGCACTAGGGTGTTTTCTTGGGTTTTTGACTTTTTTAAACATGAAAAACAGGGGAAGGGAAGGAGGATAAAAGGTGTGCCACTGATTTTGTAATATTGTATATTTTAGCCACACTATATGGCGATCTTTGATATCCAGGTCATCTAAACCACTAAATCAATATCCACTCCTTTAAACAAAATGTTTATTCATAAACTTTAAAAATAATCAACCACGCTCAAAGGAGAGAATCCTATTGTGCATGTAGAAGAAGTAAATGTTTTAGATATTTGACTTGAAATAATAAACCATTATGAATGGAGACAGAGAAGGGGAGAAGTCTCTCCAGTAAAGAAATTCACTGAGCCTCCAGGAGCTGCACAGATTTGTTCCCTCTGAGCAGTATTCTCTTACCCCCATAACCACTTTCAACTAGACCTACATATTTTAAGAAGACAAAAGCAAAGCAGATTTTGTTCACACTGCTAGTAGGCCATTCAGGCTCAAGTGTTTAAATCAGAAATGGGTTTCACAGCAAGTGTTATCAGTAGCAACCACCCAAACATGCACCAAGAACAGGCATTACAGGAAAAAACTGGAGTTCAAACTGCCTCCACTTCTGTTTCCTCTCCATTCAATAAAAAAGCCATCGCCAAGTTTACCAACATCAAAAGTAAGGAAGAAAATCACTTCCTGTCTCTTTCTCAGAAACAGCTGGAAAAAGAGGATGAGGATGCAGTATCATGGTCTTCCTGGAGATCAGTCACTCCTGATGTTCCAAAATAGAAGAAGAAGGAAAAGTGATTAATACCTGAGCCAACATCGTTTTATCATCAGCACAGATATCCAGTGCCTGTGGTGGTTTAAGCACCACAATATTAACTAGGGGGCACTCTTAATAGTGACGAGAAGAATGACAGAATGTGACAACAACGAAACACTTTATTTGTCTGGAGCTCAAACAAAGGAAACACAGATTAAGGGAACCCCAGACTCAACACAAAAAAAACCAAGCACCCAGCAAAACCACAAAAAGGAAAACAAAGAAAAAGAAAAGAGTAAGGGAACTGCTTTCAAAGGCCAGCCAAGCTGCCCAAAAAGAAGCAGTGGGAAGGGAGAGCCACTTCCTTCTTCTTCTCCCTCTCTGGTGGTAGCTAACTCCCAGCCCTTGGAATTTCTGCAAAACACAACACAGTGAAAGGTTCTCCCCCCAACCCGGGATGTTATTTGGGGAAGCTTTCAACCTGTAGTTGTGCTCGTGTGGCTCCAATGCCGATGGAGGTGGGCTGAGTCAAGCCACGGGGCCTGGGAGTAGGAGA
>VXBA01001575.1:23697-45756 GCA_013399895.1 Serilophus lunatus
CCCGCACGGCCGGGCCGGGGCCACGCATCGAGCTTCCCCCCTCCCCCCCACCCGCAGGCGTCGCGGGTGGGGGGAGAGGAAGCCCGTACCGGCACTGCGGGCTCCATGGGGCTGGCTCCCGGGGCTCCTGGAGATGCCCCACATACCCCCGGAGCTGGCCCCAGGGGAGAAGCCGTGGGGAGTCAGGGAGGAAGCAAAAAAACTGAAAAAATAGCGGTTTATACCAAAAAAAAAAAAATGGGCGATCCCCTCCCCATTCCCCTTTCCTGCTCCCTCCAAGAACCCGCCAGCACCGCCCCTGCACCCCCCTCCCCTTTCAACCCACTACAGTCCAATGCCCTTAAACATGCCTTGATAACTGCACCAGAGAGAGCAACCATAGTCTCTGTATCTTATTTCCTAAGTACATGGACCAAAGGAAAAAGCAAGGGATGAATGTAACACTTCTCACTATGAAGAGATAGTGAGAACAGTTATGAATAGGACAGTTATCAATGGGACTTGGGTAACAGCTTCTCTTCCCAGCAAAGACCTACTACACCAAAGGAGCAGCAAAAAGCGGCAGCAGGAAATGCAGCAGGGAAAATCCCCAAAGACTTAACTCTCAGAAAAGGCAGCCCAGATCAGAGTCTGTGGAGCTTTTTACATCACCAGAGGGGGAGAGGGAGCCTAATTACTTACTGCAAATACCAAAATCCATGAAACAGTGAGTTGTTTCCACTATCACATTGAGAGAAGAGGTTTGGGCTTTTTTGGGGGAAGGGGTGTAAAAATACATTTTAGTCCCAAAGATATTAGTAAAAGTCCTTAAATTTCACATCATCCTCAACAGTTTAACAAGATTAGCCTTGATCTGGAAATATGAAGTGTTAGCAAAACTGTCAGTCCCATAACATAATCATTGCTTTATTCCCCTGGCAATAAAGGAAACCTTTAATGGAAAGAGATTTAAAGTACAGAGTGGACATTCCTCTCCAGACTGTAACCTTTTCCAATAGAGCCTAGTTACAATATATCTGCTGACTATCTTCTCTAGAAGGGATTTGTAAGACCAAAGAGGTCAAACTCAATTTAAGAGTTTACAATACCACTCCACTGAGAGTACAACTTTACTCTGGAAACAGTAGTTCATCTCCAAGTTCTTCTACATACCTGTTCAGGAGAGAAACACCACAGAGTTAGAGAGAAGGTTCTTAAACAGAAGCAGAATTTGAAGAAAAGCACAAACTAACCAAATGTATACGCGACTTCTGCTTGCACATCTGTGCTGGGAAAACACCCATTCTGAAACACAGGCACACAAGAGGTGTTCTCCATCTGTGCAGCTGGACTGGTGCAGGTTTAAAGCTGACAGTGTGCTTGGCCTATTGCCTTGGTAGGTAAAACAAGTAAGTAAATAAATTGAGGCATTCTGTAAAAGGCTGAACTTGCAAATACACAGTCACCGGCTAAAATTACTATCATAGTTAAGCAGATCTCTTCAGGCATTGCATTGTCAGTAATACTGCTCTAAAATCCAAAATTAAAATAAAAGAAAAAATAACTGAGTACATACCAAAACTAGAAAATGCCTGCAGAAGAGTAAAACAATAGATATTGCTTTTGATGCATCTGCCTGAAGATTTGCCTCCATTACAGCCAGCAATGTCCAGCTACATCAATGTAAAGATTCAGGCAAACCTGCCTGACCAACACAACTTGGGAGTCATGTGTTCCAAGGTCATTATCAAAACTATCATAAAAAATAGGGAATTAACTGTTCATGTTTCCACAGTAAAGAAGAAGAATCTCAGGAAGAAAGAAATGCAATACAACTGAAAAACCTAGACATACTTGATACCCACATCAGAAAAAAAAACAGCAAACAAACAAACAAAAAAACCCACACACACAAAAAAAAGCAAACATCAAGATCTATGAAATAATCTGACTGGAACCAGAAAGTAAAGCTGTTGAGAACCTGCTTTACATAGAGGCTAAAAATACCTTCTTCTCCATTGCACATTATCTCCTCAAGCAGGAGGAACACATGGGATTTGAGATCTTTAATATCTGGCCAAGTCTTTTGGTGGTGAAAATACCACAAACTGGAACTCCTGAAAATTGCCCTGGATTAGGGACTGTAAATCTGGAAGACCGGCAGCGATCCACTGGCACAGCAGAGTAAAGCTTGACTAAACTGAGTAAAGAATAGTTAAAGGAGGATTTAACTTTAATCCCCACCTGTCATTGCCAGAGTCCCTGTGTGGCACACTAGGAGTTACATACACAGCATCACTTTTCAGAGCACAAACTATAGTCAAAAGGTGAGAAAAAACCCTTTCAAAAACCAGGGAAAAAATTAATTCAAACACTGCATTAGTATTTTCTTCTTTTCTACCATTTTTTGTAGATGACAAAGTAAAGAGATAAAAGACAGACTCCCCTTTCCAATACATAAATGCACATTTCTTGCTTTGAAAGAAAGGAACAGAACAGACACATTTTAATTAGGAAGCCTTGAAGCACACAAAGGAGCGAACAATCACAAAGGGCTCTGTTTCACTGTTTTTTAAACGGTGATAGGATGGTATTCTGTGCAAAAAGCGCTTAGGTACTAATTCTTCCAGGATGCACCAGGAGCTCAGACACCTCTAAGCAGGTTCCCATGCCCCTGCCTGGATTTTTGGTTAGCTCTCAGGCAGCTAGGAGCAAGCAGAACTGTCCAGACACTGTAACTGGGGACCTCAGGCTGCTGCTTTCACCCCCAGCTTGTCAGATCAGTACCTCCAGTGATAAGACAAAGAAAAGTGCTTTAAGACTAAGTGACTTCAGAGCTAAAAATCTTCTCAGCCCGGAGTTTCTGAGACCTCATGGGAAGGTCGAAGCCAAGTTTACACCACCTACCTAGTAATAAAGCCATAATCTAGACATTTTGATAACAGCAAATATATATTTTTAATCTCATGACATCACAAGTCTTTGCAGACATACGTTTGTAAATCTTTTACATGTACCCTCCAGCTGTTATGTGAGATTAATACTGCACAGAGGGGTTGAGGGTGCAGAGGTTATTGGAAAGTTCAGCTCCTCAAGAGTGTTCATAGGTTGAAAAAATAAGGCATAACCTTTGTATCACCCCTCTAGTAATGTAATCACCCTAGATTACATTTCTAGGCATTAAAAACATTATTATTAAACAGTGCGACATGGAAGGTCTAGAAAAGGCAAAGCAGAAATACCTATACACTTGTAATGGTCTCACATACCAGGTTCAAATGTTAAAACTATTGGATCTACCTAACAGAGTTGAACATGATGTCAAAACAAAACGAAAAAGTAGACTGTGCTAATAGAAGTTCACCCAGATTAATTTCAAGTCAGAACATTAAGTCTTATCTGTAGGAAAATTAATTATTTTAACAGATAACAAGGTACATAAAGCGGAAGTAGTCAATCTGAGTAGTATATGTTTAAACTGTCTATCAGTATTTATGGACTGATTAATCACCTACTCCTACCCGTCTCACAGCCAGCCTCCTCACACTGCAGACTATACATTAAGCCATTTCCAAATCAGTTCAGTGGGGGTATGTGGGGAGGACAGCAGGCCTGTCAGCATCCTAGCATTAATTTATGAAATTAATGTTGATAATATTCAGATATATCCTTTGTGAATCTCAGCACATCCTTAAATGAGCAAAAGCAGAAGAGCTAGTGCTGCTGGCCGTAACTACTGGTTACTGATAAGGTATAAGGTAAACTTTGTAGCAAGAACATTGTAACTGGTGATAAGTGAGCCTTCTGATTAGTTTTTATAGTTCTCCAATCGTAGTAGTGGAAAACAACTTTCTGTCCTGGGAGAAAACACGTTGCCTTCTGTAAAGGGCATAATACCAAGTGCGCAACAGAATAGAACAGACATTTTAGACCATCTTGGGAACAACACAGTGTGTCGTTCTTACCCCGACTGCAACAGGGGTACTTTATAGGAAAAGAACTGAATCCATTGCAGAGCATCCTTCCTGAGCACTGATAGTTCACAAATGCATGTTAAAGCTAAAAATTGTAAGAGACATGTTATCAGGGACAGTAAGACATCACCTAAAATAAGGGATGTGGGTGTGTTCTACTGAGCCTCACAAACAGTACCAAATAACACAAGACCAACTTGGGAGCTCTGTGTTTTTGATCTCGCTTCTGCCTAGCGCCCAACTCCTTCCCCAGACATCCGCTGATGAGACTTTTTGCACTAGATCACAACAACAGACAGCAGGTCCTGATCAAATCTGAGTATAACCCGATATAAAAACACCCACTTTTTCCTTCTAGCTCTGGCAAGCAGGGGTGCAATCCCACGGAACTGCTGTCAGGAGGACATCGAGTCCACATCCCACCCACAGGGGCACAGGGACAGCACCACACGCAGCTGGCACCACTGGGGGACTGGCAATGGCAGGAGGAGTGCCTGTCACTCATCCCTGGAAATCAAAGCAGGGATTTGATTTTGACCACTCACTTAGCTGAAATAGGGCAATAGTACACAGGCTCATTGAGGATGATGTTGCTCTTATGTCTACCAGCTCAGCAGGGGTCAGGGTCAGGTTTCTAGTGGCCCTGCAGCTTTGCTGAAGCCAGAGGAATCAAAGGGAAACTCCAACAGCTGCTACAAGATTATCTGAGCAAAGCAGGCAGGGGAGGAAAAGCCAAGGGCTTTCAGTAAGGCCAAAGCACCCCTTCTGCAGCAAACACTCCTGGAAATCAGCACGTCCTCAGGGCTGCTGATGCTCCATATCAAAAGGGGACCCTGACCACTGACAAAGGGAAGAGCCGCACAGATTTGTCCTTCTGGCAAAGGTGTCCTTGAGAGTGTACTGCAGCTCGCATGTAAAACATATTTTACATAAGCACCATTGTTTCCTATTATTTTTCTATTTCATGATCTCTTAGTGTTGAGGAACTTTACGTAATATAGAAGAGACACTGTTACAAACATTCGCCAACATAAATCCTGACACATATCCTTACCAAATACTTGGTATCAAAGAGGCATCAGATTACATGAACTATAAGAATCAACAAAAATAACAGGTTCAGAGAACAGAATAAAAAGAATCCAACCCGTCACTGAAGATACTTCCTTGCAAGACATGACACTGTAAAAACTGAGCAGGTTTGTCCGTAGCCCACAAGGAGGTGAGATATAAGGGTGAGGTAGGAAAGAATAAAAGGATATAGATCAAAAAAAAAAAAACCAACAACAACAAAAAATAGGAGGCAGAACAAATTTAATATTGACTTGTGAGAAGATTAGTTGAGCTTGCATCACTTTCACAGTTCATGGTCTACGATGATATGAAATTGCTTTTGTTCCTAACATTTTTTTCTGAAAGGGTTTGAAAACAACCGTTTTCCTAAAGATAAAAAAAGACAAAACAAACAAACCCAGTACAAAGAAGAATTTTAAAGTAATTAAAAGGGAAAAAGCTTTAGAAAATACTACTGCAAAATATGCATAAAATTATTTACCTAGATAAAGCTATAGGCAGGTCTTTGTTAGAGATGCAAATTTTACTCAGTAAATCAACGGATGAGTGCAGCTTCAAATACAACACTCTGAAGACTCACAATATCACCTCAGGCAAACCCACAGATTAGCCTGTGGCACTGCTGAAGATTCCATCTTAAAACCAAAGTAAATATTTATTAACATTAACCACTGCAGTTTGATACAGTGATTTAAGAAATACAATTACCTTCAGGAAGTACTGAATCCCCATTTCTCCTAGAAATAGTTACAATGAAGGAGAAAAATAGAATTTCTCAAAAGCTTTCTGGAACATAAAGGGAAAGTTATGAGACTGCAATTTAAATATATTACCAAAAAAAGAGAAGTACAGCAATCCTTTATCAAATACAATTCATTTTCATTGTAATAGTCAATCCTTTAATTATAGTTGATGAAAAACATTGCACACAGTTTGCCTTCCCCACACCAATGTTCCACATACAGATTTCCATTACCTCATCAATACCCACAGCATGAAGTAATCAAAAATAAAACACAACCAAAATCTCTGGGATTTTTACATTCTTAAAATAATAAGACAGCTATACCAATGTTTAGCTTTATACAAGCAATCTTACTAAATAAAATAAAAAATAGGCAGGGGTAGATATGAAGTATGTTGATTTGAGGTGGGGGCTTTTGTTCCGGAATGGGGGCCTGAAAAACAAGCACTTTAGAACTGGAACAGCTTCCATTTCTGCAGTCTCTCAAATAGCGACGACTCAACTCTAGAAAGATCACACTGCTTCAGAACTCATATTAGGATAAGAATTTAAAAATTATAGCTTATACTTTTGAACCAGCCATATTGCAGATAAGCCATTTATTGACTAAATCTGATCTCCATCTCGGTTTTCTGGCTACATCTGCCCTCAAGACAGAGCTACTCTAGTTTATTCTAGTTTATAATAAACTCTAGTTTATTCCAGAAATGTAACTCGGGTTAACACTGAAGCACAAATATAACACTGTTTCAGCTCAGACTCTGAGTATACTTAGACCTCAGAGGAACACAACAGTATGTGCTGCCCCTATGTCCTGTTTTAGGATGAGACAGGGGCATATATGAACGAGGAAGCAGGGATAAGGAAAACTATCACTATTCTGTTTTTCATGATCAACTGATAAGAGTAATTATATAATGCACTTCTACTAAGATCAGGCCAGCATCAAAAGTCAAGCAATATGGAGGGAACTGCAAGAAAATCTTTAAAGCTTCACTCATCTCTCTCGGGGGCATCCACCAAATATTTAAGTAAAACTCCACACTGAGCTGGTCTCTGCATACATTAGTTGTGGCTACACTTCCAGGTTCAGACCACAAGTCTTAGAGGCCTGGGAGTATAATGTATCTTTACAAGTAATTTCTTCTTTAATGTAAAAATTAAGTTTTCCTTTGTCCTTGAAGGTAACACATGGTAAGAAAGAAGAGTAAGTCAGAAAAGAAAGATAAAAGCCTAACTGCTTGGAATTAAAGATGTGTGCCTTTGATAACAATAACATAAGCAAACACAGGGAAAAGAATACTTGTTTAATTCATAACATTTAATCTAATAATGGGGTCATAAATGAATGCCACATGCTGTGCAATGCTATGTTTGAAATTCACAGTCAGTTCTCATATTGAGAGGAATCAGAAAACTGCTTCAGTGTAAAGTATTCAAAGCATAAGGCACGGTGCCACTTTGCACGAGTTTCCATAGCTTTATATCAACTATTTCTTCATATACTTAGCCCTAAAAATAGTATTGTCTCTGATGATAGTTCAGCTTGGCCTTCCATCCAAGCTGCTCTTGCCAAGACGAGTTTAAAGCCTTGTGCTTCATTAGCCACACAGCAGCTTTGGCCAGGACCAGCTCAAAGCAGCAGCACTCACTCTGCATCATCGCCGCCTGTCCCAAACTAGGAATTAGTGCGAGGAATAGCCAAACAAGGCAGCCACAAAACCATAGCTTCTGTAGCAATCTAGTTTTTGCACAGCATTGGCTAAGCCTCTGTCTTCAGTCACATTGTTTTATCCATTTTCCTTTCCCAATTTACCTCTTTAAGCCACATTGTGTCTTTCTCCTTGCATGGGCCTAAATCTATTAACTAAGTCATTGCTCATTTCTCCTACTTTGGTTTCAGCATCTGTTTTCTGTATATGTCCTATTAGTTTCCCATTGAAGGAAACATGAAAGAAGAAAACCACCCAGGGAGACAGACAGAGAGCAGGTTAGAAGAGCAAGTGAAAACTCATGAAAGGCAGGAGTGGAATTCACAGAGGCCTCTCCAGACAGGCTTCGCTGGTACCCTCCAACCAGATCATCAGCACCGACTGCTTACCCTCATTTACTCTATCAGCAGTTATCCCTTCAGACCTGTTGGCCATGCTCATTTTGTGATACATTCTCAGGTTTGTTTCAGTCTGGCAAACAGGCTTAAACAGTTTCACCCAGCCTGGCTTGCTACAACAGAAACAGTTGAGATGAACAAACCCCAGTGACAATGTCTCTCAGCAAACGCAGTAGCAAGACTCATACCCTGAGAGCCATTTTTCTCACAGCTTGCATACAGAATTTGGATCTTCTGTATCCCACGTACCAAGGTCTATCTCTCATTTCACACTTGTTATATCTTCTGCCTCGCCTTCTCCTTTCTCCAGACCTTCCCTCACTGTCACCACAATGCTTAGATGGCTGTTGTGCCTGCAACCACCCCCTCAGTCTCTAAGACACAGGACCACTATGCATATGCTGCCTCTTTTCTATGCATTGTTCTTCTCATACATTTCAGTCCAAAGCTCCTTGGGGCAGAAAATCTCTTCTCAAGTGCTCTTGAAAGTACTCTAAGATATTGCTCCCTAGCCAGTGAGATAACCTAACTAAAGTGAATGAAAATACATTTTCTTGTCAGACTGAAACAAAAAATCATTAAACAAAACCCAGCAAACACTGAGTAAGAACTGAGGAAATATTTGCTCCAGACATTGGTGCAAGCAACAGCTAAAGAGCTTTGTGCCTTGCTGCTTTACTTCTTTTCCTTCTTGCCCACTATATCAAGTCTTCCCTGTCTATTCCCCAACAACTATATTGCACAATCAGCAGAATAATGCAGCTGGTATGTTCTTCTCCATTCTTCAAACATATAGGCACTATTAGTCTCCAGCCGGGAAAAGAGGCTCTACAGCCACCTGTGAGGAGAGAAAGCAGAGACAGAAGGAAACTTTGCAGCCTGAATCTAACTTCACCCAATGGGTCACATTCCTCCCATCACTGGCATTTAAAGCCATTCACGTAAAGAAAAATAGCCTGAACATGCCAAAATGAGGTCTTTTAAAACAATTAGTAACTATTATTTTCTTAAGACCTCAACGTTTCTCTCTTTACAGAAGTTCATCATATGATAGAGCAGGTTGAGTTTAAATAAGTATTAGGCTGTAGCTTTTTAGTATGCTCCAGGTAAAATTAGTGAGCACACACAAAAGGCACCTGATAACGTTATCTGCACATGCACTATTGTGTAACTGTTTCCATAGGCACAAAGAACTGTCAGGCTGCCATAAGACTTGATGCTAATTGCTTGTTGTGTGTGTTATGAAATGCAAATTATGACTCTCTCAAAAACCTGGAAAACGGCACTTATCTAAATCTCACTGGATTATAAGGGGGTAGTCATTCAAATAGTATTTTTCACTAAGAAATGTGAAACTAGGCTCTGCATAGATGCTCTGCAAAAAGAGATCTGTTGGTGTATATAACAATTGTTTTTGCTCCAAATACACCCCTAAATCAAATTTTTAAACTGGTGAAACATGTGGAGGGGAGAATCTGAGATGATGAGAACCATCACAGACATAGTAATACCCATGGAATTTCTTTATCAAGCATGATGTGAAATTAAATATTTAATATACATGATGATTAAACAGTTGACATAATTATCAAATATTGCATGAATCCTGTGATTGAGTAGTAGGCTGAGGAGAAGGCAGGGGACCTGCCCTGTCATTTCCAAAACAAAGTCTCCTGCTACTAAGTTCTTACGAATAATGAAACACAATGATGATACTTACATGTCTTTGTGCCAAAAGAAAAATAAAAATATATTAAAGGAACAAGCACACCCCATAAACATTTTCACTGCTTCGTTATTTAGGATCAACCAAGCATTTTATGAATTTTAGTAATTTATGATGTCTCATATACTGTGTTTGTTTATGCACAAAATGTTCACCTACTTCTTCAGTATGGCTCTCCATCATTCAGCAGCAACACATCAGACTTCAAGCTGCATCACAAGGGTCTTATTCTCATATCCTTGCAGGCCCTCTATCCTGCAGACAGTTAGCCATGTGTTTAAGTATAAAAAAGTCTCACTGAACTCATTCATGAAATTCTAGCCTTATTTAAATCACCACAGGTTTTACCATTGATTCCAGTTGGACCCAGATTTCATGTAATGGCACTATTTACATCTGAAAAGACGAACATATGCCCAAGTGTTTGTACAACTGAAGTCCCAACAGCAAAGCCAAGGCATACACTGCCATTTTATCTTCTACTAGCACGTCAGACCCACAAAACTGTTTGCTTTTGTCTTGACTTTAGGTAAGTCAGGACAAAATAAAAAGATCATCACTAAAGCAGATTATCAAGTTATGTTTTTTCTCCCTTTTGAATATTACTAAAGAGGCTATTAATCCTCTCTAATCAGCTCATTTTTTTTTCCATTCCAGTAAGCACAAAATAGTTAACGCATAATTGTCTAGGCACAAATGCTGACCTTGCTTAGCTGGAGAGTGCATTTGTTCATTTGTACTCCAAAAAAGAATAAATTTCAGGCAGGTACAAGAAAAACATATTAGTAAGATGAAGTTTTCTTTCTTTAATTACTACAGCAGCAATATCCAACCAAACTAAATTGAATTAAATTAAATCAAGGTTTAGTCAGTTCATGAAACAATAACTGAAATATAATCTCTGCATTTGTTTCTCACTTCATTTTATTTAATATGGACAGCATAAGGTAACCTAAGTATCTAACTTTTAACCTTCAACAGGAGAAAAAAAAAATGGAAACCCATAAATTGCAAAGTCAAAAGAGATCCTTTACTGCAGAAAGCAATCTCTAGTGCTGGAAGGGACCTCTGGAGGTCATCTAGTCCAGCAGACACTCATCCTGCACCCTCCAACTAAAGCAGGTTGGACACAGGATTGTGTCCAGACAGGTTCTGAGTATCTCCAAAGAAGGATACTCTCCACAACTTCTACAGTCTTCTAATAAAAGCAAGTACACTTTTACAGCAAAACACACTCCAAAGAAACCATGGCTAATATGATTTGGCTAAACAGCATGCAGAAACCTCACAATTCCATGGAAAGGGGAAAGTATATAAAACAAACACCTTTCTTTAAGCCCAAGCCATCAGTTTAAAACAGTCAGACTCCCACAGCCAGACATCCTTATGAAGGTTTGAGCCACACTGAACCAGCCAGTCAGGGACTCACTAAAGATGCGGCTTTAGCTGCCAAGAGTTTCCAATCACATTATGAGCAAGAACAGGGAGGGAAGAAGCAGGAGCACAGTCACTAGAGGCATATCCACACACACAGCTCCAGGCCCATCCAGGTGGAGAGGGCATCAATCTCAAGCTTCATCTGCCAGTAATACTCCATAAGCCATATCACAACTGTCTCTTGACTGGTGCAGAACTGCTTTCAACAACCATTTCTGAGCCCAGGCAGAGCATGAACATGTCTGGCAGCAAAAGCAGCACAGATGGAACTCTGGGGTGACCCAGCTTGAGTTTGGCTTTTTTAGCACGAAGCCAACAACATGAGGAACCATTTTCTTCGTGGCCTTTCCCCATCCTTAAGTCTTTCGTCTTCTGAACAAAAGCGCATTTTGAGAACTCTCCAGAAACATGTTGTCTTTTAAAGAGAAATACCAATACTTTTAACAGGCCAAGTGATTTACATGCAAAAGATGAGTAAAGTACTCTGAAACGGAATAGAACATATAACTACATCTTTTCACACAAATAGAAAATTTATTCAAGTTTTCCGGTATTACAAAGAAGCTATAAAGAACTGTTTGTGCTACAAAATGAAAGCTGCTAGACACGAAAATGCCATTTTAGTTGATTAAATTTTTTCATCATTCTCTTAGTACTTTTATTTCAGCAGGCTTTATTTATACAGCCATGCAGCATTTACATTATTTTTTTGGCACTGGTACCTTAATTCACATCAAAGTGATTTAAAAAGCCTAATTTTTTTTCTGCTTCAATTATAAAAATGTAGAAGATCGAAAGTTTAATTATAAATAATTAGTTAAAAGGGAAACGTTTCTTCTGTAACTAATGTTAGTTTCGCCAGACCAATCATCTTTTCCTTTCTAAAAATACAAAATCCACAAACAAAACAACTTTTAAAAGTTTCCTCAACTATCACTGAAGCTGTTTGAAGAAAATGAAACACATACACCAAAAATTCATGGAATTTATTACAAGCCAATTCTCTTTATAATTCAAGATTTTGCAGCAAGGAAATACATAGATAGATGCATACCATACCCAGAGGTATCTTTCCAGGAACTGTACAGTGTTTCTTTTTGGCATAGGAGGTGGGAAAAGGCTGGGAAAGCTAAAGAAAGGATGGCAGAATGAGAGCAACCTTACTAGAGACTCTCAAACCAAACTTCCAAAATAAACTTCACAAATTATTTCAGAGAGTTGCCCAAGATTCACTGACTAAATTCTAACAGCAAGGTCAGATGGGCCAATACAGAGAGGCTTAATCCAAGACATAAATATTCTTCTCATTTTAGTGGTATCTAGAATGCTGATGTATAACACATAATGTTTCTGAAGATCCTGTGTCACTTCTGAGCCTAATTTATTTTCTTATTAAAATAATGACAACAATACTGTTGCTACACTAAGCAGTCTATCAGATAAAGTGAGTATCAAATAAAAGAGAAGGTATGACAGCACCTTCATCTTCTCGTAACTGCTGGAAGTGAGAGGATAAAACACAGTACAGTGTTCCTTCAAACATATTTTGATTTGAAAAGAAAAAAATCTATTTTTAAACAGCATATGAAGCATGAAAAAAGAGTATATTGCAGAAGGTTCAAAACCTACAGAACAACAGCTACAAGTTCCACCCACAGAGTCATACACAACATGTGGGCTTCCTTCCACTTCAGCAAGGGAAATCAACAGTGTTAGTAAAACTACTCTAAAGGCCAGAGGTGACTGCAGGAATCTCATCTGAATTTCCAAATGGACCTAATCCCTTTCTCAAGGTAGCCCAGTAAGCACAAGTCCCCTCAAACAAAGGAGTCAGCTAAATATAACTGATTCCAATCCAAGAAAGTTGGCAGGCTGTAAAATGAAATCAAGGAGATTCCAATGTTTCCAAAGTGCTACAATATCACATAAAGGCTAAAAGCACCAAGAGGATCAGCCTGCAGAAGAGAAACTGCTAAACAGCCTATAAAGGAACACGCATTGTGCAATTTAAAAAAGAGATTTTCAAGTGTATCATTTAATGTGCTGCTTTGCACAATGGTCAGCAAGGCCTTCTCATTTGTCTTCTCAAAGGCCCACCATCAAAAACACACTCTGAAAACAATGAAATCAAATCACAGACACACAAAACACTTGAAGAAACCAAAGTTAAAGTCTCAGAAGCAACTGACTTTTGGAACGAATACTCACTTCAAAGTTTCATATAAGAAACCTGAAATAAATTAGTCATTTGTAAAAAAAAAAAATAAAATTATTCTGGATTAGGAATTCCAGTTCTCCCCGTGTTGCCTCCAAGGTGTTGAGCTATTACTTTATAATCCAACGATTTGCACCTTTCATTGCAAAGCGATCACTACAAGCCTGTCAAGGATATAGGCATTAATAGTAAAGAACTTCAACTTGACAACTCACAACCTCACTTGCAGCAGCTTGAACTCTGAGCAGTGCTACAACACACCTCAGGGAAACACCCTGAGGTAAAATGCAGGCAGAGGAATTACCACAAGAACTGGCTCCAAAACTAGCCACAAATTGGATAGTTAGAATTTAAATGACAACAGGGTAGACCTCCTCTGCCTACCTTCTAGGGACAACTTCAGCACACCAATCTTTTTTACTAATGTGTTTATCTCTTCCTTAAGTATTTCATCTCCTGTTGGAATCTGGATGAAGCCATATCAGGGAGTTCTTTGATGAAACCAAACAGTTTGGTGCTGGTTGGGTGGATTTCTGGGCTTGGTTTTAACTCTGATATTCCTCAGTGAAGGGTTCAGATGACCCCTAACTACACACAGGTTTTATTTTCCTGGTACCAGTGTTATTTCTTAAAGATCTTTATAATGGACAACATCCAGTGCCTCGAGTTTAGTTTGCTGGGTTTTTTTCCCCACTAAGTAATGATGTCGCTTTAAAACCACTGCAAACAACAACTTATGGAGACTATTTTCAGTGGAAGAGTATTTCTTAGTGTTTTATTCATACACTGGAACTCCATGCTGGGTTTTTTAGTACCCAAGTAAATAACCATTACCAGCTTCAATAGTTGCTGAGAAAACGTAAGAACTATTTTTAAACAGCATCAGCTGAGAAATACTCCTGCATAGAAACTGAATGCTGCAAAGGCCCTCCCGATGCATCATGGCATTGGAAGCCTTTGCACTTAGACAGGCACCACTTCCTAAAGAAAAGCACTTGACTGACAAAGCCATCCAAATCCGAGCTACATCCCTGTGTATCAGAGGGAGAAAAAAATCCTTAAAAAAGCAGTTGAAAGCTCAAGTTAACTTTCTCAGAGCAGGTAACCAAGCAATTGGATATGCTACGTACAGAAATTAAATGCTATCTCTGAATTGGGACTGCAGATAAACACCTGCAGCATATCTTTTATTTAGGTATTTGAGAGTGTCCAAAGACTGGCTTGCCATCCAAACACTGGGGGCAGGTCTTTTTACAGTGATGATGCAGAAATGGTAAACTGGAACCTGGTTCCTGGGCCCAGCATCAGTTATCAATTGCTACAAGTAAAAGCCACAAAGGCGGGGAAGAGAAGACAGGACAGAGAACTAGAAAGGGTTTAGGCTGCTGCTGAGTGGGTTTGTTTCCATGACAATTTTGGTCACTGAATCGTGAGCCTGTTTCAAGAGTTCAAGTCCTTTTTTAGGATTTAAGTAAGCAAATTACCAAGCTGCATGAAAATAGCATCCAGGCACTGGCAGAGACTTTACAGCTAGAGTTCTGCTACCAATTACTGTGTTGCTCCCCTGAACTAACACTGGACTAGCTGACAAACATATAGGAGTTAAAATTATTCAATTCTCTTGTTAGCAAAATAGCCTAGAGTAATGCTAAGTGCAGAAACACCCACCCTGGAAAAAGGATGCTAAATTCAGAAAAACACATCCTCCCTTGAACCACAGGTCAGAGGTCAGGGCAGGGGGTTTTGGGTCTACTGACAGGCTGGTGAATAATAGGGGATGCCATAGATCAGTCCAGTCATCTAGAAGTAATGGTTTGTACCATCATGTGGAAAATCCTTGTTCAATTACCTGTCAGTCTCTGGCTTCTTGGGCCAGCTGGGATTGGTAGCACTCCTGAGGCCAATGTGCTTAAATCTTGCAGAGAAGGAAATGATCTCAGGCAGCCAGTGACCCCTGCAAATAAATTGAGGAGCCTTTGTGGCAGACTAATGGGAAGTCTGTCCAGCTCTCTGCTGGAAGACAGATGCGGTCTCAAATTTTAGGCATACAACAAAATTCTTCTATTTAATATAATGATAGTATATACATCCACACGATTTTAGAGGTTTCATGTTTCAAAAACTGCTAAGAATCAGTGAACAAAAATATCAAAATAATTAAAAGACAAAACATCTTAGGCTAAACACACAATACTTCCAATAGAGCTATTAAGAGATGAAGAAATGAAAGAAATAAGGGACATGAAGACAGAAAATGAGCATTATTTACCTAAAACTGAAACCTCCCACTATTCTTGAAAAACCGCCTCACGAAGCCACTAGGACAATGAAGGCTAACAGAGTAATTCACAGTGTCCTAGGGAACACAAGGATTAGTATTCAAGGAAGCCATTTACTTTTTCTCCCTCTCAAAGCTTAACGAGGACAGCAATGGCCGGTGTGGTGAAGCATCAGCAACAAGCCATCCCGAGTTACGGAAAGGCTGGGTGACCAAGTTTCATCAGCTTCAAACAGTCTGACATACCAATTTTCTTTTTCCTTCAAGTGAAACATAGATTGATAGATTACTTGATCCTTTGCTGCTGCCCCAGTAATCCACCTTGTTTCTTTGTTTCACAACAAGCTGTCATACAGCAACAACCCTGAAGACAGAGCCAAGGTGCATGTCACTGCCCTTGGAGATGTCTGTTGTAAGATGTTCACAGGTCTGCAAAATACTTCAACTGTCTTGAAGTAACGCACAGTACAGTAGTGTTGACTTGCTAAGTAATATTCAGGATGCCATTCCAAAAAACATCTTCTGACTCAGTTTCCCCTACCAGTGGGCTAGCCTTTAGGTAAAAATGGTTTAGTATGGAGGTCTGCAGAGTGTGAAACTGGGAAAGACTGAAAGATTCACAGCCTCTTACTGGCAAAGTGCCTCTTACTGCTTGTGCAAACAACACCACAAATATCTCAAGTCTGAAGGACTAGCCTGACACTGCAGGAATACGACCTAAGAACCTGATCTGGTAGATGTGAAATGAAATTCTACTGCCCACAGAACAAGCTCCCGCTCTAAATGAAGATAAAGAGAGTTTATATGATCAGTCACCCCAAGCAGGAAAGCAGGAGGAGTTCAAAACTTGCCAAGCTGAAAGGCAAACAACAGACTTCCACAATCAAGAGAAATTCCAAAATTTATTTACAAACCTGAGGACCAAAGAACAAAGAATTTTCAGCATGAGGTCAGCTCTCCAGATAAAATGCTTCCACCTTTTGAAGCACCATTTCAGACAAAAACTAGGGTTAAAAGAACATTGAGAAACCTGAACATTTTAAAAAGCCTTTTCCAAAAAAAAAAAAGACAGTTAACCCAAAAGCTGAGTAAAGCCTACAAAATATTCAGAAATAAAAATTAAAATCTAACCTAAAATATTGGTTCAAAGAACAGATTCACTTTTACATAAGTAACAATAAGCATCTCTTTCTTCAGATTTAGTCTGTTTCTCTGTATAACTGTAGCAAATTTCACCCCAGATTGACAGCAGGCTTGCATCTACAGCTTCAGCATCAAATATTTCAGCTAAAGAAAGAAACTGAATAAACAAGCAGCAAAGTCTGATTCAGTCAACTTTACAGAAAAAAAAATCGTAACAGCCAACAACAAGGGAAGGGCAAACTTCCAGATGAAGAAAGTAAAGGAGCTCTAATTCATCATTTTTGCAGCTATCAGATGGTTAACAAATTGAGATGAGATACTTCTGAGCCCTTTCAGAGACTTTCACTCTGGCACACTTTAAGGATTCAGAAGTGCAGCTGGAATACATATGGGAGATGCTGGAGAAAGCTGATCATATGAATTTGTAACTTCATTGTGTGCTGCAAGAACTTCCTGCAGATGAGGCACATCCCATCAGTGACTCAGGGAGACACTCCGTCTGCTCACAGTCATGAATTTATTCTCTGAATCAGCTACCAGAAGTGACATACTTTACGATAGTGTTACATATGCAACAAGAATTTTAAAATAAAGCCTGTGGGGGGATAATCTCTTTTTTGCTTCCAAAAATCTCTATACTACAGTATCTCAAATAAAAACAAAAAGGCGCAATATTTGATAAAAGATCTCACGTTTTTCAAATTTTGATCAAAGTACTTCATTTAACACAACTTTTTATGCACAAACCTTTTTTAAATCAAAAGCCAAACATATTTTTAGGTTACATCCGGCATTTAAAAATAGAACTCCATATCATCTTAATAGATTATTGTGCCAGGTTCATCCCATTAGATAATCAGTTACTGGTTCACTTGACTAATACTCAATTGAAACATCTGAAAACTGCACAGTCTAAGATTTACAGAAGATTTAGGCATGTTCTGCACGTTTTTCCTTTATGAATACGTTAAAGCCCCCGCTTCATATACAAATTATCTTTATGGTGGTTTGAAATTAGCATGCAGAAGATGGAATAGAGGGGACAAAGGGAAAACACTACAGAGAAAGCACATAACTCCCCATCTTCCTACCACCAACCTCACTGCTGGAATTCAGAAGATTTCAGCCACCTGCCAACTGGAGCTTTTTAGTAGCTACTGGAGAGGTGCACTTGGAGCTGAAAAATTGAGAATAGATGACAAAAAGGGGCTGTAAAAATCAGAGACGTAAATTAATAAACAAATATACATACACAACAAGGAGACAGATGGTGAGCAATTTTCCCCAGTGTACTTACACTTGTTCTTCTAGTGTACGTATTTGGGTCACTTGCTAGATTAAATCTCATGTGGCAGACCCAAGAGAGGTACTGTCAAATGTGTATGGGCTTGGCCTGTTTTTAAATTATGTATGTCTGACACTACAGGGCGAAACATTTATCACAATTTCTTCAAGGCAGTTTAGAATATTGCCTGCAGCTCTGAAACAAGGCCGATGGATATTTTCTACCACCAGCAAGGCTGCCTCATTGTACTGCTAAATTAAATGCAGTACAAGCTAGATAATGTTGGTTTGCACCACCAAATCTCATGGAAGACATGGACAGACAAATCTGTATGCATTTTTCAGAGCACCAATTTTGTCAATGTGTCTCTGAGAAAATACATCACTCGAGGTGAGGTTCTTACTCATATTCTCCTTAAATATGCCTTTCTTCTGACATTTAGGAGAAAGGAACACCTCAATGGACAAGTTGCTTTTGACACATTTGCTGTAACAATGCATGACCTCAGATAGACAGAACACTAAATCTTCCACAGTCCAGCTCTAAAGTGACAGTGACCTGTCTTAGCACATGCCCCTTGAAGGACTACGGCTTCAGTGTAAGGCACCTGCAGGTCAAATTGCTTACTGGGAGCAGGAGTGAGGCAAAGGGGAGCTTCAATGGCAGGGAAAAATAATGCAGATGTGTAAGCTTAATTGCAGCAATGGGTTTCTCTCCTGTAATACTGGTAGATATTAGCATGAAACATGAACTGAATGAGCAGAGATTACCCACCCAGCCCTTAATCTGGCAAGAAACTGGATTTAACATGGTGCAACAAGCAAGATCTTCAATGTATCTGCAGGAATCTGCGTTTCTCCCTACCCCATTCCCAGCTTCAAGATGATTTTGCTCAGCAATAAACAAACCTTTATTATCAAGCAATGTCAGTTACTGTGGCAGTAGACCAACACTAAATATTTCCCCCACCTCTTTCCTCATTATCTTGTTTTATGTTACTGCATACTGCTTTCAGCTTCAAATAAAACAAATAAATAGAAAGAGTGGAAAATAAACTTAATTGCTTCTAGATGAATAAGAGGGTTTCTACTTCACATGTAACTAGGAAATACCACAGGTGTCTGTAAGAACTACAGTAGCAAGGACTAGGGTGGCAAAAGCTTGTGTTTTCTAGGTCTACATCTACAGAAAAAAAAAAAAAAAAAGAGAAAGAGAGAAAAAAAAGCAGTGCTTCTTTATGCTGGCGCTTGAGTTTAAAGACTGTCACTTTCATTAAAAGTAACCAATAAGTCAACTGATCAATAATATCACATCTGTACTGAATATGTGTGCGCCACATATATGTTTAGTCTGACAGAAACAAGTTAGACAGACTAATGACAAAAAGAACATGAACATTTGCTCACTCAACTTCCTCGGGCTCTAAATTCACTCAATTCCAGTTTAATTGGGTGAAGGGTGGGAAATAAAATCTTGAATCCTTTGATATAGAGTCATAAAGCCCAGACTACAAGCAAGTTTGTTATATCACTGTCCATACAGTCTTGGGTCTGGTGCCGTGCTGCTGCTAAAATATTAAGTTTTACCATTGGGAAATTGATTTTGCTATAAGAAGTTTTTATGATGCCACTTAATCTTGCCCAACCTACATAAAAAAATACAGAAAGCAATTACAGAGACCCTTTATGTAGTAAGCTTGATCACTATATTAAAAAGAGAACAGTCTGATGTAATTTCTGGTTGATGGCAAGAGAAGCAGAGAAAGCCATGGCAACACGCTGCCCTCCTGAAACAAGACATAGAAGGTTCCCAGCTTAAATGCACAATCTTGATTTACTTAAAGTTAGTAGCATGATCCATCTCCCACACGGAGAGCTGTGTCCTGCAGCTCCAGTACCAACCTCCTTTTCTAGTGTTACTTTTCAAGCTGGCTCCTGCAGGGCAGCAAGATCCTGTGATTACAGTTAAAAGAATACTTCAGGTCTGAGAGCCTGCCTCTTTGAATAGTAATTGTTGAACAAGAAAGGTTTATCTAACACGAAACAGCAATTTCTGCCTTGTCCCTTCCAGGGCTGTAATTGAAAAACATCCTAATTAGATGACCCCACATACAGAAACGCCATTAACTAGCTTTCAGAGCACTCTAGTGAATGTCTAAGTCTTAGCTGTAATGACAAAAGGTACTCTATTTAGCTAAGAGGTAAACACATACAGCAGTATTTTAGAACACCTTTTAAAGGCTCTGGGATTAGTACTAGCAAAGACAGTACATGATTAACTTCTCCACGCTTTCTGAGATGACACTCAAATATCACTTTTTTCTAACTGCATTAAAGCATACTCAGACAAAATCAAGAGTAACCTTGACATCCACATCAATAGCACTAGGTAGTACTTCAAATTGCTTTCATTGCCCAGCCAATTTGAACCAGCCTGCAAGAAAGGCTTCTATGCATGTCCTTAAACAACCCAGTTTTGCCCAAACATTACAACATACGCCATTTAGGGTTCTGTAAATATTCCACAACTCACTCAGTTCTTAATTGTAGCAAGGGGGCTTAAAATAGTGTGTCAAAGTATTCACTACCTTCTATTGATCCAACTCAAATCTCGGATTACAAGGTAACAGCAAATTTTTCTCTTTTACTGTTTGTGAATGAAGTTTCTAAACTTTAAAATAGGTTTAAGAAAAATCACTGTAGAAAACTGGAAGACTCATAGAAACCTAAAACCACTTAATTGTTCACAAGTCTTCAAGTGCATGTAAATGACCCGAAGGGCTGAAGCCTGAATTGCCACATTCTGCAGCCAACTCTGTTCCCAGCCAGAGACCTGGACCAAGACTAACATTTGGCATTTGCCTCCACTATAATAGATTTAATAGTACCAAGCCTCGAAAATAGGGGAGTATTCTGGAAGCAGTGACAGAT
Organism: Serilophus lunatus; assembly: GCA_013399895.1. Taxonomy (NCBI): domain Eukaryota; kingdom Metazoa; phylum Chordata; class Aves; order Passeriformes; family Eurylaimidae; genus Serilophus; species Serilophus lunatus. The sequence goes on from VXBA01001575.1 coordinate 44,594, forward strand.
CCTTAAACACGGCAGGTGCACCATAATACTGCTTAAGGGAGGAAAATTCCAAGTTTAGGAACTAATCTACTCCAGGACAAGCAGGTTATTTCCCAAGGCAAACGCCTAATCAAAGACGCATCTGACCCTTTCGAACCCCGGGAAGTTCGGCTCATCCAACCAGCATTTTCCTGCTGAGGCACAGCCCTCATCCCACCACACTGTGTTTCCTCGCGTTCCTCCTCTCACCCCAAAGGCTCCAAGGCACCAAGCTTGCCCGACAGCTGCTCAAAGAGTTCGCTGCTACCGGGAACCTGCGCCTTGCAGCATGGCCCACCCGCTGACACAGCCCCCGGGGCACCCAGTCACACACTCGCATACACACACCCCATCCATCCCACGGGTGGCCGGCTCCCGGAGGATTCCAGCCGCGCTGCCCGCACCGGGCAGGACGAGCCGCGCCGAGCCCGCCGGAGCCCCCCGCTCCCGGGGCGGGCAGACGGTCGCTGGCTACGGAGGAGAGAGGCTGATGAAAAGCTGTCAAAGTCAATCCCTGCTCACTTTTTGGATGGTTTAATTCCAATGGAGCATGAATCACCCCAGGACGTTTAATAAGTTTAGCCAGGCGTGCTGTTCTCCCTAATACATTATAATTATGCATCTGTTTTAAATGCGATCAGATTAAGTCACCGGAAAAGGCACAAATCGCTATTTCCCCCGACCGCGAGCAGCGCTTCCCGCAGCTCTGGCGGGCAGGTACGGCCCGAAGACAGGCAGGTGTGGAGCCGAGCCCAAGCCCGCCCCGGCGGGGCTCCGCTCCCCGCGGCCGCCCGGAGCACCCGGGCAGCGGCTTCCCGCGCGGGGCCCGGTCCCGGGGCAGCGGGGCGACGGGACGGGAGGCGGCCGGACGCCCCGCTGACACCTCGCACGGCAGATCAGCGCAAGACACGACAAGTTAGGGCGGCGGGTCCCTTCCCGCTGCGTGGGGCTGCAAAGGACCGAGAGCCCAAGCTGTCAAAGCCCCGAGTGCGGAGGGTGCCGCTGCGACCACCCGAAGCCCGGGAGCCAGCAGGACTGTCCGACACGGCCCCGGGCACCCCGAAGGGGGCGGCTGCAGCCCTGCTCCCGACAGGTGAGCAGCCCCCGCTCACTCACCCACCCACCCATCCAGCCCCGCCGCTCCC
>VXBA01001575.1:45969-65027 GCA_013399895.1 Serilophus lunatus
GGGTTGGGCCGAGCCGGGCCGGGCGTGAGCCGCTGCCGCTGCTGGCTGAGCACAGTCATCGCCTGCAGGGGTTTATTTTCTTTCTTCATTTTCCTTTATCTTACTGTTTTCTTTTTGACTTTTTCCGTCTTCTTCCAGTCGTTTTTCTCTCTTTTCAGTTGCTTTTCCTTTCTTATTATTTCTCTTTCTTCTTAGTTTCTTTTCCTTTCTTTTTCCCTTTTTCTCTGTTCCCCTTCCCTTTCTCATCTTTCTTTTCCGTGTTTTCCTGATCCACTTTTCCTTCCTATTCTTTTTACTGAGGCCCCCAGAGCAGGTCAGATTAGTAGGAAAGAGAGAGCCCCTGCCAGAGCAGCAGACTCCACACTCCCACTTGCCCACAGCCTGGTATTTCCCTTTCTTGTCAGTGAGAACATCCAACTCAGCGTCCAGTTAAGCAAAACCACCGAAATTGGGCAGAGAGGGGCCAGAAACAAAGGCACCCCAAGGCAAGGAGCATGGCAAGCTGGGAGTCCCTCAGGACAGCCCCTCAATAGGGCGCTGCCTGCGAGAGGCAAGATGTGTATAGACCGAGCTCTGCACTGAGTGGGACAGATAAATAGACTAGGAAGGAAACCAGCTCTGGGAAATAATGTACTGAAAATGTCTTCTGAAATTCACAGGATATAGAAGGCATGAAGTTACGGAAAGGATTTGGCTCCATCAAGCTGACTATTTCTTTTTATGGAGAGTTTTTTAAATGTTGCCTCCTTTCCTTGCTAGCCAGCCGTTTGTGTAACTGTTTCCTCATGATTTCCATCAAGTGGCACACCACGCTGTCTCTGAAGAATGGGAGTCTGTACATCAAGCTGTGTCTAATAAATTGGGAAGCTTTTAACAAGTTTTCTTTCTCCCCTATGTGATTATTTAATGCTGTTCTTTGCAACCTCAAAATATATGAAATGCATTAAGACCTCTTTCAAGCAATGCTTAAAGTGCTCCTGGGAAGTCTGCCCCAAGAGTCACAAACATGTCAGCTGCTTCTGCTTAGGTTCAGGGAGTATGTTATCACCATCAGTGGCAGTAACTGCAGACATGGGGGAGGGTGATTTTTGTTTGGTATATTAAAGCTTTGAGGGACCTTATTGAACCCATTAGCAGACCACATTGATCTGGCATTAAACTTTTCAGCCACAAAGCACACAACGTAGTAACCTAGATTTTAGAGAGTTGATACTCTTTGTCAGAAGACCTGTGATCCTTCCTTTCAAACACCAATTCTCAATGTGTTTCTGGACTTATTGCTAAGATCTCAATCATCATGACTTAGTCCTTGCTGCAGAGAAATTGCTGAGCTTATACACTAGGTTTGCCCAGCTCTTTCTCTGGAACATCCAAGCAAATTCTGCATAAAAAGCAGTATAATTGCTGCTGAGTCATAGTGGCAGAAGTCTCTTGTTATCCATCAAAAGAATATGTATTTTCATTTCAAAGATGCAGAACTACTGACTGGGGTAAATGAGGGCTAGCAGAAAAGTTTAGAAACAAAACAAGTCCTCCACGGAAAAAAACGTTTAACAGAGCCTGACATTGTCTAATAAAAACAAATGTCAAGAAAGAGTGGGATGAAGTGCATAGACTATGTAGACAGTACCTGCTCCCCAGGACACCCCAAGTGCTCCAGGATGACTGGAGGTAGCATTAGGGTTCCACCAGCCTGTCTAAGTGGCTTTAGCTACACATGCAAGAATCTGTAAAGTCAGTATCTTGCAGAGACATTTCTCCGTATGAAAAAGGGTAAGTTTCCTTCCAATGGCAAGAGATTTCTCTGGTGGCGATAACCTGCTTTGAAGAAAGAAACAGACGGCAATGTGTGTGTACACCACCCCACCCGTCAGCTCTGGGACTCCGCAGGACAGGCCAAGCTGGGGGCAGCAGCCAGAAAGAGCCAGTGCAGAAAGCTGAAGACAAGTTCAACATAAAAATTGCTGTCCTTGTTAAGCAAAAAACACCACAGAAGAGAGAGGAAATCAAATCATGATAGAAGAATTCCTTTTTCTCAGTTAGTTAAAAGCATTAAATGCATGGAATTGTGAACAGCATTATATTTTACTATATCACCCAGATATATAAGATAACTTTCTGATTCATAGCAGATTTATGGTGTGATGTACAGTAATCACAAGGTGTCAGAAGAGGTAATTTATAAGTTTGGATCTGCCACTAAGCAGACATTTTGAAAATAGCCTTCACTTCCAGAAAGTCACACGCTGTGGTGTCAGGGAAAAGGAAAGAGGAGTAGGGTTGTAACAACACATAATAATAACAGCAGTAATTGTAAAGATAACTAGAGTTATGCAGTTTAACAGCTGATCTATTGTGTATTGCTTAGTAGACAAACTCACTTTAGTTTGCTTTATTGCAAATGTGGCAATCAAAATGATCTATTTTAATACCAGATTCGAAATTTCTTCATTAAAGACATTATGGCCTCTGAGTCACTGTGCTACAATATACTTCACCTAAACTGTGCCTGAAAGATTAAGTTGTGGTACAGCATATAGAAATACATGTCTGTCACAATGACAGATTTGGTTAACCGGTCACTGACTATGAGACTTTAAATGTCAAGATAATGCATTTGGTACGGATCCCTCAACAGATTAGATTAGACACTTCGATTTCTATACACAGGGTTCATTTGCTGGAGCTTGTAGAGAATATTTGTGTCAACTTCCTTAAAGCATCTTGGAAGAGAAAGGCTAACCCCTTGAAAGCTGTTGAGATTTTTGATTAGAAAGAGGTAACCGGATATTAAGTGTTACTATAGGAGTAATCGAGTGGGATTTTAAACTTTTTTATGCTCAGATACCACCAAATAAGTGCTACACCATATTGTGCCTAATATTGAACAACCTAAATTACACTCAAAGAGTGACTTAATGAAACTCAGAAATGTAACCTTTGGTGCATTTTGATACACTTCTGCAGTTGCTGCTGTTAGCAGTCAAGGATAAACTGGTGTTTCGTAAGGAAGGGAAAAAGTGACCTTACTTTACCAGAAGTGAAGAAAGCAGAGCAGGGGAGAATGTTTTAACGAAGTGCTGCTTTCAGAATTACTCACTGATTCATAGGGGTAAAGTTGTTTGATTTTGTGGACTAGGATCCAAACTCTTGTTTCCCTGTCATGCTAACAAGATCATATTAATCCTCAAAGAGACTAGTATTTCTGCCAAATGAAAATAAGTTTCAACTGCAAAACTGTAACATATCATGGAAATCTGCATGAAATAGGACAGTAAAAACTAAACACATGCAGGAAAAGCAAACACACGCAGGACTTGCATCAGTACTTGGAAGAGATCTTAACTGAACACATTTCCTAAGGATGTACATTTCCAGAAGGCACCAGTTCCTACTTTAGATCAGTCAGTGGAGCTAGAGTATTGCTGCAGAGCCAGACAGAGACAGAGAGGGAGAGAGAAAAACAGTGCATTTTTAGCTTAACCTAATCTAATTATGCAGACTTTCTCTAGAAGACAGTTAAAGTTTCTTGTATGCACAAAACATACAAGAGCATTTGTGTGACTCACAGGTGCACATATTTCAGTGGCAGAGAAAAAGGCAGTTTTTAGCCTCTTCTAAATTTTCAAGGATGACTTTCTTAATATTTATTACTCCATTCTAGACTAATCCTAATCTGCTTTACATATTTATCTCGCTTGTCCTTTGAGATAGCTCAAAGAGAGATCAAAAAGAGTTTTTAATCCTTCTTGTTCAGGATAAGTTGACAGTGTAAACTTACTACTTTTAGATATGTCTATTTGTCATCTCCCAGAACATGAGCCTCTTTTCTGGTCTTTTTCATACTTCATAGAAATAGCAATACATCAGTTTTCTTTTTGTTGTTGTTCTATTTATCAAAACAGCTCTAAGGAGTACAGATTCTTAAAAGACGGCTCTGGAAGTAAATTAGAATTAACCTCATTTTATGAAGGCGGAAATCAAAGCAACTGGCATTTATGTCAGTTTATCCAGACCGTATGGGAAGTCTACAGCAGAAGAGGAATCTATCTGAGATCCCAGACATGATTCCAAGTCATTCATTGCTTTCATCATGAGATCATCCTTCTGTTCACAGTAATTGATATTTCCTTAGACAAAATACAATGGAATTATCTCAGGGATTAATTTGTCCTAAGACGTTAATTCTGAGAAAAGTCTTACTTGACAGATGGATGCCTGCAATGTAACCAAGAGATCTGTGGCACACAGCCTGGATTCTGTGCAGGTGGAGGATAGGGAGTATTAGTAGTATATCATATCCTGCCTCTCATCATTTCTTGGCAGCTGTATCACCCAGTAGATGGAAAAGCTTTATCAACAGCTGAAAATCTGTTCCTTGTCATCTTCCTTCCCATAGAAGGAAGTGAGTCACTGTGTTGTCCATCAGTCCTCTAGTTTTCAGGGTGGGTGCTGACATTTCCCCTGTGATGCAAACGTTGAAAGTCAGTTTTTACTCTAGATCCATCTGCTTCTACTTCATTTGTCCTTCAAATGTACAACCTGGGATATAGGATGTGAAAACTAGACAAAAAATGATACATCTCTATGGCAGCAAAATCAGACCTTCGTCCCATGGCAGAGCAAAAGCAGCCAAAGATGCAAGTGTAATTTCCACCTCAATCCCTGCAGATTTTCTATGAAATAAGCTAATTTACTTCCTAACTTCAGTACAGTCTTGGCTTTTAGCTGTACAAGCATGAAGTAAAGCCAGGAAAACCATGATTACTCTTATTTTAGGGGGAATGTGTCAACATTACCAAAACATATCTAACACCCGCACAAGAACTATTCTCAAGAGTTAAGTAAACAAGGGAAAATTATTGTAAGGAATAAACCTTTGAATCCCTCTAAGCAGAATCAGTTAGATTTTTCATAAGAATGTTGGAACCAAATGGTGTTTTATGTTGCAATGTAGACAAATCCAGAGAGGATAGTCAAGGAGTTCTAGGTTGTCAGTGAACAATAAAGCAGAAACAGCAACTGAATTAGCAGAACTAAATTGTTTCTTCTCCTCTGCTCGCTCAGTTGCAGAAACACCTTCTCTGTATACATGAAATCCTGAAATCTCAAATGGCCTCTGTCTCCATACTGTAAAATAAAATTAGCACGTGCCAACAATAAAGTCACATTAAATTTAATTTTTAGTGGATTGAAGGCATCACTGCATTTTTAGTGGATTAAAGGAATTGCTACTTTGAATTAGAGCTAAGACAGTTCTTCCTTTCATTTGCAAATATGGTAAAATACAAACCATCAATTGTTCGGTGGATTTTTGCACACAAGGTTTGTAGCAGAAGTTGAATCAGTTCAGTGGAGCATTCACAGCTTTTAGCTGACTGGAATGACTCAGGAAATGCAGGTGACCCAGATTTCTCCCCTGCTGTGTCACATAGATAGCTATAGAATTTTATACTTTCTGTGAACAGAGAGACAATTCCTTGGCTACTGACTATTACATATACATGCTGGATTCCAGTTACATTGATGTATGACATAGGAGTCAATGAAGTGAAGATTATAATCTCCAGTGCACACAAAAATAAAATTACTTGGAGACCCTATTCAGGCACTATTTTCTCCCATGTACATTGGCACAGGGAAGAGAATTCCCAGTGTTTTGCAAAACGGCAGCTTTCTAATTTATTTAATCACTTTTTCTTTGTTTGTTTATTTTGTTTGCTTAGAAAAATATACCTAGCTGTAGCTCCCATAAAATTTACCAGCCCATTTATACCAAGGTCTTTCCACTCTGGTAACAGAAAACTTGGAATTTCATCAATCTCTAGTGGCCTTTAGGAGAATTTAAAATCACAAGATTGTTTTTGTTATAATTTATAGATGAAGTTGGTAAGAAGTAATGTTATTCTTTCCATTTCCATTAGAAATTTTTGGAAAACAACAATGTCTTACTGAATACATCTCATGGAAAATACTGACTTTCTGTGTAAAAGGCTTCATTTAGTTTCCTGAATCTGCTAATGAATGAAAGGTGCAACCTGCATGGTCAATAAAGGGATTTTCCTATATACTAGCTACTATGTGATTAGATCTGTATTTTGTAAGGCAGGAACATTGTCCAAGATTTTGAATCATATTTGCAGTTTGTATAACTGATCATTGCTTCAGAGAACTGTCACAGTTTCTATCATCTAGTGTCTACTCCTTAATACTTAATACAGAAGGAGGCAAGAAAAGAGATAAACAAGTCTAGATTAAATTTGGCTGTGTAAACAGAACCCAGATTTTAAAATAGCCAGCTTCTCTTATGCATCTAGGAGAAAGATATAAACCAGAATTATTTGCTTTCTGTAATATTTAATATTCAATTTTCTCTTGTTACATTCATACCATGTCATGGCATGCATGTGTCCATGCATGGTCCTTGTTGTACAGGGCTACAGCCAGATCTTTGTTCACGTGCCAGAGCTCTACTGTGGGTTCAGGGAGTTGCTGCTGCACTCTCCTTTATTCTGTGAATGCTCCTTCTGATGTCTGCCAAACACATGGTTTGATCCCATTGATATCCATTTGGCATCAGGCTGTTGTTCACTAACCCTTCACCATACCTATTAATCACATGCACACGCAGGGTGGGTCTACTTGGTTGTCTTGCATTTATCATTAAAATCTATTGCTGAAATACATATTCCTGAGTGATACCTGGCTCTCCACCCTATTCCCAGCACGCACAACATATAGACCCATCCAAAAGACAGGGCAAATTCCAACTGTTTCCAGGAAACTGCCTTCTCCATTACCTCAGAGTCATCCCTCTTTCCCTGGACTCATCCTCAGCACTGCAGCTCTATCTATTTTGCAGCATATTTTAGTGAGGGTTTGAAAGAAACCCACTCATTTTAGAATTCCATTTTGAATATTTAACTGACTGAAAATTCTTCATTCTCCATTCATATGGTTTGGTCTCAGAGACTTGCCTAGTTTGGACCAATTTGTGAAGTTTCCATTAGCAGCAGCAGATGGTAGTTGGCTGAAAGGTTCCTGTGACACAATCGTCCATGTGTGCAAACAACCCACAAAATACTTTTTTTCCCTCCTGGTCACAGCTGAAATCAGATAAGAAAAAAGTTTCTTTATTTGCAATTCAAACCCTCCTTAAAAACTTTGAAAGAGTCCTGAAAAAGTTAGTCATGAATACTACCCAACAAGCTCTGCCTAGGGCTACCAAGCAGCACCAGCCAGGAAAAAGGGCTACCAAACAAGACTCGAAAAATGTTGTTAGCAACTCAAAAGCTTTACCAGCAAAAAGGAACTGAGTCACAAGCCTGATTTGTGAACATGGGAAAAATCCTTAGTTTACTTAAGATATCATAGCTTTGGTACAAACACTAAAGCTAGCTGTGTTTCTCTCATACATTATCTGTGAATGTATCTCTATCTTTGCCATACACTCTATGGAAAGATTGCTGTAATGTTATTGACATACAAAAAAAAAAAAAAAGAGGTGTCAATTTTTGCACATATTTGGACTCGGCTTCAGAGAAAATTTCTGGTAGTCTCTATAACGTGCATTCTAAAATCAAAACTTCAGTGGCAAAACATATGGAATAATAAATTATATTTCAGTAGAAATAACAAACTCTTGTCACACATTTATCTAATTCATATTCTTCAGTGTTCATTTTTATTGCTGCTTTTTAAGCCAAATGGTTTCGTTTGAGTTTATAAGTTTTCTGATGTTCAAAGTTTGGCAATGGATAGACAAAAACAAGCACATGGCAGAAAACATGATGGAAAAAAGGGGGGAGAACAGGGCTTCCTGCAATGTCAAGCTCAAGGTCCTCCAGCTACAGGCAACTGGGGATGAGGCCAGTACCCATTATACACAATGCCCAATTTCCCAGTTACATTTCTCTTGAGGTACTTCTTCTGGTGTTCCTATCACAGAACCTGGTGCTTCTGGATAGTTTTTAGAGCATTTAGGGAGCTCAGAATTACAGAAACAGATGTCAAACATCCCTAATTCTCAGTGTAGCCATTAGAAATCATGTTTTCTTAATCCCGTTGTCAAAATGGAGACAGGAAGGTCTTTCCCATAACTAATGCCTAGCATTTTCCCCAGTCTACCTTCCTTGTGAGGTGAAATGGTGAAGTGTTTGGGAAGGCCTACAAAACTTAGCAGTAAGCTCAGGTATACATGCCCAGACAGATATGCACCCACCACCACCAGAAAAAGTACCTGCTTTCTGCTGTAGTTTTAATAGATCTTAAATGCACAGAGCACTGCACTGCAGCAACAATCTTTTTCTCCTTTATATAAGGAATAAATATATACAGCTACACAACTTCAGAGAGAAGGAAAACTTAACTACGTTTGTTTGAAAGGGTTTGAGGAACTTAAAAAACAGTAATTACAAAAAAATTGTATTGCCAGCAAAACTGACCTTTAATCTAGATGAAGAGAAGTTACTGTGCAACGAGGAGGGGATGGATGCCTACCCTTTGCATTAACCCATTCTGCTGGAAAGGTACAGAGGGGAGCATAGAGTGATGAATCCAAAAGCAGTAGGAGGATGGCATTCCAGGAAGGGCACTGAAATCCCAGGTCAGGAAGTCCCAGGTATTTAATGCAGGATGATATCACTTCAGCAGTGAGTTACTGTTCTATGCCACATTGTCAAATCTTACTCTGTATATAGTATAACAGATCACGAAAGCATGTTATTCTTTCTAAATCAGAGGGACTGAAAGGTAATAATTTCCTCTGTCTGTCCATCTTTCTTCTCTTCTGATTGGAGTACCCTCTCTCCTCAAATCCTAAATAAAGCTACACTAAAGCCCATGGTTTAGATTTGCCTTTGAAGAATTCATGATGAATTGATGAAGGAGTTTACGGTATTTTAAGTTAGAGACATTTCATAACAACAACTAAAAAAAGAACTGTGTTTGTTAGCAGGTTCAGAGGATAACAGTCTCTTTTCACTTAATAAATAGACTTTCCATCTATTTTCAATCTACTTTCATGTTTGTTTGAGGTTATTTTACCAGTGCAGTTACAGGAGGCTTTAGAAAGCATGTGTTCCTGCAGTTTAGAATATATACTCCTAGGTTTGGGTTTGAGGCCAGTGGAATTTGCAGTTGTATTTCTTCCCTTTAGCTGTTTCTCCTGTTCTTATTCTGCATTGATTTTCCCCCTATAAAGCAGGAAAAAAAATCAATTTTCCATTACGTTTTTTAATCAGTCATAGTAAGATTTAAATGGTCCTGGGCACTGCAGGTAAAACAGCTGATAATCAGTTGAGGAGTTATCCCATTTATTACTCTGAGGTGACAGGGAGTTAAATTCTTCCCTTAGCATCATGGCTGAGGCATCCGAAGCAGTGATGCCTCGCATCCAAGTACAGTGCTTGCAGAATCTACCCCAGAGGCTGTGGCAGGTGATGTTAGACAGTTCTGCTATCCTAGGGTAGCTCTCACTGGCGGCTGTGGCACCTAGAAAGAGAGAAACAGCTAGAAGGAGGTAGCAGCCTGCTGACAGAAGATTTTAGGGTCAGGAAGTGATTCTCCTTCTATGCATTCGTTAGTCACTGGCTGGGAGACCCTGATCTGTGCTGCTGCATTACACAGACCAGACAAGAAGTGCTGAGACCATGGCTGCCCGTGCAGTGACTCACACAGAGCCTGAAGCAGTTTTCCTTAGAATCAATGGGAGCTTTTCAATGGGTTTTACAGCCGGAGTCTGTTCAACAGTCACCATTGCATGCTGGGAATTATTTGCCCAGTGGAAAGTGCAATGGAAAAAACAAACATTCCCATATTCATTGTCCTCACTTGACAAGAAATGAAAGAACCTTGGTAAAATGATGTAGTTTCAACCTGCAAAAAAGATACCTGAGGAATCTGAAGACTGGAATAAGCAATACAGGGTTGGGAGACTGCTTTGTGTAATAACTCTCTGTGGCCACTACTTCAGTTTCACTGCTATGATTCACTCTTGATTGCTCTTAGATAAGTGCCAGATGCCTCCTTATTGCTCTCAAGCTTCAGTTCATCAAAACATATAAGGACACATCTAAACACTTTTCTGAATAACAATGGTCTTCACATGTAATTGAAATTCAAAACACACTTAAATGCACTGCTGAATCAGAGCCTTCATGCTTGATATGAGTGATTAAAGGATCATAATCTAATAGTTTTTGCTGATGGTGTGACATAATTTTTCACTGTACCTCTGTAAAATTGGGATACAAGCTCAAAATGAAATTAAATAATGATGCCTTTAAACTATCTAAACACCGTGGTACTTAAAAAAATCCCCAAAATGCAAGCTCAGGTCTCTGCTGGAAGCAAGGGAATTTAATTATGCCATTAATCACACTCTTGCACTTCATCACATTTAAGTGTAAAATATTGATCAGTGGTACCTTTTGTGTTAGTTGGGGCATTTTACATGTCTTCCTAAGACTCTATGACCTCTCCACTTTGTCCTACTCCTAAGAAAAGGCCGGTACTGGGCACTCTTATTTTGGCTGACATCCACAGAGTTTCAAGACCATTTTCACAACCAACACTTTATTTATTTATATCAGATATCTAAGTGGCGTCAAAGTGATGATAGGGCAGAAGATCTTAGAAACAATATGACAAAACAAATAAGAAAATGCTGCCCCTTGGTGGTCACTCCTTCCTTATCCCTGCTGGATACACAAGACTGTGTACTAGTGCCTCTTTCTGCTCCATTTTTTTCAGCCAAATCCAGCCAGCTTCCATCACTTTTCAGCATGTCAGTCTCCTCTCTGACTTGCATACAGATTTTGCTTTGCCTCCATGGTGCTTTGAGTACATTGTAGAGGTATGTGTGAAACACAAAAAGAGTCAAGTCCTACCAAGCAGTATGGGTATAACACCCGTTCCTTTTTGCTTTGGCAAAATACCAAGTCCTTCTGCTGCACAAGGCTTCAGGCAACACTAAGTTGCTAGCAGCAATGAAAAAAGGCAGTGCTTTTCTGTATGGATGTTCTGACAGATCCCACACTGCAGCCTTCGAGCCACTCCGCCCACTCATAGAAGACAACTGAAAGTTATGCCATTAGGGTAACTGCATGGACTGGGAACAGCAGGGTTACCTAAGACTTAGGGAACATATTTCATGTTTTCCTCTATTTTGCAGTATGTTAATTTTTACCAAAAAAGCCTGCGACATTCTTATGTGCTGTAAGTTTATCTTATGCTTGTCCATATAATACTTCCTTCCATTCAGTCCCATGTTAGACAGCTCTAGTTCACTGAATTCCAGTAAGAGTTACTCTTTCCTCAGCTATTCAGTTGTCAGGCTCACCTGTAGTACTGTGCAGCTGGACCACTCTGGCTTATGGCCAGTGTGGCCCTTAGATTTTTTTCTTAATCATTGGGTGAATCTGCTCCAGAGCACCTACAGACACCAATCAGTTTCTGACATAATACCAAAAACTCCTGTTTTCCTTAAATGACAGAGGGCCCTTAATCAGCTGCTCTCCTTCATAAGGTCATTTGCAGGACAAGCTTCTTTCAGCCCTCGATTGATCTTACAGACCACTTTGTGTGATGGGCAGCTGTGAAATGGGTATTTCTGTCTAGCTCCAACTTTCCCTCCTGCTGCTCTTGTTTTCTCTCCTTGCTTACAGTCACTCAGAGATGCTGCTTTCACTGCTGGCATCTTTCCTGATCCATCCTTGAGCACACAGAGCCAGGGTCGCCCACACAATTCCTGGTGCTATGTGAGGAAGCGTCTGGGTCCCTCCTGGACATTGCTGGGCTGTCACAGCAATTTTCCATTCTCAGGCACTTCTCCCTCTCTGCCAGCAAGCACACTTTGTGGTTTCCTGTGTATGGCCATTGGTCTAGACCACATGAACTCTTGCTGTTGTTTTGTTGCCTGCTTTAAGATCTTCTACTAGGATGCACTTTTACCACACCCAGATTTTGCTAACACACTTTCAAGACTTTTCACATGATCCTAAACCATAACAAATCATCCCCTCAGGCTTTGTTTGTGGTTCTTACCTCATGCTTCCTGCTCGTGTATTGCTCTCCCTCCATCAGGAAGATAAAATGAGCAGCCATGAAACTCTTTAATTCTGTTACTTGAATCCAGCTTTGTGACCTCTCAGCTCTGCATCTGCTGCTGGGTAGGGTGAGGGCACCACAGGCACAGCCTGGGCTGTCTCTGCGAGATATCTATCCAAACAGTACTTCGGTTTTCAGGCAAAAATTAGTCTCGCTCTTTCATGGTTTTCCCAAGCAGAACCATATGACTTGTAGTTGCTTTCTAGCATAGTTCAAAGAATATCTGTAGTTTTAGCCAGTTCACTGAAACCAGTGAACTCACATGCCCTGTCTGACTTGCAGGCTAAATAGCTTCTTCATCTGCATTATACAGAAGGACCTTATCTTACTGAAATCATTCTAAGAACTGATAGACAGAGGTACTCCAGCTTCCAGTCTTCACTTTTAGATGGGTTAATCCTGCAGGGTTCTTACTCCTGGGCCCTGTAAAGTAGATTTTTCTGTGGCACTCAGAGTGTAACTGAACATATACATATTAAAACTTATATTTAAAACCTCATAAAAATATGTATTTTTATGAAAATATGTATATTTTCTGATACTCTGACGCCTTACTTCCCACTGCACACCAATCCTGTCCTACCTAGTTTGGCATGTCCTTCTACAGAACTGCAAGAACTGTTCTCAGATCATTACACCAGCACTGTAAAATGGTTACAGTAAGTGGAGGAGCAGGTAATGGTGATAAAGACAGAGAAAAATTACATACCCTGGTGCCAGAGGCAAACTGTCACAGGTCAGTTCTTCCACTAGGATATGCCTTGGCATCCCTTGCAGCTCAGCACAGTGCAGCATTGTCCCCTTTTTTCTCCTTCTAGGCCTTTTAGCCAATTCATCCAAATATCATTATTTTCCAAAGTGGGCTGATCACGTAAAAGTTACAGTCACTCTAATATTAATCTAGTCACAGATACTCACAAAAAAACCCTCTGCCATTTTTAGCAGCTTGCATTCTCTAAACACTCTTCATTTCCTCATAAAAGTAATAGTGAAAAAGATAATGTGTATTTTTTTAAAATGCATTTTATTTGATCTCAGCTAAGGTGATTTTTTTACAGCCAAAAAAAGCAAACACCAGCTCCCAAGTCTGCTGGTCCACAGGAAAGTCTGACGGACAGCAGCCTTTTTGAGTTTCAGCCACCAAGTTCTTCAGCTGTCAGTAAGTATGACAAGGATCTGCTTCTCTCTACATTCAGCTTTCAACTGGGTAAGTGTAAGTAAGGGCACAATGGCTAAAGACAATTAGTTCTTGTGAGATATGGATATTGCAAGGGCTGGGGTCTTCTGTTTGTTTTGAGGAGGGGCATTAGTTATTTTCTAATGTGTGTGGCATGTACACTTCCTCCTTATCTCTGAAACACCACAGACCTAATATCTGTGCATTTAATAGGTGAAGATTGAAAAAAAAACACAGAGCAACTGTCCTGTTTCCAGGATGATTATCAAGGCAAGAACCAAGAAAGGAGTTGAACACTGAAGTATGGTTTGAAGAGGTTTTATGGTCCTCTAGAGCATGGCAGAAGTATGTGACCAGTTCTGCATTTCCTGGGGTTAGTCTATATCTGACAAAACCTTACTGATAAGTGCCCAACCTGGCAACTAACTTTCTCTATTAAAAAAGCAAGTAACTGGAGTATCATCTCTTGTACATCCAGATCTACTGGCAGCATTGAGAGGCACCGTTCTTTCCAAGGAGTATTGTTCATTGCATTATAATTATTATTATTATTGATTATTAATTACCATGTAGTGTCTATATTGTACTTAAGATATATGACATAATAGTTTGTACTTACGTATCAGTTTTTATTTAATATCTTCAAGATTTTTATATTTCTAACTATTTTACTGCATTGATTCGAGTCAGTTACTAGCAATGCACTATTATATAGACTGACAAGTGGAGAAACAGATAGGTTAAATGACTTGTGCAAAAATTCTCTGAATTCCTCAATCTTATCTCTAATATTAATTTAACTTAACAGAACAAACCACACACTATGTAGTTTTAAAATCTTTTCAACTTCGTTGCATGGTGAGAGGGGAAGACAACATTTTCTAAAAGTCTACATCTTACATATTTTGTCCTGCTTATTTCAACTAGAAAGATCAAATGCCCACATTAAGATAATAAAATGCATATCAAAGCCCTATCATCTGAATTTATCAGAAAATCCATAGCTTTTTAATTTAGATAAAAAATCTAGTGCAGCTAATCTGAACTGGAGAAAAATAGCACAGAAAGACAACCTGGTTTAGCAGGTTTATTCCTTTTTCCATATTATGGATTAATCTAAGTAAAATCATTCTAAAATGCTATTTTAATTGCCTAAATCATTACTTAAAAAAATCAAGAAGTATTAAGTATGAAGAATATTTCATTCTTTTTGACCTTATCTATCATTATACGTTGGATAGTGAATAAGCATATAATTATTTACTATGAAGTTCAACTTTACTTAATTTTTGTTCTTTTTCCAGTCTATATGTTCAGTCTTAATTTTTCCTATGTTATAAAACAGGGAAGGACACTATTAATTGCATTTTTATCCTAGGTTTTTTTTCAGCCCATGTTTTATCATTTTACTTTTGGTTAAATACTGTTGTGTTGCAGTATTTTGGATGCGATTTTACTGTGTTCTTGAGACAGTGAAGGCCAACCACAGACTGTTCTGTATTAGCAAAATAAAACACACAGTTTATTAAGATGTACTATCTGTAGTATCACTTACATTCTTGTATGATATACTTTCTCTCAATTGTTTTGGGTTGCCTGCATGGATAGAGAAAGTAGTTTATTCTAAAAGACAATTGAATGTAACTCTTTGAACATCATACTGAAAGTAGTGAGGAAATGTAAGAATATGCTGATTAACCGAAGTTATGTAATGTAAATTCCAAATGCTTGTCATTTGAACAGTCTTATGTTAAACACACACATATGACATTTTTTCTGCTGCTGATTCAAAAAGAGATTCCACACTGTAGCTTGCATTTTTAGTTTTAAAACCAATGAAACAATTTGATGCGACCTCAAATCCTTTGTATAACAAATCAAATGAATAACTATTAACAGACCTCTTAAATGAGCAATTGTGTTTATAATAAACATTGTGCTGTGCACAAATGGATGTTATTTTCTTAGATACTGTAAGAGTTATTTATGGTAAAATGAAAGCCAATTCCTGCTAAAAGATTTTACAAGTTAACTGATTAAGTGTATACAAAAGGGAAGTGGAGAGGAAGCTCTCTGCTGTGTATTACCCAATGGAAAATTTACTTTTCTTTTGGATTTGTCTGTTAGTTATAGTTTCCCACCAATTTGGTACTGTCATAGGAAACCTCATCTCCATCCACTGTATTAGGAACAACTCTATATTCTATAGAGAATCTCATTTTTATGATCATGGAGTCAAATCCTAACTTGGTGTTAATGGAAGTTTTGATTAAGTAGGACCTCATTGAGGCCTAGACCTTGGATATAGCCCAGTCTCTTAGTAATTAATACGTACTATAGCTGCAGTTCTTATTTACGAAAGAGTCAGCAGGCGTCAGGAGGCAGCTGTGTGGAAAAGAGGATGAGGGAGAATCAGTACTGGCAGTGCTCATTTTCCATCTCTCTGGCCCTGATTCAGCAAAGCACTTAACCACATGTTTAATTTTAGGCGCATGAGTAATCCCATCTCTGCAGAGCAAAGCATGTGTTTCATTCTCATTGACTTTAATGGGGCTCCACATAGACCCATCAAAGCCTGCGTGCTGTGCGTGACACCTTCACCACTGCTTCCACCTCACCCACCCCTGCAGCACGGCCTCTGCTCTGAAGGGCCAGAGTCTCTTTTGCTCTTCAACTCTGTCAGCCTTATGACCTTGTTCCACCTAGTTGTGTCCTTGTGGCTGTATCTAGCCTGTGGGAAAATGGATTGGGAGTAACTAGGAACCGTATTATTCATCCAGAGCATTCCCAAATCAAAACCAACCAACCTCATCTTATTATCCAGCTTGTGCAGTCATG
Organism: Serilophus lunatus; assembly: GCA_013399895.1. NCBI lineage: Eukaryota > Metazoa > Chordata > Aves > Passeriformes > Eurylaimidae > Serilophus > Serilophus lunatus. The sequence continues at coordinate 62,093 of VXBA01001575.1, forward strand.
CTGAGTCGAGCTCTATCATCCTAATCAGCTGAGAAGATTTCTAGTAAGGATATGCCTCAATCCATTAACTATCCTGAGGTGGGAGAAATACATATTGCTCATGAGCAGTACATCCTATACTCAGGACAGATGCTTTGAGCACAATAAGTGAATGACTAAGGCCCAGACCCACAGTTCTGCAAGTCCTATTTAGGAGTCTAATTCCATAGTCATGGAAGTCAGTGGATGTTTTCAATAAAAATGGGATCAAGGTAGTAGGTCCTCATTCAGCTAAATATTTAAGCAGATGCTTACTTTAAGGACAAGATTAAGTCTATTTGAACTTACTGGAAATCAAACACATGCTTAAGTACTTTGGTGAATCAGAGTCCTATTCCAGCTTGGATCCACAGCATTGGAAGGTATCAACAGACAGTCCAGCAATTTCCTTTTGCTGCCTACATCTCTGGCTGCAGCTACGCTCTGCTTGTTTTGATAAATACAGTATTCTTCCCACTTCAGTTGTTTGGTTTTTTCTTTAATGTGCAGGATACTATAAGTACATAATTGTTGCTGGACTAATCATCTTTTGAAGTGATTGTATGCATGGAACCTGACTCTGTTCTATTCTGTTGCAGCCTTTCTTTATATTTTTGCACTGGCCCATCAATTGAATCATGACAAATGATTTCTTGAGCATGCTGACTACATTCAGTCGTGGTAGCATTTCCAAAAGCTTCCTTGTGATGGCTGATTTAATTTTCAAAGCTTGCAGAGGTTATTTATGGGAAAACAAAAGCCCTTTAACAGATACCTAACAATGTATTTGGCTATTTAGTTCATTTACTGTGCAAAAGGGGAAAACACTCAGCAGCTCCTTCTGTGTGTGTTCTCTTATGAAATACTACATTTGGTTTTCAGTCATCAGCTTATCAATCTTTCCTGCCAAACTGGCTTTAGAGGTAAAAACTAAAATCTTCACCACTAATCTTTACAGCTATTATGTAGTGCCAGTCAGGAAAGAGCCAGCATGGGCTGCATAATTTGGCAATCTGCTGCCATAGAAGGAAGCACTTTTCTCCCATTAGAATAAAAAATGGACTTTTTGACTAGAGATCCTGTGGGGCTCTTGAAATGTCCAGGATCAAGAGACACAAAAGCCTCACCCTGTCGGATCAAGCCCAGGGCGCATTATTCTAATGTAAGATGTATAGGAGTTCCAAACTGTACCACAGTACACTGACAAACTTTTTCTTCACTTTGGCACTGTTAGAGAATAGCTTGACATTGATTTTAGATCTGTTGATCAACATAAAAAACACTTAATGTTTTGTGTTTTGGAAAATTACTGAGTATGTACAAACGCAAGAGGCAATTGCCTAAAGTAAATACAAGTGACTTAAAGTCAATAAGTGGCATTTTCAAGGCCAAGAAGGACTCAAGTTTTATAAAAGTAAAGCAGTCTGCTAAGCGTAGAAAAGGCACTAAAAATTAGGGATGTATGAGATCATTCTGTTTCATTTCAAGCACTGCATGTTTGGTTTTAAAGCTCCAGCCTTCACAGGATTTCTCTTTCAGTTTATTAAAGTTTGTGGGTATAAAAGGAGCAGAAACTGGGAGAGATTAAGAAAATTACCAAAATAAGTACGTTGTGTACTGTATGTGCAGCCATACTTGCATTCATGCCAGCCAAGTCAGGGCACGTGGCCTCTGTCAATCAAGAGAGAAGTCCATTTTATATAAAGAGAGGGAGTTTTTCAGCGGAAACTTTCTTCTCTCCTCAAAGAACGTTTCAGCTATGAGAGGAAAGATTTATAAATGTAAACAAATTCCACAAGCCTGATAATCTCTCTATGAGATTAGTTACACTGAGGACAAACAAAACTATTCAAAGTACTTAAACGTCAAAAAAAAAATAAAGCCTACAACCAGTGGACAAATTTTTGGTAAAGACAGGCAGCCTGTGAATAAAACCTCACAACAGAACCACAAACAAAAATTGTAATTTTGTGCTTATGTGTATTTGAGACCTTATGCACATATTGCAAGGATATTTGTGTGCTTTATTTTTCTCTGATATTAAAAGGAATTAAGCACCTGAATGCTTCTAAAACATCATACAAGACTCAAAGATATTTAAATGGCATTTAAATTAGATGGACATTTCCAAATAAGAATTTCAAGTTCATCTGATATTCATTCAGTGTCTGATTAGTCATTTTTTCCAAGATATGCATTCTGATGTGGATTTTATTCCCACTGATTGACTCATATCTTCAGTAAATAGAGATTTTAGCAATTCTAAAGATGGAAGAATGTCACATATGTCTTTATCAAATTCAGGACAATCTTTGGGTGTAAAAAAAAGGCGGCAGCCTCCTGCATCAGAAGCCCTACTGTATCTTTTCTAGAAGGCATGTGTTGGTTGTTCCATAGGCAAATATAGCTAAAGCCACCATCTCCTGAAGAATAAATTTCTGCTTTGGCCTCCTCACCTCATTTCTCCGTGGCAGCTGCAGGAATGGGAAATCTTGCTGTCCAGGTGTCGTGTTTCAGTGCTTTATTTGGGGTCTGTGAAGGCTGATGGTCTGAGGGTGAAAGTGCATTATTGAAATGAATGAAAAGGAAGGTCCTTGAATGAAGGCTAGTGAGAGGCCCACCATTTTCCCCAAAGTGTCCTAAGATATCCCAAATTACCCTAACTGCCCCACTCCTATTGGCATGTCTATGCCAATACATTTCATGCATATACTGAGCTCATTCTCAACTCACAGGCTTTGTTTAGAGAAAGTTGGCACGACTGGGAATGTCTTATTTTAAATTGTCTTGTGGTGGAGGATGATATAGTGTGAATACCAGAGGAGACAGCTTTCCAAAAGTGCACTGAGTCAAGAGACACAGATGTCAAATGCAAAGCTTTTTACTGTCTCCTTACAAAAAAAAAAAAAAAAAAAAA
>VXBA01001575.1:65050-77581 GCA_013399895.1 Serilophus lunatus
AAAAAAAAAAAAAAAGCTGCTGGCAATATGCAGGCCCTGAAAGCTGGACCAAAAATAACAATAACACATAGACCCTCTGGCCACAGAGTGAGTACTCTGTGAAATATAGAGGATATAAATACTAGCATTCTCGTTTGGGCTAGGCAAATTGCTGAAAGATATACAGGGAACATAAAGACAGCCCCTTTTGTCTTACTCTTTAAAATAGTATGAGAAAACAATGATGTGCTTAAAGTTCTAGGATTTGGATGGAAACAAAACAAGACTTAGTAAGTGCCTTTTGTCCACTGTGTCCTCCAGGGCACGAATGAAGCTTCAGGAATGAAGGCTGCACACCATCTAAAATTTAGTCTTCAAAATCTAGGGCTTCAGCTTGAGATTTTGAAGCAATGGATGCTTTCATACCCTATAACTGTGGTGTGCCCTCCTTGGTTTGGGGCATTACTTGCAGCAATGGGCTATCTATGTCTGCTCACTTACAGTGAGCTTTTAGGTGCAGGATGGCGAGAATCTAGGGAGATGAGCAGAGAGCTGAGGCGTACCACATCAGTTCATGTAGGAGGTATTGCAGGCACTGTAGGAAGGACAGGAAAATGTGGTTATAAAGATCCAAAATTTTTCAGTTTTAGTTGATCATTAATCTCTTGTGACAGAAACACCTGAGCACCAACCTGGCACTTTCATCACAAAGAGAGATCACATGCCATTGTGAAAATTCTCAGATTCCTCCTTCATTACAGAAGCTGGTATTTTCTGTCCTTCTTAATGGTCCTCTGTCTGAGTAATGGAGATAGGTCCAGAGCAGGCTGATACAGATAATAAACAACACAAGTCTACATTTGTAGACTCTTAGAGCTCCTTGACAATACAGAATTTAGTCTGCTTTGCCACTTCCTTTGAAGTCCATCTTCTGGACAAGACCTGTGGACTGATTTCCCTATTCTGAGCATATTCATCCCGGAAGCAGAATCTGAAAGAACCATTTGGTTTCCATGCTGATCTCTGAACATGTTGACTAGATAAGAAAAGGAGAGTGATTGGTTCAGATAAGAAGGGGCATTGACTTGGATCACAGTGAATGATCTGCAGATTTTGGTGACTTACCTGCTAACAGTGGTAGTGGTGATTTGATAGAAGGAAAGAATAAAGAAATATTGGGCTTTGTGCAATAAGAAGGAGACAGCCAGCCTGTCTATTTGACATACTACTGCTTATTTACAGCCTCCAACACAGTTCTCTCTCTTCAGAGTGTGCAGCCAAGTGGGGCTTCAGAAGCCTTCTTAACTGTTGTAGTGCCAGATTGATTTTCCTAGTTTTCCAGACCGGGCTAGGTGTACCCTCCTCATTCACAGTAACACAGTAACACTAATCTGGTATTTTATGCTCTCACTTCAGCTTCCATGATGTGAGAGCTGGATGTGTTTTAATGAGCTTCAGTCTCATTAAAAGCTTTCAAGAATGTGCAGGAACTGCTAAAGTTCCTGCTACACGAAACATTTTCCTATGACACTGCCCAGGAGTGGGCGAACATCTGGAGGGTGAGAGACAGGCTGTTCAGTGATGGTGCTGGGCTCCTGGGCCCTGTAACGGAGGGTGGAGAAAAATAACCCTTCCAGCTTTGGCCTGTAGCAATGATGGGAACTGACACTTCAGGATATTCATATACTCAATAAAGGGTCTCCATGTCTGTCTTAGAGAGTTCCTTTTCAGGACTTTAGTCTCAGCCGGGCTGTAAGATTCTCATAGGAGGTTCTAGCCTCTGTATACCATCTCCCATGGAAACAACCTTCCTGTGCACTAAGACACATGGAAGAAGCCAGTTAGGACAGGTCTGTGAGGGAGCAAAGAAAGTATATGAGTTTGTGAGGATGGTCACCTGCAGGCCCAAGCACTGTTGGAGCTGAGGACAGAGCACAGAACAGCGTTGAGGGTTGCATTATGGACCAAGAGCGGGTGAGCAGCTGCCTCAACACATCTATTCTGCTTTGCTATGCAGCCACTCTGACTTGGCACTAACATAGATAGGGAAAGGTGAACTATAACTCTGGAGAAAAAGAGCCCTATGGTGGCTTCATCAGAGATTTTTCTAAACCCATACTTTAAAAAAAAAAATCTATAATAAATTAAGAACCTTACCAAGTATTCCTATCCTGACAAGTTTGAGTGTTGAGAGAAGAGTGTTACTGGGTCTTCCAGTGGGATTCTCACAGAGCTGGGAAAGAGGATGAATCTGGTAGCCCTAACAGAGAGAATGGATGTAGGTGATGATAGACAATGATCTAATGGATCAGGGACCTTCCAGGTCCATCTGTAGGTGATTACTAAGCAGATATTTTGCACCCAATAAATAAAAATGATTGCTCAGAATCCACCACAGGGGAGGAGATTATGAGACTGAGCAAAATTAAGCTAAAGCCTAATCACTACCAGACAGCCCAGTTTGTATGCTTACCTACCCAAAGAGGTTCTCAATGAGGTCTCCTCAGTAGAAATCCCTGCAAAATTAATGGTAGGTATCAGAGGTAGGGACAATGAATTAACCAGAAGTATTCTGTTGCTAGATTATGCCTTTATATGGTGTGAACCAAGACAGGTGTCAATTAAATAAGAACGTTACTCATTTATTATATTTCATTATATAATGCATTTGTTGTCATTGGTGTTGACTTCAGAAATCTGCAAGTACAGATTGCAGGCTAGAGCCAGTAACGTGCAAACTAAGGTATATAATGCAATACATTTTAAATGCTAATCATATGTCTTTGGGAACTGGGGACAAGGAAGAAAAGACAAATGGAAAAGAGATAGGATAATCATCTGCAATCTTATGGTGTGCCCTAGAGACTAGCTATAAGAAGTAAGAAAGCATCAGAGAGAGATGTATCAAGGCTAATGCTTACCCGCCAGGTAGAGAAACAGCAAAGTGCTGCAAGTCATTTAAAAGAGAGCTCCTAGAGTGGAACTGGCTGAAACAGCTCCCCACTAACCTGCAGAGTCTGCAATTCTCACAGGATTTTTTTTCCCAAGCTGATTTTGAGCCGATTTTGATGGTAGTGTCTTAGCAGTCAGCCTGAAGGCTTGGTTTGCTGAGAAGTATGGTGCAGGTAGCTGTATTTGCAAGCTGCGTGTTGAGATGCAGATTGAGCCCTGGGTGGATGCTCAAGACAAGAGGCTGTGAACTGCCAGCCCGCTGGATAAAAAAGTACCTGAAGAGTGTGTAGGTGCCAGCCAGGTGGATGGACACTGAAAGACATAGCAGGAGTGGAGACCTTAGGAAGAAGAGTGAGATTGGTGCTTGAATGGACTTTGAGGGTATAAAAGCCCAGGGTTTCCTTTGTTGGGGTTCCTCCTCAGAGGCACCAGCTCAGGCTGTTTTTCTGTTGCTGTGCCGTGAATAAAGGAGTGCTTTAAGGAATGAGACATCTGAGACTCTGCTATGGGAAACCTGGGTTTGAACCAGTCAGGAAACCTGGTCTGACTGTGTATGAGTGAGGTGTGCAGGTAGTCAAGTGAAGCATCCCTCAGATCACTGGAGCCACCCTCTGTGAAGGGGTTTCAGTCCCAGCAGTGAAAGTCTCTGTCTTTGGGAGTGTGACTGCTAGAGTCTCGTGAATGGCCAGACTGCTAGGCTTTCAGCATACAGTTGTTTTCCTAATGATCATGCCCCTAATTGGTCAAAGTCAGTAGATGCACAAAGCCAGTACTTAACAACAATGCAGTGGGATACCTGCCCTCTCTATCCCCTCAGCCAAAGATGTTCAAATCACTGAAAAAGAAAGGAGGACACAAGTTCCCCAAGAGCAAACATACTTTTAGCTGGAGCAGAAGCAGAGTGACAGCTACTAATATGGCTTTCAGTACAGATATGATTCTGGGCCTGTGTCCTTCCTGAATAATCTGGGTAAGTACTCTGTGAGTAATAGGTAGGTTTCCCCGCAGAGGTGTAACTGACTTTGCAATACCTGGCTAATGGGGACTTTTGCAATGCCTCTGTAAAGCACTGACTTTCTGATGCTCTCTGAGGTTACAGAGCTCTCCAACACCTCTCACTGTAATTCATTTCTCAATAGAATAGTATTATTCTGTACTGCGTAAATTGCCTGAGGCTATGCAGACTGAAAATACAAGACTGCCCTCTGTATAGGGAAAAGCAGAAATGAAAGAAGAAATTTTTAAGACAGTTCTTTCACTGTGAATTCTCTTATAAGAATTTCTTGACAAAACATAACTGACCTGAATGTTGGAGATCTGAGATGTATACATCTACACTGGCATCACAGATGAAACTGCAATATAATGTTTAGATAGGCAAGCTAACTTTAAATTAAATAGCTCAGATACTGAAGTAGCATTGAAAGCGAAGCATCACCAGTTTAACAACAAACTCTTAGTCAAGAATCACCAGGCTCAGAGGAGGTTAAAATAACATTAGCATAATGAACCACTTTGAATCTCAGTTGCTTTTATTTATTATTTCTTCTTGCTACAGCCTTATGTATATAAAACAGCATGCTCAGTTTTACTCTTCTTCAAAAACTCCAAATAAATAAGAATATGAATTTGCATTCCTTAGAGATATAACCTAGTTTTCTAACCTTTATTTTTCAACAGTCACTGGAGCTGCTTCAGTGTAGCTGAAGGACTGATTTTCTGGGGGTTCAGTGAGGCTATCTTTGCTGCCTCCAAAGCCCCATTTCCTGCTTCTTTGCATGGCATTCTCACTAGGCCCTTAAAATTGCTTTGTCTGTCCTATACAGATAACATGCCAGGCCTGTGCCTAGGGAAATCTTGTGGTCTTGTGGCTAGCACAACCCAGCCATGGCTAGTATTGAAGTATGGACTCGCTGCACTGTCAAGTTGTGCCATTCATGTTGGAAAGCTTGCAATGTCCAGAGCGAGTCATAGAATTATTGAATCATAGAATGGCTCAAGTTGGAAGAGATCTTAAAGATCCTTTAGTTCCAAATCCTCTACCATGGGCAAGGACTCCTTCCACTAGAACAGGCTGCTCAGCACGCCATCCAACCTGGCTTTGAACACTTGCAGAGATGGGGCACCCACAACATCTCTGGGCAGGCTGTTCCAGTACCTCACCACCCTCACAGTAAAGAATTTCTTCCTAGTATCTAATCAAAACCTACTCTCTCTGCATGAAGCCATTCCCCTTTTTCTTGTCACTACATGTTCTTGTAAGAAGTTTCTTTCCATCTTTTCTGTAGGCTCCCTAGGTAATGGAAGCCTTTTCCAGTCTGAGCAATCCCAGTTCTCTTAGCCTTTCCTCATAGAAGAGGTGCTCCATTCTTTTAATCATCTTTGTGTCCCTTCCGTGGAGCTGCTCCAACAAGTTGATGTGTTTCCTCTGCTGAGGACCCCAGAGCTGGATGCAGTGCTCCAGGTGGGGTCTCACAAGAGCAGAGCAGAGGAACAGAATCACCTCCCTTGACCTGCTGGCCATATTGCTTTTAATGCAACTCAGAATATGTTTGGCTTTCTAGTCTACAAGTGCACATTGCCAGCTCATGTCGGCTCTCTCCTCCACCAGCACCCCCAGGTATTTCTCAGCAGGGCTGCTCTTGATCTGTTGATCCCCCAGTCTGTATTGACACCAGGTCAGCCATTGTCTCATTGTGGCTACTCCTATAACTAAGGATTTTAACTGAAAATACAGAGCAGGCTTGAACATTGAGAACAAAATACATTTGTTTAATTATATATATTGTCATGTATAATAATCAGATAATGGGTATAACTATAACATGAAGATCATTTGAGAAATCAATTTTTCAGTCCAGCTGTGCAATTTATACTAGCTCAGTTGCTTCACTAAGTTTTGCTAGGTTTATCAACTTGTCATGTCTTAAGATGTCTGCAATGACACTGGAGTGGATACCTGGTTCAGGCCCAGTTCAGAGAAAATTCATTCTCTGTGGACTATGCGAAATTGACTGCAGAGTCACACGTGGTAACTAATGCAGCCCATGGCTTTCACAGACTGTAGTATACCTTCTCTGGGGAAGATGTGAATTAATGTCTCAGACTACTCTCCACATGTTCAGAAAGGGATGATTCATGCAGCTTATCTAAGTTCAGTTTCTTGCTCTCCAGGATCACTATTACATGTGAAAAGTGACACCATCACAAAAGCAGTTCCACATGTACTTCCCTGATGTTGTTCAAAATACTTGTGTTATGTTCTGCTCCTCAGCTGGAAAAGGCTTGCCTCAGGAAATGTCTGAATACAGCCAAATAGAAACAAAAATGGGGATAGAAATTAGGTCTCTGTCAAGGAACTTTTCAACTATCTTTCCTGTAGCTCGTCAGCCTGACAACCAAAAATTTAGAAGGACTAAGATAATCATGGAAACTTCATAAGATCTACTAAGAGAGCAGCCCAGTCAGATTTGCTGTTGTGAAACAGCTGGTAGTGCTGAAGTTGTTAATGAATGGACTTTTCTGATGAGATTTACTAGAACTCTTGATCTGTTGTCATTCTGGTTGTATCTGTCACTTGTACCTGGTATGAATATCTTAGTTAGAGACCACATACTACTCTCATGTGGTCCAGCAGGACAGCTGGAATTATTTCATCTTTATGTCAAGACTTTTAGTAGTTAAATGTGTTTAATAAGATTAATTTCTGCTATTGCTAGCATTGTTTAGTGCTGGATTCTCCTAATATAACAGTAGGCCTGCAGTGGTCTCATCTGTTGGTGACACTCAGCTCTCACAATTAGTATTGTAAAATTATCTGTGTTTCTTTCCTCTCTCTTAAAGGCTCTGTCATGTACAGAGTTGCTTCAAGGAAAGGGCATCCTCTGGGGACCTATTTCATCCATTATCTGAAGCTTGTATTTTGATTTAAGCACTTTGTATGTGTCTCTTTGCGGACCACCTGCATTTCACAGAAGGCTATTCCTTTGCAGTTGTTAAGATAAATGAACACATGACCTGAGGTTTCCATTATGTTATTTCTTTCTTTATTCTGATGTTACTGACACTACAAATGCATGTTTGCTGAGGTACTTTTTTTTTAATCATATATTAATACCCTGAAGCAACAAAACTTCTTTGTTTTAAAACTATGGCTCAGCCTGTGTCAGCGTGGTCCCCTTGCTCTGTGAGAGCTGTCTCCTGATAGCTCTCCATGCCCACGTAGAAGTCAGGAGACTGACTAAGTGCCTCCACTTAGATATGAATGAAAGGAGAGCTGTACAGACAGAAGCAGTTGCATAACTTAATCAAGGTCAGTAGTTATCACTACTGTGGCAACTTTCTGCAAACGAAAAAGAACACAATTGTCAACGTGGCCCAAAATTTGGGCCACTCTTTTCCAAATGTTCTTCACAAACACGGTCAGACTGTACAGCTTGTTATATGGAACAATACTGTGAACTGCCCACTTTAATTTAAAGAGATTTAAAATGGAAGAGCTGTAATTTCTGCATGGAAAAATAATGGCATTCACCTCTAAATCTAATTCCTAACTGAAGTTATTTGCTGCAAAATGTGATAAAACTGTATTTTAATACTTGATGCAGATCCTTAAAAAGCAACTTTTCAAGTTTTTAGCAAGTCTCGCAGTCTATAATTTGGGAGAACGTCATTACTGTGATTCATTCCCCAGATTTATGAAGCATTTACAGTTTAACATAACAAAATTACCAGGCATGTCACTTGCAATCAAGTAATCAATACCATTATCTATGAAGTACAATGTATCTAAATCACCTGCACATTTTCCCACTTTCCTTTGAAAATTGTATTTCGGCTATAATATTTAAATCCCTGCTAAAATTGATTCAAAAATTGAATCTCTTCATCTAGAAATATTGTAAGACAAATAATTTTTCTGTAATATGTTGCATACAAGATCAGAGTCTAATAGCAAAAGATTAAAGACATTATTCCTTCTGGCAAATAATGACCTTATCATATTCCATTTTTCCCATATTCATAGGTCTCTAATAACATTCCTTTAAATTTATATTCCTTCAATAAAAATTCCTGATTCAGTCCTCCATGTAGTATTATAAACCAGTCTGTGATAATGAAGTGCTGAATTTTTCCTCTCATATGAAGATTTTCTTCTATTGTTTCCCAGTTTGATTTATTTCCATATTTCCCGTCTTTCTGCACACTAGCTTAGTGAAGTCAGACAAGGGATTTAGTGGGTACCTCTACTTCTAGAAGGCTTGTTCTAACTTTCCTTGTCCTTTCCTTGTCTTTTTATCCTCTGAGTGTCTCTCATGGTCATGCAATCAGGTATAATTTTTATTCACACACAGTGAATCCTTTATTTTGCCAGGGGAAAGAGGAGTCTGTGTCAATGAGAATAAAATCTTGGCTGAAAACAAAGTGAAGAGAATGAGAGGAAGAGGTGACTGAAGAAAGGGGCAGCCTGAAGCACAGGGTGAGCTGTGAAGGGGTCAGTGTTCCATGGAGGTGATGGTGCGTGTGCATCAAGGTAGAGCGACCACGATCAGAAGGGGCAAACACAACTGAGTTTTGCTGGCTTCTGCTGCTCCAGAAAAAGATGGCAGTGGTTGGAAAGAGCTTAAGGAAAAAAGCAGGATAGCTGGAGGAGGTGCGAAGAGCGAAGAGTGATGACAGTGGGTGAGAAAATTTCTTAAAGCTCTTGGCTGTGGAAGGGCCTGACTAACCCCTTCCATCTTCCCACTCACATGGGCTGATCCTGGCTCTCGCTTCTAGCTGCCCTTTAGCATTGGCCAGAACTTTTACCGAGATGAGCAGTCTGGAGCTTAAGCCTTTTTGGGAATAATTTAAATTTAATTTTTAAGATGTCTCTCCCTCATTTCCCTCCAAAGACCATCCATGTAAAAGTGAACAAACACTTTGATGTACATTTCATTATGAAATCTTCTCATCCTCCCCATCGACATCAAAGGGAAACATCCATAAAAATACAAATTTCAGTATAATGAGGCCCAACTAAAGGATATTGAATACGACAGCTTGGGCCACAGTTGAACTAAAGGAGGAAAAAGAGAGCGAGATATGATAAAGCACTTGAGCATCCATAGAAAATATGTGCAGCTTGAGAACCTGCACACAATAAGTCTTCAGAAAAGGGATATTGTGCAGTTTTACTGAGTGTTTCCAAAGCATTTGGAAATGATACATGGTGAAACACAAAGGAGAAAGAGGCATCCATGTTCAATATGCTTATAAAGCTGACAGATCACTATGGTGTTGAGAACAGGAAAAAAAGTCAAAGAAAGAATAATTTTTTTCAAAGACACACTGACTTCTCTTAAACTATCCATGCTCAGTTTGCAGCATTGGAAAAAATTATTGCTCTAGGACTATTTTCAAGTCCAGGATATTGTGATAACCTGCAAGTTTATCTTGTGCATAATACAAGTTGTAGGAAAAAACACAAAACTCACTGAAGAAACTCTAACACTCAAAATTGGAAAACATCAAAAATGAAAATTAAAATAAATTAGTACAACAACATGCTTCATTTCAATAAAATAAGAGATAAGCAGATACTGGAAGCACTAATTAAAAATTGCTAAAGAAAGAGACAGCTGTGAGGCAATTCATTCCAGTCATCTGTCCTTTTGACATGTCACACTGAGCTTCTCCAGAATGTATATATAGCAATTTTTATATCCTTTTATTAAAAAGATGAAAAATTATTAGTAGAGGCACTTCAAAAATGCAGCTATATGAGATCAGTTTGTAGGGATCAAATGAATGAAACAGAAGCATAGTTAATGACAAATTGAAAATATTATGAATAAGGCTATATTTGAAAAATATGCAAAACCTGTGGTTACATGAGCAAATTATTCCTTAAATTTTATCAACTGAGTAGAGTATATCAGTTTCTCTTTCTTTGACCATGCCTGTATGTCACACTTCTTCTAGCTGTTTATCACTCAAGATACTGTAGGTACCTCACAGAAGTAAGGTACCTGACAGGAGTTTTGCACGCTATAAATCTCTATAGTTTAAAAGTTCTGTATGTAGCCACTGTAAATACTGTCATAACAAGCAAGGGTAATAGTAATAATAATAATAATAGTAACAATATAAACTAATTAATCTTTTAAAATTGGATAGTATTTCATATTTGACAGAGAAAAGATGAATGGAGAAATACTTCTTTACTAAGCTGAGTAAAAGCGGTCACTTATTAAAGCAATACATTCAACAGCTCTTGCTGAACTACTAAGCCTGGCAAACTTTAAGAAAAAGCATATTTTCCCAAACTCTCACAAATTGGTTACAATTGTTAAAAATGCTTTCTGCAAAAAAACTTATAGCTCCTTATCAAAATTACTTCAAAGTGAATGCATTCTCCAGAGTTTTCCTCAAAATCTAAGTGGAAAAATAATTCTAAGAAATTCCAACTTAAGCGCCTCTATCCATGATTTCAGCTACAGGATAACAGCTCTTCTGTGTGCAATTTTCCTGCCATAGAAACTCAATGATGAAATGGGATGGCAGGGAAGATGGTTCTGTTGTGTCAGAAAAGATTAAAATGTGCAAATCACAATTATCCTGAAGTCTTTTGAAATCTAGGTCTTTCTTACATTTCTTTTTACTGTTGCCAGGAGATAATTCCTCACTGAGTAGCTGGTTTAGACATGGGATCCAAGTGATAACTTTGGCTTCAAACTTTTTAGGGCTTACACTAAATGCAGTGTACCTTCTCTTAGAGTGATACTGATGGGAAATTAGTGTGAAAAAATCTGAATTCTGGAAAGGATTGTATTCCAGCATTAGAACATTGTTAGAAGGTTCAATCATTGTTTTCAAAGAAAATGTTTTTTAACAAATGCTGGTCCTTTGGATAGCCCGGCTTCCTGATGGTTGGGTCACCTTTTTTGAGCCATCCTATATGAAAGGCATCTTCTGTGCCCAGTGAAGAGGTTTGTTCTTTTTAATAACCAGCCTCTAAAGTGCCATGAAGGGACTTGGATTCATAGAATTTCAGGCCAAAGAGGAAACTCCAGAACATTATAGTCAAGTCGTCTTTGGATCTTAGATTTCATGTGCTTATCTCTGGGTGAAACCAAGTAACTGAAGCTTAACATAAGCCTAAGACACCAATTTCTCTTATGTTTGCTACTTCCATTTTCCTGTGACTAACTTCAGACCAAAAGAACCAAAGAATAGAATAGATTTCTCTATGACTCCCTTTTCTAACTAGAAGAAAAGTCATAAAGTGATGACTGTATTGAAAACCACGGATGAAGACATGATAATCTTTTAAGCATGCTTTTAAGGAAGTATCTGTCACAGACTTGCCTAGCACTAAACCCACCTATGTGAATCTGAATTAAAGCAAGTCTTAGGACTTCTGGAAGTTGCTCCATAATACAAGGAATTTGTTTTCTATTTCATTTTGCAGAAGAGTTTTATAGTACCAATCAAAAAGTATGTTCCATAGAAATAGATATGGAAATCTCCAACAAAATAAAGATTAGCTGACAACAAGGGTGAAATTAAAAGACACAACCAAGAAGTACTTAAAAAAACACCACTTTTTGAAAAAGTGAATATATAGATAACTAAACACCGTTCTTGTCTAATGCACATATTTAATGTTGTTGAGATTACAATTTTTTTCCCCAATATCTAATAAACTGTAAGTGTTACAAGCCTAGGTTATTCTGCTTGCCTTGAGTAGCTAGACATTATAGAGGCTTCTCTGGGATCTTTTCACTGGGAAAATGTTGTCGTTAATACTGGCAAACTTAGCAATCACACAAGACAGGATTCGTCCAGGAAGCCATTTAATGAGAAAACTTACAGCTTTTTATGCCTTTTAGAAACCGGCGCATTAGCATTTCATTGGCAGATACACTTGTTGTTAACCATTTCATTGGATCAGGCCAGAGCCCCAGATCATGTCTCTTTATTTTGAGAACATGCAGTATTATTTTGATACTGGACAAAGCTGTTGATTAAAAAAGCATGAGAAAGGTTCTGCAAAAACAGCACCTGCTTGATAAGTAAAAATCTCTTGTTATTGTGCAAGAAATTTAGGCCACTTTAGCTTGTGAGAAGCTACAGATGTATTTTGAGAAACTAGGATATTGTTTACTTTTGCTTTTGCTGTTCTTCAGACAGAAATTTTCCAGGCTGACTTCAAGCTTTACTAGAGGGACAGAATTACTTATGCTAACTTTAAAACTCAAAATTTAGGCCCAAAAGCACAGCTTTCAAAAATGTACCACCAAAGGAAAACAAACTCATGTTGGATCCAGATATTTCTTTATAAGCAATAGCTACTAGTAAGCAATATGCTATGACACAGTTTTCCTCAGAAGGCATTTTTCTCTCTTGTCTTTCAGCATTCCCTCTGACCTCTGCATTTGAGGCTATTGCATCTTCAGATTTGACCTTTGATTCATTCTTTGGTGTTTCTTATGCTTCTTTCTTCCCTTTTTCCTCTCCCTCACCACACAGACACAGTCATAGAAACACATGAGAAACATATGCAGAGTTGCAGTCTGTCCAGTGTCTTCCTCGCCTCGCCTCGCCTCGCCTCGCCTC